>JAANYP010000635.1:0-331535 GCA_020465985.1 Centrapalus pauciflorus | reverse complement strand
TTTATTTACCATAGCGTTTGATAAGTCACGGTTTGAGTATTTAATTCAACTGAATGGAATGCGCAACCCAGAGTAATTTGACCTTAGTAGTAGTAAGTTTATTTTCTTTTAGAGTCGTAGTATTTCTTTCTTTACAGTAGTCTGCTAATTTAGGAAAGTTTCTATTTTTAGTAAGTTTCTAATTTTAGTAAGTTTCTATATTTAGTAGGTTACTAGGTTATCATATTTTTATTACTATTTCTTTATGAAAAACAAAAGAAAAAAGAGAGAAAATCAGAAAAATACAAAAAAAAAGAGAATATCAGAAAATGAGTTAAGTCTTAGAAACATAGGTTCAAAGTGACGAAAATTAGCACCGTCGTTACAGACTCTAAGTATTTAGGCTTTCACACATAATGCAACTAAATCCTAAGTGTTATACTTTATTTAGTCTGATGTGTTGGTAGGCATAATACATATAGGGAATCTCAAGGCTAATAAAATATTCTAGAAAAAGTCAAGCGTGTCACTAACTTAGATGTACGACCAATCGGTCTTAATTTTTATGTACAAGACATACAAACATTGAGTCTAAATGAGGTATGCAAACTTTCTGGGGATGTATGGCAACATCAAATACATCTGAAAATGGAAAGAATAGAAATATCATGTAAAACTGAGAGTCGAAAACATGCAACTCTGTTGTACGTAAGTACTGACCTGTTGTCTCTGTTTAGATTCGGGTTAGCAGACATGTCGCTTTGTTGTACGTCAGTACAGACCTGTCACCGCTGTCTGCTAACTTTAAAAATAAACCTTAAGTCGAACTAAGACACTTTGTTGTATGAAAATACAGACCTGTGTCCGATGTTTGTCTTTTAAAGAAAGTTTGCAAATACCAACAAGTTAGAATCTTTGTCTGTGTGCCTTGATCATAAAAGTATGTCTATGTCTGAGTCACGTAAGATAATTTCCTGATAAATAAAAAGGCCAAGGGATATTCCGAAATGTAGAATGTTTAACAGGGTAAAATACCAACAATTGGCTAAATAGGTATGTCACAACAAACAATCAAAGGAATCAAAAATTCCTAGGTGTGAAAGTTTAAGTACTGAAAGTTAGTATCAGACATCGCTATCTGATTGAACCTTTCTTAGACTATACTCATCAAAAATATGTTGTTAAGTATTTAGCTTAGATTGTAAATTTTTTCTTAAGTCTAGATTAATTTTTTGGTCAAAATTTTATTTTACTTTATTTTATTTTATTTTATTTTTACCTTAGTTTATTTTATTTTATTTTAGTTTAGTTTAATTTTTACTTAGGTAAAAGGTCAAAAGTTACTGAGGGTGCATTCAAAGTTGAATAAAATAAACATTGCGTGAAATATCTGTTGCTTAGGGTAAAAGAGTTGGCATAGTTTATCTGGTTACACGATACCGTAGAAAAAGTTGGAAAAGTTGAAATTATTTCAAAAATTTTCGAAATTTTTCTAAGTGTTGGAGGTTTCGAATCTAAGACAGACTCGAATAAGGAGTAACTCGAATCTGTCAGTAGATTCGAATCTATGCTTAGACTCGAGGGTTGGTGGTATAAATAGGTTAACAGTAGGTCATTAATTCTATCTGTTTTCGAATCTATACTATCGAATCTATCAAGGCGATTTCGAATCTGTTCCTTCGAGTCTATCGTAATTCTCCTAAACGACATTTTGTCGACTCTCTTACTTGGTGTTTCGATTCTACAGATACATCTAGGTATAATCAACCGGATTGTACAAGATTTGTGTAGTTTTATGCACAATTTTAGACCAAATCGTCAAATTTTGAAGTTTTATAGGTCGAAATAGGGTTTTTGCTAAATTACCAAGATTGGACATATAAAAGATCAAATTAAAAGCATAAATCAATGATTGGAACCTAGTTGAACGAATGTATGTGATTTACCAAGTTCAAAATGGTTAAAATCTTGGGTTTTTGTTGAAAAATCAACCGTCGGGGCTTCGAGTCTGTTCCAGGACCTTCGAATCTGTTCATGGGTTTCTCGAATCTGTCATTAGATTCGAGATGACCATGATATTCGAATCTGTCCATTACTCGAATAATGACACTTCGAATCTGTCCATTACATTCAAATATGGACACTTCGAATCTGTTATTTTCGAATCTGTACTTTATTTATTTTGTTTAATTTAAATTTTATTAAACTTGTGGAAATTTAATTGTGTTAGATTTTGTAATTAAAAAGGTACAAAATAAAACAAATTTGAATTTAAACAAGTTTATTGATTTTTAATGAGTCTAACAGTTTTATTTATTGTGCAGATATGGCAGTTCGCGCTTTTGTTCCTAAGCATAATATGGTCCTTAATCCAGACATGAATCTCCCTGAGGCGCAGGGATTCCGTGAAGTACTGGATTTTCTAGCTGAATCAAGGATAGGACATGCACTATGGCATAATGTGCAGCTAGTGTTACCCTACATCCGTCAATTTTATGACCATTTGCAAGTAGACTGCTCGGTCACTCCGACAGTTCTACGCACTCGCATTGAAGGACAGCCGTTAGTATTTTCGGCTGATATGATTCGTCAAGTGCTGCAGTTGGGCACTCAGGAACAAGAAGCTGGTCCTATAGAATTTCCGATGAATATAAGGCAAGCGGCCTTTCAAAGAATGGGGTACAGCCTCGATGTGACAAAAGTGTCATACATGAAAAGTGGATTGATAGGACAATGGAGGTTTTTGGCGCATGTATTTATGGTGTGCTTTGCTGCGAAAAAGGCAGGGTTTGACTATATTGTCGCGAAGATTCAATCGGGGATTGTCGCAATGGTGTATAATCGCCCATATAGTTTTTCAGAGATGATCTTTTCGGAGTTTGTTCATCAGATATCTGCTCCCGAAAATCAGCAGTTTTTGCTCTATCCGAGATTCATTATGATGTTGATTAGACACTTTTTGCCGAACTTGCCAATAACAAATGACTTTCAGAGTGTTGCCATCCTGGACAAAAGGATTTTTGCTGATTGTTTCTCACACCGAGGAAGATTGGCTGTTCCTGTTGCTCGTCCATTGTTCGGAGCTATTGTGGATAGGGATTTTCAAGCCCCGGAAGATGCCAACTGGGCAGGGGTCGTTGCGTTTCCACAACAACAACAACAGCAACAACGTCAACAGCAACAACAACAGCAACGTCAACAGCAACAACAGCCTCGTGCTCGGCCACGTGATCCAAGACGCCGACAGAGACAAGCAGCGAGTCAAATTCCGGCAACCAGGCCTTCGACAAGCCAGCAACCAGAAGTTACAGAAGCCGGGCCCTCAAATATTCAAGAAGCTGGGCCCTCAAATGTTGCGAGAGAAGTTGAACAGCTAAGCCAGACGCTTAATGAAATTTGGGAGGCAGGGCCTCATGCTAATGAAGATGTTGCAGCAGCACTGGTTGGTGAGCTGCTTAGTCCACCAGCAGATGAAGATGATATCTTTAGAGATGTGGAGGAATACGAGCCAGAAGGGGCAGATGACGGATTAACATCCTCGGAATCCGACTCAGAATCCGCGGAAGTTCCGGCAGCTGCAGTTCCTGATATTCAAATTGGAACTTATGGTTCGAGATTGATTATAAATGAGGGTGGTTCGAGGAGGCGCGTGAACAGGGAATTGGAGGAGTCTGATTTTGAGGAAGAGGAAGTTCCTCAACTAGTGACAAGGCAACGGGCCAAACGTCACAGGTTCATGCAAGGATCATCTTCAGCTCCTGTAGATCAACCAGAAATTCCACAACATCAAGAACCTCAAACCACCAGTCCACCACCACCACCACCTCAAGATGAACCGTATATACCATCACCGTTCATTCCTACCCCTATACAGTCCATTCCATCTACCTCGACCACATACACTGACAACCAAAGGTTTCTGCAGCGTAAAGCTCGCGTTGACTTCCAGAATGTCCAAATCTTAAGCCTAACAAAGGCGATCGGAGAAATTCAGACTCATAATGCAAATCTTGAAAAAGAAAATGCCGATTTGAAGAAGATTGTGGAACAAGTCCAGGAAGAGAACGTAGAATTGAAAACTTTTGTTTGCGATCAGGCAGCTGAGTTGAGGTCGATGCGCTCCCTAATTGAGCAGTTAATGAAAAATTTACAGGCTCAGGGGGAGACATCGTGCCGAGATCAGGAGGTGCAGAGAAGAGATGACAATGAAGGCGATGATCCCGGTGCGAATAAAGAGATTGAGTCTGTAGATTTTCCTGCAGCTCAAGTTACACAAATTCAGGGGGAGCCAAGTACAGAAGGAGAAGTAGGAGGTTCTGGAAAAGAAGCAGGTTCCTCGAGGGTTCTGGACAGTGACATGATTGATGCACTGAAGGACATAGAGGAAGAGCTTATGGATTTTGACGATGAAGAAGAAGAGTTAGAAGAAGGAGAATTTATTCCAGAGGAGGTTGTGGACTGGAAATCAGATGATGAAGTTTTGGATGATGAAGACGATCAAGTCAATGAGGTTATTGTCGATTCACAACCTGTCACGGAGCTATATGAAGGTCAAAATCATAATGTGATTGACATTGACTATATCAAGATAGCCTCGGTCGAGGACAAAGAACTTGAAGAGGCCGAGAAGGAGCCATCTAGAACTGACTTGATAAATCTTTGGTTCAAGAAAGAGGAAAAGAAAGATCGTTTGAAGATGAAGAAGAAAATGAGAGTTCCAGGTGCTGGAAACTTCTCAGGAGGCATTATAAGCTGGTTCTTTGACAAAGAACTGCAGCTATTTATCTTGAAAAGAAGAGATGGACTACAATACTTGAGGCGAACACTAAAAGCATTTAACTCATTGCCCAAGATTGAAGTAAAGGAGCTTGCATGGAAAGAGTTAATTAATATAGGTGAAGACCAGTACGCTGAAGTCGTGGCTAGAATCATAAGGAAAGAAGGAAGATCAGGAAAGTTCGAGCGACTCAAGCCAAGGACCGGAAAGAGGGTCGAGGATCAGTCGAGAATAGATCCTCATACAGGTAGGCCATGGGCCAGGATGGTATACAAACCTGTGAGGTGTCTAAAGAAAGTACCAATGAAATCGATGCCACAGAACGTTTTGAGCAACATGAAATGGTGGTACCTCGAGATTGACACTGCTGAAGCCATCATGGAGGATCAAGACGAGCAGGTCATTTTGAAGGTATATGATCCACTGCATTTGATAAACCTATCAAAGGACGACCTGAAAAAGCTTCATGATCAGCCTATCTTCTTTACTGAACCATGGAGATCTGAAGCCAGGAAGTTCCAAAAGGTAGTTAAAGTTTGTATAGATGCTGGATTATATGCTGGTAGTAGTATATATAGCTCTAGTACTTAAATTTGATGTAATGTAAATAATTAGAAGCTATCGTCAAGGGGGAGTCTGTTGGTACACCCTGTGTGACGATAGCAGTCTAATCGATCTGCATTATGGCTTAAGTAATATTCTGAGTATTAACAAGTGTTTTGATATATATGTTTATATGTGTTTGTCTGTTATTGATTGTGTGTTTGAACTTGATGTAACATATTACAAGAAGTTCAAACATAAAGGTCAAAGATTAACTCAAGCATAAGTAAAACATAAGTTTCATCACTTAAGAGTTTAAGTGTTTTTGGGTAGATTCGAATTACTTAAGGGAATACATTCGAATCTGAGATAGATTCGAATGAGACCTTAGATTCGAATGGGCTAGATTCGAGACTGTCAATATGGACAGACTCGAATGGGCCTTGGGCCAGATTCGAGCTTGGCCCACAACAGACTCGAATCAGGGTCTATAATTAGGGATAGACTCGAATAATTAGAGGACTTTTTGCAGAATTCGTGAGGAATTAAGCAAGAGGCGATCTCGAGTTTATCAGCTAGGTGAGTGCCGTTTCGGAGAGAATTAGTTCGTAGGATCGTTCGTGTGTCGTTCGTTCAGCGTCTAATAGTCTCCGTGTTCCGTTGGTTGAGAGTTGTCCGTCTAACCGTCAACGAGGATTCCGCACTCATTCACGGATCCGCGTCTAGATAGATCTTGCAGTAGTAGACCTTACAAAACCCAAACCCTTGCCTTCGACATCCTCACCCGCCATCCCATCTATTACGCACTATCAACTGCCATAGCTGTTCCCTAGATTTACCTCCAACAATTCTGGAACAGGCTCCAATATATAACCGACCCCGAACCTCACTTCACCTCCACCATTGACTGCGTTCCAGTCAAAATCACCACCGCAGCCATCCGCCACATTCTTCATCTACCCACAGAAGACTACCTTCCCAGCCTTGATTCATTCGACCCAAACCCATCCGTATCTGAGGCCCTAACTGAGATACAATCTCTAGGGTATGACGGTCCTCTTACCAAACCATCAGACTTCCGCACGAAAAACCTTCAGTCCCACTGGCGGATTCTCTTCGATGTTCTTAACAAGTGCCTCACAGCCAAGCATTCCGGTCATGACTCGGCGTCGGCCCAGGTATTAGCCATGTTCACCGGCTTTGCCTTCGACCGACACGTGGACTATGCCGCTTTCGTATTTGAAGAATTACGAAGAGTCTATGTCGAAAGAAGCACAAAGAAAGGCCGCAAGTATGTTCCTTTTCAAAGATTCCTTCAACTCATCATCCAGTGTGCAATGGATCAAGACGATGACATACATGAACGTCCGGAGGCTGATGTCTACCTCACAGTGGCAATCCAAAAGTTAACTCTGCCAAAGGGGGCCTCGACGGTACCGGTGATGAAAATTCCTCTATCTACTCTAACGAGGTCAAGGGGCACAGAGAGGGTAAGGGCATATATAAGAGAGATTTATCCGGATGAGTCTCAGTCGGAATCGACTGAGACTAACCAGTCCGAAGGTGAGCAACAAGAGAGTGAGCATGAGGGAGAAGGGATGGATGTTCAACAATCTATGGGTTTCGGTGAGCGGGAGGTTGAGATTGTAAGGGAGGGAGATGTAGGTGGGACGGTAGAGACGACGGATTCTGAAAGAACCGTCTCTGTCGTAAGAGCGAGGGAAATTCAGTCTGAGGGTGAACCAAGCCCTGTTAGCCGGACTCCCCTTCATAAGACCATTAGTCCAGCGGTCGAAACAACCCCCACCATCCACTTGGTTTCCCCTCAAAGGGAAACCACTTCATTCCACGGGGATCTTCCACACACTCCATCGCCCTCTCATTCGGAGAGTGGCGGTGTTGAAAGAGGTCACACTCCTCCCCACGTGACCGACCTTCCTTCATTCACGATTCCATCCCCACATATACACACCGCGCACGATGCCTTTGTGGCATCCCCAAGAGCTGCCTCCGTGGCAGCTCAACAAACTTCCGGATCTGAGCTTCCTATACAGGAACCAGAAATGACGGAAGGAAGACCGGGAGTGGCTCAATCAACGCCGTCCACTTCCGGCCATCTCCCCATCAATCTGGAGATGCTAACGGCAGCATTACGTGCTGCCGGAGTTATTACCCGGGCTGACCTGGACGCCCAGTGGGAGGCCGCCGAGGACCGTGACACCGCCCTTCTTTCTCTTATCAAGGGTAAGGGTGTCGCCTCCGAAGCTGGCCCCTCACCAGGTTCCCATTCAGTCCATCTTCAGATAGCCGAGCTCTCGGACAAGATCGATGCTCTTAATCGTTTGATTCTTCAAGTCCAAGAGCAGCTCAATTCGCGAATGGATCGCCTCGAGTCGGCAGTCATAGACCTTCAGTGCCGCACTCAGGCCGAAGCCCCTAAAAGGAAACATGACGACCAGGACGACCCTGATCGTCATGAGGGGGAGAAACGACAAAAGGTTCATCATGAGGGTTCGATGATTATTCTAGGGGGAGCAGAGCCTGAAGCCACAGAAATTCAACGGTCTGGGTCTGGGGATCATACTTATGAGGCTACGGAAGCACTGATGATTGATTATGAACCTCTACAAATTGAGGGCCCAGCTTCGTTAGACCCCATGTCAGCAATGGTGATTTATGAGCCTAAATACGAAAAAGTCGAAATCATATTAATGTCTGACTCAGATTCTGATACTGATACCGACTATACATTTCTCACACCAAAACCTGAACCCCAATCTCCACAAAAATCACCTCCAATTCCAATTGAGATTTTGGATTCTCCACCTCATGAACCCCAACCACAAACATCTTCTTCCATCCAACCACCTTCAGTCACTACCACAGAAACTCCATCAATCCAACCCACTCCCACACCTAAAGATCCCCCACCAGTTATACGTACCCCATCAGTCCAATCAACCCTTCCAACTCAATCAGCTCCGCATGCCCATATCGCTGAAACATCCGGAGCCAGAACTGTCGACTGTTTTGATACTAAAGAAGTCCCCGCATCATATGACAGGACAGACGAGGAATGGATAAAGTGGTACTCATGGGGAGAAGTCCACACTCTGGATGCGGAAACAAAAGAAGAGTTATGTCAGGACCGGAGAGACCGTGTATTGAAACTTCTTGAGGCTCCTCCTAAAGAATTAGAAGAACCTCCGGTCCAGGGGTTAAAAGAATTTTTGAAGAAGTTCCCGACTGATCAATTTCAAAATCCTTTCTTGGAAGAAAGGTTCAAAATGGTCTTCAGAAAGAAGCCGGGATCTTACAGTAGACGTCTTCTAATGGTAATGACCGATGCTTCTCGATGCGTCCAAGCAGAATACAATCAGATGATGCTAAGAGAAACGAGAGACAAGAGCAAATACTGGTCAAAGTCCAAAATAGTCAAAATCAATAACATTCACATGTACAAGAGAGCCAGAGTCTACACTCCAGCCTTCGAGGTACTCAGAGAAGACGATACTATTCAAGAACTGTATGAAAGCGACCTGGACTTCGTAAATATAGACGACATAGAGCGTCTGCACAGAAAGATGGTAAATAGAGTCAAGGTTCGTCTGACACATATGACTGCTTTAGCAGCCCTGGTTCGATGCATGAATCGCCGATCAATCATTATGTGCCTCAGAGATTTCCAGATGGCGATTGAAAGTGCCTTAGTCAAAGTGGGTCTGAAAGCTCCTGAACAAGATGTATTTTTGCTAGACCACTATCCGGCTTACAAAGTTTTGCTTCGAGGACAGCCAGGGGTTATTTTCTTAAACCAGAAAGGATATAAAAGATTCATGCGCTTTGAGGATCTTCCTTGTTACTCCGACGGCACTATCAGATTGGTTCGAGCAGCGCTTACTCAGAAAGTTCAAGACTTTGACGCTCAACCAAATCCAGAACTTAGATGCTCACCACAGGAGATTCAGGATATCCTCAGCGGAATTGAATACCTGAACGAAAGGCTACATCTGAGACAAGTAACCAGACGCTTCGACGTCATACTTGGTCTTCGAGAATCTACTGACCATGCCCGAGTTCCAGGACCTCCTAAGTGATCGAAAAGGGGGAGATTGTTAGATTTATTTATTTCGATCTTAGGAGTTGTTTTGTAATATTTCTTGTCTTTGTAATTTGTCTTGTATTTTATTTCTATGTAATTTATGGTTATGCAAAGTGTAGGGGCTAAAAGTGTCATGTTTTGTAAGTTAATTAAAGGAGCCTACAAAAGGCTCCTAGGGTTACTTTTCCATGTACACGGTTGACAATTTGAATTAAAAGCAGCCGCCACTGTTCCATTGTTCCCTCAACATTCATATTGTCTCTTCTTCATCATATTACATTTATTGAGCTAGTTTCTTCATGTATATGATAAGAATATCATTAAGGTGCTGAATATATACGGGAATACTTCATTACAACCTATAATAAGTTTAACTAATGGCTTTAAAAATATTCAAAAGGACAAATAAAACCAATGCTGCAATTACTCTTGTTTCCTTCATGATTTTCCATTCAAAAGAAAGTGAAAAAAAAAAACAATCAACAGTGTGCACGTTTTTCAATTTCAATATATATAAAGGTATCAATGTTCATCTTTTAATCCTCTTTTAATTTTTGATTTCATCATTCTTTTTCAAAATATATGTATGTTTGTATATATAAAAAACACAACAGCTTATATGGATATTTTTGGTGCTGAAACTCCATACTTTCAGCCTTCAATGTAGCACCTAATGGACCCCTAAACATTGCAAACAATCGCCTAAACATCTTGCATGATTTCTACACACATATAGCCATTAGAATCAACACTAATCACGACCCAGGATCGTGATCACGACTTCTCGTCGTGACCACGACACGCCAGACATGTAAAATGAAAGCATCAGCCAGTTTATGGTGAACATCGTATTTTTCTTAGTGTAATCATCTTTTTCACACACTTTAAGGTGCGATTAGTAGGTGTAATTAGGGATTTTGTTTTTCTAGCATAGTTAGGGTTTGATTAGCTAAAGCATTCGATTTTCTTTGGTGATTCAAGCATTCGGTTACGATTTCTTCATCCATCAAGTCATTTTAGCTACGGTTTTGGTACAATCTCTCCTTAAACTTTCTGATATAGTATTATTTAGTTTAGATTTCATTTATTTTATTGTTCTTAGTATGCTTAGTGAGTAGTTTCATTAGCACTCAGTTGGACTTTGTTTCTGGTGGAATTATGAAGAGATTTTTGATGTTTTAGTTGGAAAATTATATGTCTCAATTGTGTATGATTTAATTGATGCATTGGAATTGACAAAATTAGTATTAAGTTTGATTTTTTAGCATTATTGTGATCATTTTACAAACTTTATCCTATTTGTGTGATTTGTTACTTGGTTGCTATTTCTAGCATTATTTTGATTATGAAATGGTAACTATGTGATAAATTGTGAAGTTATTGCATGAAATTGATCCTTGGCATTATTGTGATCATAGGGTTAGTTTGATCTTTAAGTTCCATAAATATAACTTGTCTTTTTTCGATTAAAATGAATGTTTGAAACCGATTCCAAGCGTTTGACGTGTAAAAATTTTGGTTAAAAAGCTAGTTTTAGTTGGTTGACATGTTTTCGCTATAGTTTTATGGGATTGGGAAATACAGGAGAACTTCATACTTGATTCCTAAAATTAGTGGGATTGTTCATTAATTGTCTTGTACGCACTTGATTGACATACAAATGTGCTTTAAATGTTCAAACGCTTGGATTTAGTCCTAACTTGTTTTCTGTTTTCAACTAAAACATCAAAAGCGTTTTTTCACTTAGTTCCTTTTCATAAATCCTAAAGAACAATTCCAAGTGAGTGTTGCTTTTATTATTTGATCTTTATCTGTGCTTATTTGCTTTTGCTAGTTTAGTGCATTATTGTTTTTATTCATCTATCATTTTAATTTAAGCGTCATAGTTTAATTTTATCTTAGGTGCATTCATGCATTTCGTAGTTTAGTTTAATGCTGTTTGTAGGTAATCTATCATCTTACCTTTTAAGTGACTAGATATTTCCGAAGATCTTAGTATTGATATATCGTTTCCTACCGTCGTTTCCTATGTTCGATAATTCTGGAGGACAGTTTCAAGTTATACTATCTACGACTGGTACACTGCCAGTGGTAATTCGTATAACTTAGGCTTTTCTTCATTTCTTTTGTTTTTGATTGCCAAATCCACGTAGATCATTATTAATATTGTATTATGTTAACTTTTTAAATATTTAATATTGTTTATGAGATTTGTGTTTATTTTTAATGTATATTAATAAGTTTATAGAAAAATAATATACTTTTTTTTTTACTTAGATATATAGCTAAGGACATAATATTTAATTTGGATTAGATTTGAATCTTATCTATTTATTAAAATTTAAATATATAAGAAATAATAAGTTATATTTATCTTTTATATTAATTAATCATTATACATATTAGAAATAATAAATTATATTTATCTTTTATTTTATTTTTGAAATTATAAAATGTAATTATATTTTTAGGAGGAACGTTGTGATGCCATGTGAACAAACACTCTTTTTATTATATAGTTTTTATATTAAAATATATTTTGTGTTTTCGAAAAACATTGTCTTGTAGAAAAAATGATTTAATTAGTTGTGAC
This sequence comes from Centrapalus pauciflorus, assembly GCA_020465985.1. Classification (NCBI taxonomy): domain Eukaryota; kingdom Viridiplantae; phylum Streptophyta; class Magnoliopsida; order Asterales; family Asteraceae; genus Centrapalus; species Centrapalus pauciflorus. The sequence continues at coordinate 319,541 of JAANYP010000635.1, read as the reverse complement.
TATATATATAAGCATGTATATATATGTATGTATAAAGCATGTAAATATGAATTCCCGTAATATTTCAGCACCTTAATGATTCTTTATCAAATCCCAAGAAGAAACAAGCTCAATAATTGAGAAATGATGAAAAAGACAATATGAATATTGAGAGAGAATAAAAGTGGGGCTGCAGTGTATATTCAATATTCCAACCGTGTAATACAAAAGCAAACCCTAGGAGCTATTATAGCTTCATTTAATTAACTTTGAAGCATTGACATAAATGGCCCATAGACTTTTACAAGGAAATAAAATACAAGGAAACTAAATACAAGACTAGATACTAGTAAATAAATATTACAAAATAACTCCATATGATCGAAATTAAATGTCTAACAATCTCCCCATTTTCGATCATTTTGGAGGTCCTGGAACTCTGGCATGATCGGTCGATTCTCGGAGTCCAAGGATGACATCAAAGCGTCTGGTCACTTGTCTCATATGTAGCCGTTCGTTCAGGAGTTCAATGCCACTGAGGGTGTCCTGAATTTCCTTCGGTGAGCATCTTTGTTCTGGATCTGGTTGAGCGTCAAAATCTTGAACTTTCTGAGTAAGCGCGGCTCGAACCAATCTGAGAGTACCGTCGGAGTAACAGGGAAGATCCTCAAAGCGCATGAACCTTTTGTAGCCCTTCTGATTGACAAAAATGACACCCGGGTCTCCTGTGAATATAACTCTGTAGGCCGGGAGGTGGGTTAGAAGGAAGCTATCTTAATCAGGAGCTCGTAGGCCCACTTTAACCATCACGCTCTCTATTGCCATTTGGAAGTCTCTGAGGTACATAATGATCGAGCGGCGGTTCATACTTCGAACAAGGGCACCTAAAACAGTCATGCGAGACAGACGCCCTTTTATACGATTTTTCAATCGGTCGTGTAAGAATTCTACGTCGTCCACACTTATGAAGTCCAGGTCATTCTCGAAGAACTCATCAGCCGTATCATTTTCTCTTTCTACTTGAAAGGCGGGATAGTATACTTTTGCCCTTTTGCACATGGTGATGGATATGAGTTTCTTTATCTTCGATTTTGACACTTTTGACCTCCTCTCCCTGAGCATTAATTGATAGTATTCAGCCTGCTCAGCTTTGGTTACATTTGTCAGTTCCATCAGGAGGCGTCTGCTGAAGGATCCAGGCTTCTTTCTGAATACCATCTTAAATCTTTCTTTTAAGAACGGGTTCTGAAACTGCTCAGGAGGAAACTTCTGCAGGAATTCTTTGAGACCCTGAACGGGGGGTTCTTCTATTTCAGACTTTTTAGCTTCAAGCAATTTTATGATAGTCCCCCGCCGTTCTTGTCTAAGCTCCTCTTTCTTTTCAGGCGGTAGATTATGTACCTCACCTCTTGAAAACTGGCCTACCCAGTATAAATCCTCTCTCCTATATTCACCGGTCCTTCTGGAGTTTCATCAAAGCAATCAACCCTCTTGGTTTCTGAATGACCTGGTTGTTGAGATTGTTGGACTGGAGGAGGACTTGGAGATCTAGGTGGGCTTTGGACTAGATGTGATGCTTTGAGTGATGGGGGAGCTTCAATGGATGAAAGAACTTCTTGTTGTGGGGCTGGTGGTGGTGAGTTTAGGAAATCAAAGGAGGAAGATGATGATTTTTTCGGTGATTCGGGCTCAGGCTTAGGAATGATTGAAGGTTCGTTGTCCTCAGTCTCGGAGTCTGAGTGAGACACCAATATGATTTCAACTTTTTCATGAGCGGGCTCGATCTCTACCATAGCTGTCATTAGATCCAGTGGAGCTGGACCCTCGAACATAGGCTCGTCTTCTAACATCAAGTATTCCTGAGCCTCTTGCATCTGTTCCCCTGACCCCCGAATCTCTGTACCTTCCGTCTCTGCTCCCCCTATAAACAACATTGGGTCCTCAAACTGAGTTTTCTGTCGTTTCTCCCCCTCATGGCGATCAGGGTCGTCCTGATCGTCATGTTTCCTTTTATGGGACTCAGCCTGAGGACGACATTGTAGTTCAATCACTGTAGACTCAAGGCAGTCCATTCTGGAGTTCAGTTGCTCCTGGACTTGAAGAATAAGACGTGTCAGCGCATCTATTTTGTCCGACAGCTCTGCTATTTGGTTCTGGACTGAATGGGATCCTGGTGGACGCACAGCTTCAGAAGCGACACCCTTACCCTTTATAAGTGAAAGAAGGGCGGTGTGACGTTCCTCAGCAGCTTCCTTTTGGGCGTCCAGGTCAGCCCGGGTAATCATACCGGTAGCACGAAGAGCTGCCGTTAGCATCTCCAAGTTTATTGGGAGATGGCCTGAAGTGGATGGCGTTGATGGAGCCACTTCAGGTCTTCCTTCCATCATTTCTGGCTCCACTATGGGACGCTCAGATCCGGAAGTTTGTGGAGCTGCCACGGAGGCAGCCCTTGGGGATGCCACAGAGGCATCGTGCGTTGTGTGTATGGGAGGGGATGGAATCGTGAATGAAAAAGGGGCGGTCACGTGGGGCGGAGTGTGACCTCGTTGAACACCTCCACTCTCCGAATGAGAGGGCGATGGCGTATGAGCAAAATCCCCGTGCAATGAAGTGGTTTCCCTTGGAGGGGATACCAAGTGGATGGTGGGAGTGATTTCGACCGTTGGACTGACGGTCTTTTGGTGGGTGGTCCGGCTGATAGGGCTTCGATCACTCTCAGATTGGAAATCTATCCCTCGCACGACAGGGATGGTTCTTTCGGAATCCGCCGCCTCTGCCGCCTCACCACCTTCTCCCTCACTTACAAACACAGGCTCCCGCTCACCTATCCCAACTGATTGTTGTACCTCCGCCTGATCTTCCTCATCCTCACTCATTCTGGCCTCACCTTCGGACTGGCTAGACTCAGTCGGTTCTGACTGAGCCTCATCCGGATAAAACACTCGAATATAAGCCCTAACCCTTTCCAAATCCCTTGCCTTTAGCATTAGAGACAACAGAATAGTCATTATAGGCACTGAAGGGACCCCCTTTGCTAAAGTAAGCTTCTGAATGGCCACTGTAGGGTAGACATCCACCCTAGGGCGCTCGTGGATGTCTTCATCGTTGTCCATCGCATATTGGATGATCAGCTGCAAAAATCGTTGGAGAGGTATGTACTTGCGTCCTTTTTTGGTTCCTCTCTCCAAATGTACTCTTTACAATTCCTCAAAGAGGAAAGCCGCATAATCAACATGGCGGTCAAAGGAAAAGCCGGTGAACATGGCTAAGACCTGAGCCGAGGCAGAGTCGTGACCTGAGTGCTTTGCTGTGAAGCACTTGTTGACGATATCGAAGAGAATCCGCCAATGAGATTGTAGATTCTTTGTTCAGAAATCTGAAGGCTTGGTTAGAGGGCCGTCGTAACCCAAGGTTTGGATTTCGGCTAGGGTTTCTGGGATGGGATCAAACTGAAGGCGGCTTGGCAAATAAGTTTCTGCGGGAAGGCGAAGGATATGGCGTATGGCAGCGATGGTGATTTTGACTGGGACGCAGTCAATTATGGTTGTGAAGAAGGGTTCGGCGTCGGGAACATATTGCAATCTGTTCCAGAATTATTGCAGGTATATCTGGGGAACAGCGATTGCGGTAGACAAGGCGTAATATATGGGGTGGTGAAGGAGGATGTCGAAGGCGAGGGTTTGTGGTTCCTTGGTGAGGATGGAGACGTCGAGCTGCCAGTTAGGTGGTATAAACTCGACAAACTCGGCCTGGGGAAGGATGGATTGTTCGGGTAGTTGGGCATTATTATTGGGAATGGGGGGATGGGGTATGGTGAGGACAACAACTGTTTCCATCATCCTGAAGATGCCGAAGTAGTAAAATGCAAGAAAAACGAGAAATTATGATGTTCCAAAAGCTTGGAGATGGTGGTTTGGCGGTGGTTAGTCGACGGTAGAGAGGAAGAAGGAAGAAGAAAGCTTAAGAATGAAGATAGATGCTTTGACTGGTTGACCGACCCCCTTTTTAAAGGGACCCGGGTCGGGTCGGGCAATGAGATCCGTGCCCAAAAGAGGATGTGGGCCGCCGGATTGTTCACTTAACACACACACACACAAATAAAAAAAATTGGGCCTTAAAAATAATTCAAACAAGAATTGTTTTTAACAAACAAACAAAAATTTGGGCCAAATTATTACTTCTTTTTGAGTTTTTCTTTGTAACAACAAAATAAAATATTTTTGGTATTTTCTTTTAGCATTTAAATTAAGATAAAAATAAACTAAAATATTTTTTGCTTTTTGATAAATTTGAACAATTAAGATCTTTTTGGGATTTTCTGACCTATTAAATTAAACTAAAATAAAATTTAAAAATTTAATTATTAAAATTAAAAAGAAACAAAGAATTATAAAAATTAACATCCTATCTATACTCCCCCTCAAATAAATACCTGTTCGTTTCCTTTTCTTTTTCAGATAAAGTTCTTGAACCTTTTTAGCCTTAAAAATACAGGCAAACCTGGATAATGTTTGCGTCCCACTCCGTGATGAACAATTCACACAGCAATTTGTCAGGATCATTAATTATTAAAAATGTACACAGATAAGGAAATAGTGAGTTTCAATTTTGTGACACAATCCTTAAATTTAAATAACAGATATTTTCTAAAATAAAGGAATTTCAAACATGATAGATTGAAATAGAATTATTTAAGACAATATCTGATATTTAATTGGAAGGCGGATTCAACATGACGATATGGGATACTAAAAACTGAAAACGAGGTTCGTCTAAAGCCTTAGTAAATATATCCGCAAGTTGATATTCCGTGCCAACAAAATACAACTCAATGGTTCCCTTTTCTACGTGATCTTTAATAAAATGATACCTGATATCTATGTGTTTCGTTCGAGAGTGCTACACGGGATTGCAAGAGATGGCAATTGCACTTCGAGAATCGTAGTAAATTGGGATATTGGTGAGTATGAATCCATAATCGCGTAATTGTGTTCTCATCCACAGCACTTGAGAGCAACAGCTTGCAGCTGCTACATACTCAGCTTCAGGTGTGGATGTTGAAACACAATTCTGCTTTTTGGAGGACCAACTCACCGGTCTATCTCCCAAGAACTGTTTTCCTCCCGACGTGCTTTTTCTGTCAACTCTACAACCTGCAAAATCAGCATCTGAAAAAGCGGTAAGATCGAAATAGGTTCCCTTTGGATACCATAGACCAAGATCGGGTGTACCCTTAAGATAACGAAAAATGCATTTTACCGCAGTTAGGTGTGATTCTTTCGGGTCGGCCTGAAAGCGAGCACAAAGACATGTTGAAAACATTATATCCGGTCTACTAGCAGTCAGATACAGTAAGGAACCTATCATCCCTCTGTAAGTTGTATTATCAACACTTTTCCCAGAAGGATCAGTGTCTAACTTACAGTTGGAGGCCATGGGAGTTGCGATACTCGTGCAAGAGTCTAACTTATACTTCTTGAGAATGTCAAGAGTATATTTCGACTGGTTCACAAAAATCTCATCCTCAAGTTGTTTGACTTGTAATCCGAGGAAACAATTCATTTCCCCCATCATACTCATCTCGAACCTGGACTCCATTAGGGCTGAAAAATCCTTACAGAAATTACTGTCAGTAGATCCAAATATAATGTCATCGACATATATCTGTACTAGCATTATATGTGGGCCTTCCCTTTTAGTGAACAGAGTTGTGTCCACCACACCTTTACAGAAACCGGCAGAAATAAGGAAATTAGAAAGACTATCATACCATGCGCGAGGTGCTTGTTTTAAATCATAGAGGGCTTTATCTAGCACATAAACATGGTCAGGTTTATGTGTGTCAACAAAGCCTTGTGGTTATTCAACGTACACCTCTTCGTTTAGTTCACCATTTAGGAAGGCAGTCTTGACGTCCATTTGGTACACTTTGAAATCCTTGTGTGCCGCATACGCCAAGAAGATTCTGATTGCTTCGACCCGTGCAACTGGAGCGAAGGTCTCGTCATAATATATCCCTTCTTGTTGTCGGTAGCCTTTGGCAACAAGTCTTGCTTTATTCCTTATCACAATGCCGTTCTCATTTCGTTTGTTCTTAAAAATCCACTTTGTTCTGATCACTGTACGGTCTTTTGGTTTGGGAACTAACCGCCATACTCTTAGCTGTTCAAACTGGTTGAGTTCCTCTTGCATTGCAACTATCCAATCTAGATCTTTTAGGGCTTCATCCACACGAGCGGGCTCTATCATCCTAAGGAATGATGCGAAGAGGCATTCATTAGCAGACGCCTACGAGTTTGGACTCCTATTGAAACCTCACCAATGATTTGATCTATTGGGTGACTTCGGGTCCATTTAATCTCGTGTGGAAGGGGTGCTCAGGATGGAATCTCAGTGGTTAAAGTGGGGATGGATGAAGATTCATGGTCAATGGTTTCATATGAAGGTACCACTGGTTCCGGTTCGATTTTCGAGTGTTCAGGTGAAGGAAGGATAGTTGGTATTATATGTGAGGGTATTATAGGAGTAGATTCAATTGCGGATGTATCGGTGGATGATGTTGATGGATGAGGGTATGATGTGGATGAAGATGGAGCGGAGAAACTTTGTGGCGCAGTTGAATTGGAAGGATTACCTACATTATTGACAACATTAGACACATTAGCGTTAGGACCGAAAAATTCTACGTAAAAAGGATCAAACAAATTAACTAAATCAGAAGAAGAAAAAGAAATGAGGTTATTAGAAGAGTCTCAAGGCATTTGAGTAATGCGAGGTCCTGTATGATCAACTTCGGGTGCCAGTTCAGCCAACTCATCAAATGTGACATGCACACTTTCATTGACTGTTCTGGTTCGGGTATTGAATGCGCGATAGGCCTTCGAGTTGGATGAGTATCCAATTAAGATCGCTTCATCCGCCTTTTCGTTAAACTTTCCGAGGTTGTCTTTAACGTTCAGCACATAGCACCTGCAACCAAATACACGTAAGTACTTGATAAATGGCACTTTATTCAAAAAGAGTTGGTAAGGAGTTTTGTTAAAGCGCTTATGGATAATGGAGCGATTTTGTGTATAGCAGGATGTTGATACGGCTTCAGAATGGAGGTAGCTTTGAGTATGTGAGCATTGTACGAGCGGCTTCCACTAGCGTACGGTTACGCCTTTCCACGACCCCATTTTGTTGTGGCGTTCTAGCAGCAGAGTATTGATGCTGAATAACTTTGGATCGAAGGAAGCCCTCAACTACCGAGTTCTTGAACTCCGTGCCATTATCAGATCTGATTGATTGCACTGACAGCTGCTGTTGGGTCTCGACACTCTTTATAACATCTATGATTTCTTGAGCTGTCTCGTCCTTGGATCGCAAGAACCTGACCCAGGTATATCGTGAATAGTCATCAACGATAACCAACACATATCGCTTCCCGTTTATGCTCTGTGTTCGCATCGGTCCGCATAAATCCATATGAAGTAACTCCAATACTCTTTTTGTTGATGGTTCGGGCTTTGCTTTGTGAGATGATCGTTTCCTTTTTCCTTTCTCACAAGCTCCACAAAGATGGTCCTTTTCATAACGCAATTCAGGGAGACCTTTGACCAATTGTTTCGCAGCCAGCTTGTTGATATTGTCAAAATTCAAGTGGGATAACCATCGATGCCATAACCAAGAGTCTTTTGAAGAGGCTTTTGATAAGAGGCAAATGTTATCCTTTACTATGAGCTTGGCTACGTCAATGGTGTATGGGCTAGAGTTTCGGGAACCAGATAGGATTTCTTTTCCATCCATACTCCTCACACTGCAGTTCTTAGCTCTAAACGTAACCTCTAGTCCTTTGTCACAGAGCTGTCCTATGCTAAATAGATTATGTGATAATCCCTCAACATAGTCAACGTCCTTGATGACTAGATTATTTAGAACCAAGTCCCCGTATCCTTTAATATGAGGCTGATGGTTGTTCCCGAATTTTACCGTTACGCAATACTGTTCAACTATGTTGGACAACAATTCTCTTCTTCCCGTCATATGCTTGGAGCAACCCGAATCCATATACCAAATGGATTTAGCCTGAAAAGAAAATAAATTCATACAATGAAAAACTATATGCATTCAAAGACATCCATTTTAATTTACAATCAAACCGTGTTCTGAACCGAGATGTTCAGAAAACATGATGAGTTAAGACCGGGTCTTGAGTTGTGTGCACAGAAGCCAAACGTGTCGGTTTAAGCACAACCGACAAGCAAAAGAACGGGTCCTAGTCTATGGTAACTAGAAGCCATTTCATTGAAGAACGGGTCTTGATCAGAAATAACCAAGAACCATCTGCATAAAGATCACACAACTTTGGGTACCCACCTCAATATGGGTCCCTTTTTGTTAGGAATTCCAGATGTATATGACACATGTGCAGTTTTAGGAACCCATTTAGCATTTTTGTGTGGTCCGGATGCATAACCCTTTGGAATCCATTGAAGATTGGATTTATTGGGCTTTGGAACCTTAGGCGATGAAATGGCCTTCGGTGTTTGACTTTTTGAGACCTTTTTGACCATTGCTTTGGTTTTGGGCCTCGGCAACGGACAAGTCTCAATTTTATTTGTGGCTAATGATGCAACATTTTTTGTTTTCTTTTTCCGAATTCTTTTAACAGGATATGGCACGAAAGCATTCATTTCAGGAACCTGTCGTCTATAACGAGTTGGACATAGATTAAATAATTCACTGAAAGAGTACTTTAAAGAAGCAACAAAATTCGGTACATCTTTACACACATTGTTACACACATTGTTTTTAGAGATTACAGACATCCTATCTCTAGTAACAAATTCATTTGGCATTATAGCCTTCTTCACAAAAAAACTCGAAAAATCCAGCATGGTGGTTTTTGGAACTCTTCTTACATAATCTGTAGGAACAAAACGATTAGAGTCAGTAAGCATGGAAGATTTAGACTTGACAGACTTTTCTTTTTGTTGGTGAGTGAGTTTCTTAAAAGACTTGGATTGGATCTGAGTCTTTTTGGAAACCTCATTTTTAAACGGTTTTGAACACTCACCTATATAAATGAAAGAAGAAGTTTCAGCTTTAGCCTTATCTTTATTTGATGACACATATGAAATTTTGGTGGAATGAGAAACTGTTTGTTCTTTTGAAAAATCCTTCAACTTTTGAGAAACCATGTCAAAATTTTCTCTGTAGACAGTTAATTCCACAGTTTGTTGAGAAGTTTGATTTACCAATTTTTCTTCGCTCTTAAGAAGAGCATCTTGAAGATCAAGAGCTTTCTTTTGAGACGACTTCAATTCCTTTTCTAAAACATTAATTTGATGTTGAAGAACTTTTGTAGGAATATAAAGTTGAGAAATTGGTTTTACAGTTTCTGAATAAGTTGACAAGAAATCTTCCACTAAAGTGGGTACTCTAGAAGGATAACTCTCGTTAAGTTCTTCATATTGAAAAAAAATTTCTTTTTCTTTATGTTCAACACGTTTCTCATTCTCTTGTTTTAAAACTTCTTTTGATGACTCAAAAAAGAAAGATTTAAGCCCAGCTCCCATATAGTTCATGTCATAAAATAAAGGTAAAACTTTTTGGGTCTTTTCCAAATATTTAGGATTTTTAAAACTGATTCCTTGTTTAGAATGGTAAAACCTAGTTTCTTTGGGCTGATTTAAGTGAATAGTTTGTTCTGTTTGACCCCTTTTTAAAAATGCATCGTCAAGGGCCTTTATTCGTGAGTACAAACTTATCCTTTCTTCTTCAATCATTTTATATTTTTCTAAACTGTCTATATTTTCCATATTTACTGTATCTAATTGTTTTGAAAGTACAGATATTTCTTCTTTTAACGAGAGTTTTTCTTTTGATAACCTATCCATACACGATTCAAGATATATATTCTTGTCCTGAACATCTACTTTTTCGATTAACATCTGTTTTATAACATTGTGATTAGTTAACCACTTTGATTGATATAATTCAGACGACTCTTTTAAAGTTTGAGCTAGATGTTCAGCCTGTACACACTTTGCAGTTTAAACATTTAACCTAGCTTGTAGATCAAGAATATGTGTGTGCAATGTAGATTCATTATTTACAGATAAATTACTTACATGTTCTGGAATGTAACAGGAATATACCTCATTTGTCTCTGAACCGGATGATGAGCATTCGGGATCGTCGGTTGTGGCCATCAGACATGCTGGTGGATTTTTCAATGTCTCCCCCTCAGCAGCATGATCTGAAGTCTCAGCAGTGGAAACGGCACAGTGCTCCAACCCTAGACGATCAACCATATAACAGTTCTTGCCCTTATCATCCTCCTCGTCGGTATCTTCAGCATCCCAGTAATCTTCCTAGGCGACGAGGGCAATTGCGTCGGTTCTTTTCTTTGCGGCCTCCAGCTTTCTCTCGTAATAGCCGACGTCTCTGTCAAATTTGTTGTTGCACTCCCGAGCAAAGTGGCCCAGTTTTCCACATTTGTAACAGAGACGCTCCTCGGCGCCTTTTGGTTCATCAGCTCTTGGCCTTTCATCCCGTCTTTCAGCAGGCCTCTTGTCGGCGTGGCGATGATGTCGGCTATCATCTCTCCTCCTGTCCCTACGCTCATTGTCTCTTCTCTCATCCCAGCGATCGTCCCTGTGATCATCCCTACGATCGTCCCTTCTATCATACTGTCTCTTGTCATCCCGGTGATCATCACGCCCATCGTCTCGCCTTTCATAACGGCGATCATCTCGATAGTCGCGTCTATCGTCATACCTTCTATCATCCCTGTCGTCCCTTCGGTAATCATCCCGGCGATAATCATCACGTCGTTCATCCCTACGGTCATCTGAGTACCTCTGCGGACTGGTGTCATAATGGAGTTGATTATTAGTCTTGTTGGAAAACTGTCACTGTTGGAGACGATTGGTCCACAGGGCTATTTGTTCCTGAATAGTTGCCTCTTCCTCATCAATTACCTCACGTGGAGGAGAAGCATACCTGTACTGTGATGACGATGAACCTGGAGCAAAGGATGGAGTTGGAATATTCGTGTTGGTAATCAAGGCTAGTGAATCATTGGGTTTCATTCCAGTGTTGGCAGATAGCAGCAAAGAAGCCAGTTGATTTGCCATCAGTTTCTGTTGATCCACATCCCCTTGATACTTCTTCAGCTCCTTGAAAACGACATTGATAGATACCTCAGGAATATTCAGGACGCGTTTTGTGGCCCGGCATGTGATCTGCCACTCGGGGGCTAAGGCTGCAAAGAACTGGATGTTTATGTCATCCCTGTCCTTTTTTATGTGCAGTTTGTTCAATTCATTCAATACTGCACAAAACCTTGTGAACGTAGCCTGCAGAGATTCCCTGTCTTTTGCTCGGAATTCTGTAAACTTAGCCTTCGCTTCCTCAATTTTAGCGCGATCATCGAGATCTGCCCCCAGCATTTGGACTTCCAATTCGTCCCACATTTCTTTGGCGATTTTGCTGTCTACGCCAACCAAGATGTCAGTGGGGAGGGCCTGATAGATCAAATATTCCGCCCTCTTATCGGCATGCTTCCTGTCTCTCTCGGCGTCATTAGCTGGTTCTCTTTCAACTTTCGAAGCTAAGACAGGGGGGTCAGCCTCGGGTCTAGCTACTATTTCCCGATAGTAGATCACGGGACCCTCGGAGATGGACTGAAGCTTTAGATTCCCATGCGGTTGCATTCCGACAAATTTGAGGAACCGGGATTTCCATTGTTCATACTTATCTGGATAGAGAACAGGTGGTCTGTTCTCAGATCCGAGTACGAGAGCTTCATGAGACATGATGTGGGTGCTGATTTAACAGATAAGATCTTGTAGGTGGAAACTTGAAACGGATGGGCTGGACTTCGGAAGAATAGCGCACTGGATAGTGCTAATTCGGAAGAAGTACTGAGTTCGGATGAAATGGAATTCGGATGGGCAGCAATTCGGATGAACAGTAATTCGAACTAGGGACTGAATTCGGATGAAACTATGGTACGGATGGACTGGACCGAATTCGGATGAGGACCTGGTTCGGACAAGGGAGGGACCTAATTCGGATGGTTTGAAGTCTGATGAAACGAATTCGGATTAACCGGATTCGGATGAACAGTTGTGACTTCGGATGAACAGAGGGTAGTTCGGATGTGAGATGGAACCGAATTCGGATGGTCCTAGTTCGGGTGAACAGTGAGTAATTTGGACAGGCACTTAGGGAATTGTCCAGGAAGGGGACCGAATTCGGATGGTCCGAAATGGATATGGTCTGAAGTGAAAATTTAAAATTTAAAGCACAAGTCCAAAATATGAAAATGGGAATGCCTGATCTGAACTTCGGATGGTCCGAAGTTCGGATGGGACCGAATTAGGGTCCGAAATGGGCACAGGGTGGTCCGAAATACTCCTAAGTCTGGTCCGAAGTGGACCGAAATGAGGTCCGAACTAGGGTTTGAGATGGTCCGAAATATGTCCGAATTGGGATCTAAGATGGTCCGAAATGCTACAGTGGTGGTCCGAATTACAGCAGGTTTTAACAGGTATTCTACGGCAGAACAGTTCAGATGTCTATTTTAGCAGATTTTAAAGCCTAAAAATGTTTCTAAATGATTGGGAAACTATTTTAAACACTTTTGAGGATTTAAAATATACCGAAACACTTAAAAATCAGTAAAAAAACAAGCTAAAACCCACAAAAACCCATATTTTTTAAACCTTAAAAAAAACAATTATGGATGATTTTAGTGAAAAGATTGAACTGAATGAGCTCGAAATTGGTAGAGGATGATATGGTGGTGATTATATGACAAGAATAACACAACAAACAACCGAAAACTGAAGATTAAAAGGATCTAACCGGTTAGAAGGTGAAGAACTCGAAGAACATGAAGAAAAACCCAGCAGAATCCGTAAAATGCAAGTTGAAATCCACCTTTGAGGCTCTGATACCAATTGTAAATATGAATTCCCATAATATTTCAGCACCTTAATGATTCTTTATCAAATCCCAAGAAGAAACAAGCTCAATAATTGAGAAATGATGAAGAAGACAATATGAATATTGAGAGAGAATAAAAGTGGCGGCTGCAGTGTATATTCAATATTCCAACTGTGTAATACAAAAGCAAACCCTAGGAGCTATTATAGCTTCATTTAATTAACTTTGAAGCATTGACATAAATGACCCCTTGACTTTTACAAGGAAATAAAATACAAGGAAACTAAATACAAGACTAAATACTAAGTAAATAAATATTACAAAATAACTCCATATGATCGAAATTAAATGTCTAACAAAGCACATCAAGAAAGGTGCAATGGTTCATTGTGAATATACTAGGTAAGTTATTTTCCGTGCGTTGCACGGCCCAAGGATGTTATGAATTGAAGATGTTTTAAACTTAAGTCATACAAGTATTTCATGTGCATGAGTATTGTGAAGCATATTTGTTGGCTTCTTTGTCATTACATTGTTAGCAAAACGAAGGTTTCATGAGTTATGCTACTAACTGAGTTCATAAGAGATACACCAGCTTTTAAAAGGAAGGCACAAGAAAAAAGTGGTTATAAGCTGATGATAATGTGTCCCATTAAGCTACGTCATGGAATCTTTCATTTTCTTCATTGGGATTTCATTGGTATTTTGTGTACCGGCCTCTTGCTTTATTGTGAGAGGAGCTTCAGGTTTGTCGACTATCTTGATTCCTTTGTTTTGGGGACTTTGCGTTGTGAATAGCAATGATCGTTTGATGAGCTTTGTGGGCATGGTGGAGCTGGTTTCCTCAAGGATTGTCTTTGTACATGGACTGAATAACTATTCTTTTCCTTTGAAGGTCATTGTATCGGCAGCTTCCGTTTTGTCAGGAAGTTCGACTTGCTTGTTCGCCTTGATCACATTTAGTTTCATCTCAATTTGGCCATGGATTGTCACTTCGTAAGAGCGTATGAAATCAATAATTGGTTGTTGTTGAAGGGGTGTTACGATTTCATAATAAAGATTGATGCCCTGTTTATGATAAATGTTAGTAAGTGTTGATAAATGAGTGCAGTTTGTTGATTGTGCTTGGTGATAATAACAAGCATGGTTCTATGCATGATTGGTTTATGATGATAACTAAAAATTGAAATTCATTTCAAGGAAAAAGTATGCAAACCTATTTAGGGGCCTAGGCAGTGACGTTTCAAAGTAAGAAAGGGATTAAGGGCAAATAAAATCACACACAACACATCTCTGGACTCACTAACACAGCTACAACACCACAACACCCCACATCATAGCCCACACCGAGACTATGTCTCAGGGTCTAAGGGCCAGCACACACACACACACACACACAGTCCAATGCACAATTCATGACCGATGTTTCTGTTTTGAGCATAAAATGCACACACAAACATTTATATATATCTATCCTAAGGCTGTTGCTATTCGAATGTAATACACACACACACATTTGCTTGGTTGTTGCTGATGTTTTTACACGTGAATTATGCACACGTGTGCTATTTGAAAGCACACAACAATAACTACGAGTACATCACACAACACTTACTTTATAATAATGAAACACATTCAATGTAGCACTTAATGGACCCCTTAACCTTTCAAATAAACACCTAAACATCTTGCATGAATTTTTACACACATTTAGCCATTCAAATCAACACTAATGCATGAAATAATTAGCTTAAATAAACATGCTTGCAATGTTGCTTGTGTTGTCCTAAAAACGCAGCAGCTTATATGGATACGCACACAGTCCACTGCACACACATATATTCATGACTGATGTCTCTGTTTTGAGCTTAAAACAAAAACAAATGTTTATATATTCTATCCTAAGGCTGTTGCCAATCGAAGGCAATACACACACATTTGCCTGAATGTTGATGCTGTTTTACACTTGAATTACGCACACGTGTGCTATATGACAGCACATGACAATAACTACAAGCACATCACACAACACTTACTTTATAATTATGAAACACATTAAACGTATCAAAAATACCACTTGTCATTTTTTATTTAATTTGTCACTTGTCATTTTCAAAATTGTCTTGTCATCTACTAAAGTCTAAAACTACTAATAATATAAAATCAAATCAAATTAAATCCAATCCATTAAAATCTAGTTTAATAATTAACTAATAAAACTTATAAAACTAAGTTTAAAATTATCTTTTATATATATATATATATATATATATATATATATATATATATATATATAAATATTTATTTTTAAATCAATCCATGTAATACATGGGTATTAACCTAGTAGATACAAAATTAATTGGTGTAAGCAAGATAGTTTCTTGAGTATAATTAAGTAATTAAAATTAGAATTTCCATGAATGTAAGAAATTATAATAGCAATTCTATTAAGATAATTAAATTATTAAGTTTGTCAAACGAGCACATGTATGCTAAATTAGTTATCTTGTCCAATTAATAAAAAAGTAAATTAATTTTGTTGGTCTAAAGATATTACAACACAAATAATTCATATATCATGATGCGCTTTCAAATTATTACTCTATTTATAAGGATCATGTATAAATAATTAAAAAACCGTTGGTTGGTTACAAGAACATCACACAACACTTACTTTATAGTTATGAAACACATTCAATGTAGCACTTAATGGACCCCTAAACCTTGCAAATAAACCCCTAAACCTTGCATGAATTCTACACACATTTAGCCATTAAAATCAACACTAATCTATGAAAATAATTAGCTTAAAATAAAGAAGTATGGCCTGCCAAATTATGGGACAACATGTTTGCAATGTTGCTTTTGCAGCAGCTTATATATACCACATAGTCCACTGCACACATATATTCATGTCTACTGTTTGTGTTTTGAGATTAACACACACACACACACAAACGTTTATATATATATATACATATATATATATATATATATATATATATATATATATATATATATATATATATATATAATATATATATATACACATATATATTGAAAACACATCAGCTTATATTGAAAACACCAGGATCATCATACAACCCAATAATTAACATGCAAATAAAGTTAAAGCAGTTTTAAGTAGTTCCACGTTAAAGCAATAAAATGTATGTACAGTGATATAGTCTGTTAGTACACCCTCTGTGACGATAACAGTCTAGCTATAAATAGTCTTTTGTAATAGATCGGACTTTGCAAATACAATCTATATATATGTTTGATCTTGTTTGTGTATGATGTTTACATTTGCATGATAAGTTCAAAGATAATGTAACACCTCGTTACCCCGGTTGGCAACGAAGCGTGACGTCGCGGAAGCGTAACCATAATCATAACGAACGACCACTATATGGCGTTTTCAAAAAATACATTGATTTGACTTCAAATATACATATTGTTTTACATAACCAAAATACAGCGTAAGTAGTTCTTAAAATACCAAGATTTAAATACACAATTTAGTTTATCAAGAAAGATGCAAATAAATCTCCGAGTTTGAATATGATGCGACTCCAAAATGAACGGAAGCCTTGGAATGCTTCCGCTAAATGCGCATGCCTTAATCACCTGAAAATACATGCTAAAATACGTCAACAAATTGTTGGTGAGCTCATAGGTTTACGCGAAAAGACCAGTTGTATGGACATTATCAGATGAGTTGAATTTATAAAGCATAAATTCCGTGTATGTATTACATAAACCATCATGCAACCGAAGCTTAATTAAATGAGTTTGTCTTGTGCAGTATTCCCATACGTAATACCGTGTGTTGAATATATATGCATCCCGCTGTTAGCCAAGCTGAACTAACCCGAATGGGGGACATGACTCCCGATAGATCTATCCATAATATATTCGCGCTTACAAATAAATGCAATTAACGGTTCATGATTTGAGGGCTGATGGATCCAAACATGTAATACATATAAGAAATAAACAGTTTTGATGTGTATATGAAAACAGTGCATGTATTTCCACCCCAATAGATAGTGAAAATAGGGGCTATGAAGACTCACCTCATGTTGATGGCAAAAATGAGCGTAAAAACGACGATTTACGTTGTTGATGAGTGATGACACTGGACGCGTTTAACCGAGTCCTAAATGATATAAGGGATTTAATAACTCCCATATATGATAATATGTATGTATAAATGTTGTTATGTTTTAAATCACCCAACATTACAAGTTTATAGATAAAATCCACTTAAAACGTCAAGTTTATATATATAATTTTCCAGCTTTTCGAAGGTTTTTCGGCCTACTTTGAGGCTGTTTTTTGACTAAGCTCCAAAACGATTTAGCCTTTGGTTTTCTTGGAAATTAAAATACTATACATAAAGAATTTTTAAAGTCAAGAACGGCCATTTTTCGAGATGTCTAGGTTGGGGAAAAAGCTTGTTGAAAACCCTATGTTGGCCATTTTTGAGCTGTCAAACTTTCGGTTTCCCAAATAATTTATGGGGGTCTTAAACTCCAAAATAAATTATGAAAACTTCCAGATTTTTAGTTAAGACATAGATCTAACTTTTGAGACAAGAATCAACTCATTTCGTTAAGTTATGAATTAGTTATGATTTTTCAAAGTCGATGTAAATTTTCTGCCGAAATCCGTAGTTTATAAACTTGAAATAACTAGTGATTCTTGTTGTTTATTGAAAGACTACTTATATAAAAGTTATAAAACACACACACACACACACACATATATATATATATATATATATATATATATATATATATATATATATATATATATATATATATATATATATATATATATATATATATTTTTATAAACACATTTGAAGAAAACAACTTAAAAACAAAACTAGTGATTTATAAACTTGAGTTTTTATGAAACTTGTTCTTGTTGGTGATTATATTTATTATGCAAGACTTATATAAACATAAATGTAAGATGTAATAAGTTAGTAGTTACTTACTTTGGGGTATTAGAAGTATGTAAACTAGTAGAAGTTGAATTCTTGAAAAGTTGCACCAAAAATGCTTAAAATATTGCAAGAACACCAAGTTGGAATTTTGGTGTTCTTGGGCATCCTTGTGGCCGGATTCAAGGAGAGGAGAGAAAGAGAGTTTTTGTTGTTTAGATGGTGTGAGTAAAATGAAAGAGTTGGTCTCTATTTATATAGAAAAAGTGATCATCAAATGGAGGTTGAGTGGAGTGTTGGATGAGTTGAAATGAAAGGGAGAGGTGTGAAAGACATGATTGTGATCGTGAATGGGTAATGTATTATAAAATTGAAGTCAAACTCTATATATGTACCATATATTGGCCGGCTAGCATATTCAATTATGATGTATTTTTCTTTGTTTTTTTTGTATAAATGTATTTAGAATGTATTCTTGTGTTTCCCTTTTTATGTAAATTCATAAATACTTTTGAATGCATTAGTTTAATGAATTGTTTTAGTATTGCATAATTAATGTTAAGTAAGTGTACTAGTGTATGATTAGTGTCACTAATCATAGATTAATTATGTACTTAGTTGAATTAATCCATCATATCGCAAATCGATCGGATTAATTGATTTGCCGATTCATCGCACCGATGAAATTGATTCTAATTGAGTTGAATTTCTTCATGAACCTTGTTAATAACATTGATTAATAAATGACCACTGATTAGGTTATAATTGGCTATTAAATACTGATTAGGTCGTAGTTGATAACCTGGTTTAATGCCGGATGTTACAGTCTCCCCTGTTAAGGGAATTTCGTCCCAAAATTAGCTCGTGTTCTCCGCTGCTTGAGTATTTGAGAACAGATGAGGGTGTTTTTCCCGGAACTGATCTTCGCATTCCCCTGTAAACTCAGGACCTTGCTTAGAGTTCCATCTGACTTTTATTATCGGGATCCGGCTGTGCTTTAGTTTCTTGACTTCTCGGTCCATTATCTCCACGGGTTTTTCAACGAAGTTCAACTAATCGTCTAACTCCAGCTCGTCCATGGGTATGACGAGTGTTTCATCGGCCAGACATTTCTTAAGGTTGGATACGTGGAAGGTACTATGAACATTACTAAGCTCTGGGGGCAGATCGAGTCAGTAGGCTACCGGGCCAATTCTTTTGGAAATCTTGAATGGTCCGATATAACGAGGATTGAGTTTTCCTCGTTTCCCAAAACGGATTACGCCTTTCCAAAGCGAGACTTTCAACATTACTTGATCTCCCTCCTGAAATTCCAAATCATTCCGTCGAACATCTGCATAGCTTTTCTGTCGATCCCGTGCGATCTTTAATCGGTTCCTAATCTGGACTATCTTTTCTGTAGTCTCCTGAATGATCTCGGGTCCAGTGATCAGGCTATCTCCTACCTTAGCCTAACAAAGCGGTGACCGACACTTTTGCCCATAAAGTGCCTCAAATGGAGCAGCTTTAATGCTCATACGATAATTCCACTAAGTCAAATGAGTATCCCAACACTTCCCAAAATCCATTACACAGGCTCTTAACATAGGTTCTAGGGTTTGATTCTTTTATTTTTATTTTGACCATCGATCTGATGGTGATAGGTGGTACTCATGTCAAAGTTTGTATCCAAAGCTTGCTGTAATAATTGCCAAAAACATAGATGTAGATCTGCTATCCATATCCGAAATGATTATAATAGGCACTCCGTGTCCGGAGATGACTTCCTTGAGGTACGTTTGGACTAGCTTATTCATCCTGTTGTTCTACTTGATTGGTAGGAATGCGCGGATTTTGTTAGGCGGTCGACTATTACCCAAATGGTTTCTTATGTTTTATCTTAACTTTGGAGCATGTTAGGAATTTGCTGACATTTGTGGCAATGTCAGCCTTTAGGCAACCAGTATAGCTTGAGGTCATGATACATTTTATCAGATCTGGGGTGGATGACATATCTTGATTTGTGTCCGTCATCTATAATCGACTTTCTTACTCCACCAAAACATGGTAACCAGACTCTATTCATGAAGTATCGATTTCCATTAGCCATTATCCCAAACTATTTATCCATTCCATGCAGGGCTTCATTTTTCATATTTTCCTCCTTAACAACTTCTACTTATGCATCATGAACTAAGGGAGGAAGGTTTGGTTGAATGGTTATAACTAGGGCTTGTACTCTTAACGACTTAGCTCGTTCCTTTCGGCTCTGAGCGTCTACAACCACATTAGTTTTCCTCAGGTTATAACGATTTTTCAAAGTTGCAATCACTTATTAGCTTCATCCAATGGCACTACTTCATATCCGACTCTTTCTAGTTCAAGACATGTTGGAGGCTCTTATGGTCTGTAGTATACTTCTTACCATACAACTAATGTCTTCAAGTCTTAAGGATAAATACTACTGATCCAAGATCTAGATCATGCGTTGTGTAATTCACCTAGTGAACCTTAAGTTTTCATAAAGTATAAGCTATGACCCTATCTTTCTATATCAACCCATTGTGTGAAGCGTCACAGTAATATACAAATTTCTTGCTTCTCTTGGATAAAATAAGCGTGCTGCACAGATTATGCTTTAATAACTGATATGATGTCTCCTGATCCTCGCCCCAATCATACTTAATGTATTTTCGGGTCA
Source organism: Centrapalus pauciflorus (assembly GCA_020465985.1). NCBI lineage: Eukaryota > Viridiplantae > Streptophyta > Magnoliopsida > Asterales > Asteraceae > Centrapalus > Centrapalus pauciflorus. The sequence goes on along the minus strand of JAANYP010000635.1, from coordinate 298,989 downwards.
GTTTTGTTAGAGCTCTGGTGATCTTTGAGAAATTTTTGATAATTGCTTATAATAAGTTGCAAGTCTTAAGGACTGTCGTATCTTTATGGGGGGTTCTAAGAGTTAACCAATTCTTGATAGCCTCTATCTTTGTGGGGTTGACTTGGATCCTTAGGTGACTGAGAAATCTGACCTATCTTAGCCAAAAGTCAAACTTAGAAAGCTTGGTGTATAGCTGCTGTTCTTTCTTCAACAACTCTAGAATTAGTCTTAAATGTTTGCTCGTGCTCCTCCTGGTTTCGTGAGTAGATTAAGATGTCATTCATGAATACAATCATGAATTTGTGTAGATAAGGTTTGCACACTCGATTTATGAGGTCCATGAATACCGTTGAGGCACTGGTTAATCCAAACGACATTAATAGGAATTTATGATGACCGTAACGGAATCTGAAGACTGTCTTTGGAATATCTTTCTTGTGAACTTTAACCTGATGATAACCAGACCTTAGGTCGATCTTCGAATAGAAGCTTAATTCATGGAGTTTGGTCAAACAAGTCATTGATCCTTGTGAGCGGGTATCGGTTCTTTTAGTTTATTTAGCTCTCAGTAATTGATGTACCTTCTGAAGGTTCCATCCTTCTTCTTTATAAACAAAACTAGAGCTCCTCCAAAGCGAGGAATTCGGTTTGATAAACCTTTTATCTAAGAGCTCCTATAGTTGGTTGGACGATTGTTACACTACTGACGGGGTTAATCGGCATGGTGCTCGAGCCACTGGTACCGCACCTGATACTAGGCCGATTTTTGAATTTGGCTTGCCTCGATGTTGGGAGTTCAGGTAAGTGTTCTGGAAAAACTTTGGGGTAACCATAAATAATAAGAATATTTTCGAGCCGCTTTTCCTTTGGCTCCCTCCCTGTCAACACTTCAGGGTCCTTATGCTAGGGATGATGCTTACTTTGGTATTTCTTGTTTTGCCTTGGACAGTAAGGACGTTCTTATTGGCTAAAGGTATATGAACCATCTTCTTGTTGCATACTATTTCCGCATAAGTTTTCGATAGTCAATCCTAAGGAGCATCCTTGACTTCCCAGTTTGACGAGCATCAAGTCTGTTTCAAAGAGTCGGCCTACTAATTCTAAGGAGCATCCTTGACTTATATTATTTGTCTTAAGCGTCTTACTGTCATCAACCTCAATAGCATAAGTGGTACTTAATGGTGTAAGAATGAAATTTATCTGCTTACTGAACTTAGTGGATATAAAGCTCCTATCAGCACCAGTATCAAATAGTAGAAATGCATAGGTGGTATCTAATCGGGTAAGAGGATAAGTCTATGGGTTTGAAATTTCTTAGGCAGATAGTCATAGTTTAATCTCCTCATACGCAGAGTTGTAGTTAAAATTTCTTCATTAAAGTGCTTGATACCTAATCTTTGTACATAATATGGGTCGGGATTTTCTGATAAATTTTAAAGCCTTACATCCCTATCTCATAGTAAAACCTAGAGAAATACTATAAAATGGTAGAAGGGCACTAAGTATGAGATGCCTCCGGGGTTTCCCCGTACTCCAGAGCGTTAAGTCGTTGGGTTAGTTCTGCACTGCGGGCTTTGTGCTCTGCTAGGCGCTGTCACAATTCGTCGATTCCGTCTTGTTGAATCGCCTGGGTATTCTGGTTGGCCTATGGTTTATTGGTGGTTTGCATTGCCTCCTACTTAATCCTTGCAAAGATCTCACCGACCTCTTGGTGGATTTTGTCGAAATTGGAGGTCGTGTCTGGCGGCCCTTGCCACCAACAGGGGCATCGTTTGTTACATAGGTTTCTGGTTAAGTGTCGGCACTTGAGAGGAAGATGGTGTTCCGACTTCAAACTGGCTTTGGATCCCATCCTCGTTTCTCCACTCTTGGAGAGTGTGAGGCATCTATCCCCACTGTCTTATGTTTACCCGTCACTACTGCGGCGGGCTTGGCTGATGGGTAGGTACCAGGATAGACTCCCGTTGTGCCAGTCACACCCTTTTCCTAGAGGTGAACTTCTTCAATGGTCCATCGGGATAGTTTCTAAATAGGGTGTTGGGTGGAATATGTGGTGGTGATGGTTGAGCAAATTGTGCTGCGGGGCCACAGTTGCTATCCTCTTGTTATAACGGGTCCTCTACTTCGTCATTGATTCGGTCTGGGTGGGTCTCCGATCCAAAGTACACCTCAGTGTTACTTTGGCTTCCTGGTTCCATGGGTAAGTGTTCATCCTCAGAGTCAAAGAGGATAATAATCGTATTGTTTAACATGTTTCTGTCATTAGGGTCCATACATATGTTCAGAGTTCTTGAAGAAAGTTTAGTTTTTGTAACAGTTATAGTCTAGGTACTAATGCAACCTAGTTCACTATAACTATGGCTCTGATACCAATCTGTAACACCCCGTTACCCCGGTTGGCAACGAAGCGTGACGTCGCGGAAGCGTAACCATAATCATAACGAACGACCACTATATGGCGTTCTCAAAAAATAATTGATTTGACTTCAAATATACATATTGTATTACATAACCAAAATACAGCGTAAGTAGTTCTTAAAATACCAAGATTTAAATACACAATTTGGTTTATCAAGAAAGATGCAAATAAATCTCCGAGTTTGAATATGATGCGACTCCAAAATGAACGGAAGCCTTGGAATGCTTCCGATAAATGTGCATGCCTTAATCACCTGAAAATACATGCTAAAATACGTCAACAAATTGTTGGTGAGCTCATTGGTTTACGCGAAAAGACCAGTTGTATGGACATTATCAGATGAGTTGAATTTATAAAGCATAAATTCCGTGTATGTATTACATAAACCACCATGCAACCGAAGCTTAATTAAATGAGTTTGCCCTGTGCAGTATTCCCATACGTAATACTGTGTGTTGAATATATATGCATCCCGCTGTTAGCCGAGCTGAACTAACCCGAATGGGGGACATGACTCCCGATAGATCTATCCACAATATATTCGCGCTTGCAAATAAATGCAATTAACGGTTCATGATTTGAGGGCTGATGGATCCACATGTGTAATACATATAAGAAATAAACAGTTTTGATGTCCATATGAAATAGTGCATGTATTTCCACCCCAATAGATAGTGAAAATAGGGGCAATGAAGACTCACGACATGTTGATGGCAGAAATGAGCGTAAAAACGACGATTTACGTTGTTGATGAGTGATGACACCGGATGCGTTTAACCGAGTCCTAAATGATATAAGGGATTTAATAACTCCCATATATGATAATATGTATGTATACATGTTGTTATATTTTAAATCACCCAACATTAAAAGTTTATAAATATAACCCACTTAAAACGTCAAGTTTATATATATATATATATATATATATATATATATATATATATATATATATATATATATATATATATATATATATATATATAATATATGGTTCGTGTGAGTACCTAAAAAATGCAGAGTACCGTGAGTACCTGTGAACACACGGGTTTAAGATGTGAACATGCTCCGAATAAAAGTTTTTTTTTTTAAAGTTTTTTTCATATTCATTTAGATACAAATAATATAAACATATTTGTAAAAGAATTACACGCATTCACACTTCGTAGCCTCTTAAAAGTCATGTGAACGTGGAAAAATTCATGTGAACATGCTTAGCTGTGAACATACGTTCACAACAGTGCAGTTCATGTGAACTTGCACGTTTTACATAGTTATAGTGTGTGTTTATGTGTGGTTTTTTGCAAGTAGTCTTATATTATTAATTTAAACATGATTATGAAAAAAAATTTCAAATAAAATAATTTTAAGCGAGGTACCTCCGGTACTCCGCAAAACTAGTGGTACTCATTTGAACCCAAATCTATATATATATATATATATATATATATATATATATATATATATATATATATATATATATATATATATATATATATATATAATTTTCCAGCTTTTTTGAAGGTTTTTCGGCCTACTTTGAGGCTATTTTTGACCAAGCTCCAAAACGTTTTAGGATTTGGTTTTCTTGGACATTGAAATACTATATACAAAGAATTTTTAAAGTCAAGAACGACCATTTTTCAAGGTGTTTAGGTTGGGGAAAAAGCTCATTAAAAACCCTATGTTGGCCATTTTTGAGCTGTCAAACTTTCGGTTTCCCAAATAATTTCTGGGGGTCTTAAACTCTAAAAAAAATTATGAAAACTTCCAGATTTATAAACTTTTAAGACAAGAATCAAATCATTTCGTTAAGTTATGAATTAGTTATGATTTTTCAAAGTCGATGCAAATTTTCTGCCGAAAATCCGTAGTTTATAAACTTGAAATAACTAGTGATTCTTGTTGTTTATTCAAAGACTACTTATATAAAAGTTATAAAACTCATATATATCACTTGTTTTCATAATGTTTACACTTATATGATGTATATATATATATATATATATATATATATATATATATATATATATATATTTATAAACACATTTGAAGAAAACAACTTAAAAACAAAACTAGTGATTTATAAACTTGAGTTTTTATGAAACTTGTTGTTGTTGGTGATTATATTTATTATGCAAGACTTATATAAACATAAATGTAAGATGTAATAAGTTAGTAGTTACTTACTATGGGGTATTAGAAGTATGTAAACTAGTAGAAGTTGAATTCTTGAAAAGTTGCACCAAAAATGCTTAAAATGTTGCAAGAACACAAAGTTGGAATTTTGGTGTTCTTGGGCATCCTTGTGGCCGGATTAAAGGAGAGGAGAGAAAGAGAGTTTTTGTTGTTTAGATGGTGTGAGTAAAATGAAAGATTTGGTCTCTATTTATAGAGAAATAGTGATCATCAAATGGAGGTTGAGTGGAGTGTTTGATGAGTTGAAATGAAATGGAGAGGTGTGAAAGACATGATTGTGATGGTGAATGGGTAATGTATTATAAAATTGAAGTCAAACTCTATATATGTACCATATATAGGCCAGCCATCATATTCATTTATATGTATTTTTTTTTTTGTATAAATGTATTTAGAATGTATTCTTGTATTTCCCTTTTTATGTAAATTCATAAATACTTTTGAATGCATTAGTTTAATGAATTGTTGTAGTCTTGCATAATTAATGTAAAGTAAGTGTATTAGTGTATGATTAGTGTCACTAATTATAGATTAATTATGTACATAGTTGAATTAATCCATCATATAGCAATCGATCGGATTAATTGATTTTCCGATTCTTCGCACCGATGAAATTGATTCTAATTGAGTTGAATTTCTTCATGAACCTTGTTAATCACATTGATTAATTTCTAATGACCACTGATTAGGTTATAATTGGCTATTAATTACTCATTAGGTCGTAGTTGCTAACCTGGTTTAATGTCGGATGTTACAGATAAGTTCAAGGATAAGTTCTAGAATAAGTTCAAAGATAAGTTCTAGAACAAGTTCAAAGATAAGTTCTAGAACAAGTTCAAAGGCTAGGGTTCGAACTTAGTGAAGCTAAGTTCGAATAGTAGTGGACAAGTTCGTGAGCTTGGGCCTAAACGAACTTGTTTAAGTCAAGTTCGAATTTAATCCTTATCATTAAGTGTTAATCCGTTTGATTAAAAGACTTTTGCAGAAATTAGCATTCAGATCTCGTATCAATGCAGTACGAACTTGTGAGATTTCAGAGAGTCTTTTCGGAGAAATACACGTGTTGGGTCGTTCGTCGTAACGACTATCATTGTGTTTGTCTCCGGTTTTCCGTGTTTGATCGATCCGTTAAACCGACAACGAGGATTCCGCACTCGTTGGAAGGTGTCGCATCAAGATCAGATCTGTGCTATAGGTGACCTTACAAGTGGTATCAGAGAAAAAACGAGTGTTCTTTGCGTTCGACGAACATTCTTTGGTTTCTTGACGTTTTTACCGGAAAATCACCGTTTTCTAAGTTTTCCAGAGTTCCACAACAAAGGTAACGGGGAAAAACTCACATTAGTTCACTTTTTCAGTCGAAATCAGTGTCTTTAATCATAAAAACATTGGTTTAATCTGAAATCTTGAAAAAATCGAATTTTTGGCCGTTTTTCGAACTTGCGGCGCTCGAACTTAAGGGGGTATTAGGGTTCTTCGAACTTGTCAGAATACGCTCCTCTCGAATTTATTTTAGGGCTTCATTCGAATTTATCTGGGTTACGAAGTTTTCAGAATCGAATTTGTCAGAATCTGATGAGGGATATGTTCCTCCTACGCAAGATCTTGAAGGTCGACCAAGAGTTTATCTGGGTTTCGAAGTTTTTGAATTTGTCAGAATCTGATGAAATTGGAATATTATTATTGGTGGAAGGATAGGTTTATTGACTTTTCAAGATTCAACGACATGCGTATGTGGATATGCATCGATGAGGGATATGTTCCTCCTACGCAAGATCTTGAAGGCCGACAAAGAGTCTTGACGTATCAGAACATGAAAGATGACGACAAGAAAATTTATAAGGCTGAGAACCGAGCTTTTTCAATTATCAGAATGGCGTTACCTGAGGAAATCCTACACACATTGAGGAATCATAGGACTTATAAAGAGCTTTGGGATGCTCTAGAGAAGAGATGTGAGGGAAATTCCAAGGTACGCAAGGGAAGAACTGAGATGCTGAAGCAACAATTTGCCATCTTCAAAGCACTGAAGAATGAGACGCTAGATGAAACAATCACTAGATTCTATCACCTGCTAAGTGAACTTGACAATCACAGTGTCGAGTATCAAGAGACTGATAAGATAGAAAAACGTCTGGATGCTTTATCGGATAAGTGGGAGATGTACACGGCGCTAATAAAGCATGGTGAAGAGAAGTTTGAGACTCTTACTCTTGAAGGAGTTATTGGAACGCTGAGGGCATACAACTTCAAGTTACAGAAGAAGGAACGGGAATTTGGTCAGGTTCAAGATCTAGAGATGTATTTTGGGAAATCAAAACCGTCAATTGCAAGTGAACTAAAGTCAGGGGCCACAACATTTTTCTCGGGAGAAGAATCTACTCCAGTTGAGACAGAGGATTCTAGTAGCAGGGCGTTCTTAGGGTTTTCCAAACCGGAAGAAAAACCAAATCGTTCAGCGTCTATTTCTCAAGGATATACGATGATGCCGATTAGCGCAAATTCAATTGAAGATCATCTAAATCTTCTAGCTTCGTTTGTCGCAGCATACGACAACTGCGTTCAAGGAAAAATAAACGATCTAGCATTGTGGGAAGAAGACTACGATTAGGTAGATCCTGATGACTTGGAAGAAATGGACCTACAATGGCAACTGGCCATGCTGACTCAAAGGGTCAAGAGGTTTATGAAGAGGACAGGAAGAAATCTGAACGTTAGCAACAACAAGGTTGGGTTTGACAAGTCAAAGGTAAAGTGCTACAATTGCCAAGGATTGGGATACTTTGCAAGAGAGTGTCAAATGCCAAAAGTGGAAAACTACCAGAATCAGAACCAAGGGAGATATCAATCAAGTGGTTCTGGGAATCAAGCAGCCATCGCTGGACTGTTAACTAATGTGTCTTCCAACAGACAGCTTGGTGGAACATATGATTGGAGTACTCATCCAGAGTCGAATGCCAGAGCCTTTATGGCTGAGGTAACTGAGACTGGAGGGGATAAAGCTGAAGAAGAAGCAGAGGACATCCAGCAGACAGAATCAAGTCCTTTGTTGGTGGAAACGTTAGAGGAACAAACCATTCTACAGTATGCAGCTCAAATGGCGAATGTGGAGTCGGACCGCAAAAAGGTAACTCTAAACTTTTCTACATTCCACGATTTATGTGTTTTAAGTGCTACTTTAAATGATAGATTAAATCTAGTTCTAGAGACACATAACACATTAACAGCTCAAGTTCAATCATTAAAATCGGATGACGCTAGTCTTCTAGATATTAAGGAAGATTTAAGGAATAAGCTGAAAGCAGATGCTCAGGATGTGATAGTTCTAAAAGATAAGTTAAGTGAACAATGTGTCAGGATAGAACTCATGTACGAGCATGTTGCAGCTTTAACCAAAGAACTCACTCTTAAAGATGTAGACCTAGCCGAATCTAGAGTTAAAGTTGCTGAGGCAAATAGCAAGCTTGAAAAGTTTAGGAACTCGTCTCTAAACTTAGGAAAGATCTTAGAAGCTCAACGACAGTCTAAGAAGCCATTAGGCTTAGGTTATCAACAGAGTCCTCCACCGTCCAACAATAACTGCGTGCCTCAACCTCAGGATAAAACCACTGAACTGGTTGAAACAGAGGTAGCAACAATAACTGAATCTGGAAAGGATAATTCAACTAAGGTTTCTACCACTACCTCTAAGATTAAGAAAGTCAAGTTTGTGCAGTCTACTAGTGACACTATACTAGGAGAAGCTAAACCTGTTATTGATAATCAGCAAGAGGAAGTGATCACTGTAGTTGAATCGAAAGAAAATGACACGGAGTACGGTAGAATTCCTCGGTACGGTCATTCGGGAAGTCCCTCCGAGGACGACTCCCATACAATTCTTGCGAGAGCTGGAGAAGGTTTGTGGCTGACACTACTGATGTCTCTATGTGCCATGAGAAGGAAAGCAAGTCCCCACTCGTCCAGTCTCTGTTAAAGATAAACAAAATTGCCATTAAACAGGGAATGTAAAATAAACTTTGATGTAATAAATTTAAGACAAGAATTATCTAAATGTGCTGAGAAAGAAAAAGTGCAGAAAAGTAAATTGTCTTAGGCATCTCACCTTTACAAACCAAATTAAAAGAGACATAATTAAAAATTGTTCAACAAACACTCAAACAAATTAAACTTCATTCTTCTTCTTCTTCATCTTCATCCTCTTCTTCCCCGCTCTCCTGCTCAACCTCCATCCTTTGCCGAAACTGCTCCTCTTGATGCAGCTGGAACCGCTCATCCCATGTCTGATATTGGAAATATTGGAATGGTTCCTGAGGTGGTGGTGGTTGGAACGCTTGTTGAGCCTGGGGAGGGTGACTGAAATAGGTGTCCATTGCGGACCGCATATCCGACCAATATCTACCGGCTGCTTGCCACTATTGATTCGACACATGCCCGTAATGATCAAAATTATCGATGTTGTGCTGGAGCAATGTGTTCTGTTCCGTCAGTAGATTATTATTCGTTGTGTAGTCATCATGCATCTGATTCAGACTAAAGTTCATCTGTTCAAGACCAGAATTCATCTGTTGAATTCCAGCATTGAGCGTCTGGTGGTCCCTTCCCAAGCTGAAATGATCAAAGCGACTGTGCAAGCTTTGAAACTGTGCATCCCAATCATATGGATGCGGGGCGTACTGTGGCGGGGGCTGCTGTGGCTCTGGCTCTGGTGGCTGTTATGGCTCTTGCTGCTGTGCTTGACGAGGTGCAGCAAGATAGCATGACATTCTGAATTTTTCCACCAGATTAGATTTGATGAAGAAAGGCTCTCCACAGGTATCAGCCGGCTCTGACTCCCTCAGTCTATGAACATTCTCTGATGTAAGAATGTTGAACGATCGGGCTAGCCTGGTAATATACTTCCCACCACAAATAGTACTACCTCTGAATCTCCCACCTGCATGCAAAAAGTAGGAGGCAATGGCATAAGGCACACTCAAATGAACATCCGGGGTCATCAGATCTCTCATAATCCACAAATCCGGTTTGGTCACTTTTTCCACCCCTGGTTCCGTTGCATTGCATCCACAGTGATGCAACGATGAACAATGCGGTGCAAGGGATGGAGTATCCGCGATTCATATCCAGTGCGGCTCGTGTAGACACCGTCAGCAATGCTAGCCCAGAACTCTTGATAGTAGAAATTGGAGGGAGGTTTCTTAAGTCCTTCCTCCAAGTATTGCTTGAAGTGCCTATGGCTAGTGTCCTCGCGGGAATACAACCCCAGTCTAGTGCAGAGCTGGAGGGCGGATAATGATCTGTCTTGGCCGCCCAATCGAAACTGAACCATGTTGGCTTTCTTCATGTCGGAGGTATTTTCGTTGAATGAATAGGTTGAGAAGAATTCCAACACTAGCTCCGCATAGACTGGTTCCCTGATTTGCATCAGCTTTAGCATTGCCTGGGAGGTGAAATCCCGAAACTGGATATTGAGGATTTCTGCCAATTGATCCAAGAGGGATTGGTCTTCTTGTCCCGTTCGGACTTGTTTGATGAAATCCCAATCAATGTCCCTTCCCGGATAGATGTGCCTTGCAACTAGCCCCTCAAGGTTACGTTCATATTCCACCCTTATCCCGGAAGATACCCGGGAAAAATTCAAAAATGGGTGGCTTGGGTCATATAAGAATCTTGAAGATTGACCCTGTTCGTCCGGGCTAGAATCTCTAGCGCGAGAAGACGATGCTTCACCTCGGGCTCTTTTTCCTCCAGTTGCCATAGCCTACATTAAACAATTCCCAATTTCAACAATGGATAGAGAAATGAACAGAAAGCATTCCCAAAGAATTATGCCTATACTAGCAGAAAAACCTAGCAATATACAATCAACCCAAATTTCCCACACTTATTTAAGTGTATGAGTTCCAAAATTGGGAAAACTGCACAAAATAGCAACCTACTGTACATAAAGTTTTTATTACAGCAACCTACCAAAAATTTCGTCCAAAATAGCATCCTACCATCTTAACTTTTTTTATTAAAGCATTGAACTCTAGAAAATCATTCCATAATAGCAACCATTGATGACTGGATGTGGTTGGGTGCTGACTGGGCATCCACGTTAGCTGCCATGTCAGCACCGGGTTTGCGCAAAATAGCAATGTACGCGTAAAATAGCAACTACTGCGTAAATAACAATGTACTCCTAAAATTGCAAGATATCACAAAATGGCAATGTATTAATTTTATATATTTTTAACAAAAAGCCGAAAATATTTTAATCCTAAATATTTTTATAATCTTAAACTTACATTTAATTAACCAAAAAATGTTCGTAAATTTTTTTTCAATCGGTAAAAAATTAAAAATTCAATGTGTTCATCATTTTTTTCGTTCGAAGTATAAAACCAATTTATTTTCTTTTTTCCATTCGAATATATAGAAAACTGAAATATTTTGTCATTTGTAATTTTAATGTTTTGAAACGGAAAAAACAATTATCCATTAGAATTTTAAACGGGAAAAATCAATGAACCATCATGATTTTTAATTTGTTCAAACGAAAAAAAAAGAACCATTTATATAAAAATAATGATGCATTATATTGGTTTTCAATTTTTTTCGAATGTAAAAAACGACAGAAATTTCATTTTGTAATTATTTCGAACGGAGAAAAATGATCAACCGATCAAAATTTAAATTTTTCCTATAAAAAAATGACGTTGTTCGTATAATATTTAAGACTAAAAATATATAAAATTAATACATTGCTATTTTATGATATGTTCCTATTTTAGGAGTACGTTGTTATTTTATGATATGTTGCTATTTTAGCGGTACGTTGCAATTTTGCGCAAACCCGGTGCTGACATGGCAGCTTACGTGGATGCCTAGTCAGCACCCAACCACATCCAGTCATCAACGGTTGCTATATGGAATAATTTTTTTAGAGTTCAATGCTATAATAAAAAACTTAAGATGGTAGGATGCTATTTTGGACGAATTATTTGGTAGGTTGCTGTAATAAAAACTTTATGTACAGTAAGTTGCTATTTTGTGCAGTTTTCCCTTCCAAAATTACCTAACATTGCCTACATATGCTTGGAGTATTCATTAAGCTCAATGAGAAATAAGCATAATGTGATTATGTGCAAGCAAAGATATTGATAAACAACAATTAAAGTTAAGCTTGCAAACACAATGAACAACCACAATCGCATACATCAACCTTGTTCTTCACATTTGATCTCAAACCTATGCCCTTCTACAAAATTCTACACTATCTATACACAAATCATGTTTACAAGAAAAGCAAACAAAAACAACTTTAAACCACTACTCAACAATTAGACAAACACATAAACTATATATAAAACAATCTAGCAAGAACCTAACTCAACTTAAACAAACTAAATCACATTTTAAAAACTAACGAAAACTATATAAGATAATTAAAAACTAACTTGAATTGAACACACACAACATATAAACATACAACAATGTAATTTCCACAATTACCTATTAATTAGACAATGTAAAAACTGCATAACATCTCAATATAACTGAAATAAAGTACATTGCAAGAAATAGCAACAAACTTTGACAGAAATGCACAAAACAGCAAGGAATTTCTAAAAATGCACCTAAAAATACGAAAATTAACAAGATAAAAACATATATACTAACATCTATACTATCTTAGCATAAACAATTAAGAAAAACACGAAACAAAAATAAAAATTAAATTATGAAAATTCAAGATCTAGGCATAAAATGAGAGATTTAACAAAGATTGGAAGTGTTTTTACCAAATGTGTGAAGAAAAGAGTAGGTTGATGCAAAAAGTTGGAACTCCGGTGAGTGTTCCGGCGAAAGTGGCAGCGGTCGGTGGTGGTTCGTCAGGAAAATTGCCCAAAAACGTGTGAAAATACTCCCACAATGTAAGAATCTTGCTAAGGAAAAAGATTATATGAAGATCTAGGAGCTTTTATGTTGAAAATCGGATTTTTGGGGCCAAAATATGTGAAATCGCCGCTTGGGGTTCGAGAGAAAATTAGGGTTCTTTTTCGTGAAAGTGACAAAAAACGGCTAGGGTTTCTTATGTTAACTGCGAGCGACTCGACGAGTCGAGCCATGTGACTCGCCGAGTCAAAACTGACTGTCCGGATTAATTATCTCAAAATTATGCGACTCGACGAGTGGGTCAGGTGACTCGCCGAGTCAAAACTTTCTGTTTCAAAATTAATTCCGAAATTCATGACTGACTCGCCGAGTGGGATATCTGACTCGCCGAGTCGATTCCTGCTGTTGGCATAATTCCCAGATTTTTTTTAAAAAGCAAGCCGAAGAAGATTGACAACAATTGCAAACAACAACACACAACTTGAAGCATATAAAAACACTGAAATTGACAAATAAAATGCATGAAACAAGATAAACAAACTAGCTAACAATCACATGCTTATTTATTTCCGAGTCATAAGCTTGACTCTTGGTTCACTTCACGTGGAGATTGGAACCAAATTGATGACTTCAACTTCCTCACCAATAACGTCCGACTCAAGGTACTTTTTTACTCGATGGCCATTCACTTTGAAAACACTGTCATCACTCGGATTCACTAGCTCAAACGTGCCATATGGAAATATATTCTTGACAACATAAGGACCAGTCTAACGGGATTTTAGCTTTCCAGGAAAAAGCCTTAAATGTGAGTTAAAAACTAGGACTTTGTCACCTATCTTGATGTCGGCGTGATATTTAAGACGCGCATCATGCCACCGTTTGGTTTTCTCTTTATATATACACGAATTCTCATAGGCGTGTAACCTTAATTCTTCTAGCTCTTGTAATTGAATGTTTCTTTGATTACCGACTAAATTTAAATCAAGGTTACACATCTTGAGTGCCCAAAATGCTTTATGCTCAATCTCAACTGGGAAATAGCAAGCCTTACCATAAACCAAACGAAATTGGGTGGTACCAATTGGGGTCTTAAAAGCCGTCCTAAAGGCCCACAACGCATCATCTACTTTTTCGGCCCAATCCTTCCTATTCACATTCACCGTTTTCTCAAGAATTTGTTTTAGGCCACGGTTTGTATTTTCAACTTGTCCACTTGTTTGTGGATGATATGGTGTGGATAATCTACGGGTTACCCCATACTTTTGTAAAGCCTTTTCAAGTTGATTATTGCAAAAATGGGTACCTCTATCACTAATCAAAGCTCTAGGGGTACCAAACCGTGAAAACAATTTCTTGAGAAACCTCACAACAACTCGGGCATCATTAGTAGCCAAAGCTTGTGCTTCCGGCCACTTTGAAACATAATCCACAGCCACAAGTATATACTTATTTCCATGTGAGGATGGGAATGGTCCCATAAAATCAATTCCCCAGATATCAAAAACTTCACATACCTGAATAGGTTGTTGGGGCATTTCATTTCGAGATGAAATGTTACCTGTCCTTTGGCAAGCATCACAAGCTCTTACCAATTCTTGAGCATCCTTAAAGATTGTAGGCCAAAAGAAGCCTGTATCGAAAACCTTCTTTGCCGTTAGATTTGCTCCATAATGTCCTCCCGTTGGTCCATTATGGCAATGCTCCAAGATGCTTCTCGCTTCTCTTCCATATACACATCTCCTCACCACTTGATCTGCACAAACTCTAAACAAATAGGGATCGTCCCAAAAGTAATATTTGATATCAGCAAAGAATTTCTTCTTTTGCTGATATGTTATACCCTTTAAAAAGGACTCCATAGGCAAGATAGTTAGCAATATCGGCAAACCAAGGGATTTCATCTACTACCTGTACTTTCATGAGATGCTCATCCGGAAAATTATCATTAATGGTTGATTCAATTAATTCTTCCATTTCCTGATTCTCCAATCATGACAAATGATCAGCAGCTAGATTCTCAGCACCTTTCTTATCTTTGATTTCAATATCAAAAACCTGCAAAAGAAGGATCCATCTTATCAACCTTGGTTTTGCATCTTGTTTAGCAAAAAGATATTTAAGCGCAGAGTGATCCATGTAAACTATGGTTTTAGATAAAACCAAATATGCACGGAATTTATCAAAAGCAAAAACTACAGCTAGAAGCTCCTTTTCTGTTGTCGTGTAATTCTCTTAAGCATAGGTGAGCGTTTTGCTAGCGTAGTAAATGGGTTGAAAGTGCTTATCCTTCCTTTGGCCTAAAACTGCTCCAACTGCGAAGTCACTGGCATCACACATTAGTTCAAACGGTAAACTCCAATCAGGTGCTACCATGATAGGGGCATTGGTCAATCTTTCTTTCAAAATATTAAAAGAATTCAAACAATTATCAGAAAAATTGAAAGGGACATCTTTTTCTAGGAGTTGAGTCATAGACCTTGCAATCTTTGAAAAATCTTTTATGAACCTTCTATAATATCCCGCATGGCCTAAGAAACTCCTAACTGATTTCACAGAAGTGGGAGGAGGAAGCTTTGAAATAGTGTCAACCTTTGCTTTATCAACTTCCATTCCCAGTTGTGAAATCTTATGTCCTAATACAATGCCCTCTCTTACCATGAAATGGCATTTTTCCCAATTCAACACAAGATTGGTTTCTTCACACCTAGTGAGCACTTTTCAAGATTAAGCAAACAATGATCAAAGGAACTACCAAACACAGAAAAATCATCCATAAAAACCTCCATGCAGTCCTCGATCATATTGTGAAATATCGCCATCATACACCTTTGAAAAGTAGCCGGTGCATTGCACAATCCAAATGGCATCCTTCTATACGCAAATGTACCTTATGGGCAAGTAAATGTGGTCTTTTCTTGATCTTCCGGAGCTATTGGAATCTGAAAATATCCTGAAAAACCATCAAGAAAGTAGTAGAACATATTCCCAGATAATCGTTCAAGCATTTGATCAATAAAAGGTAAAGGGAAATGATCCTTTCTTGTGGCATCATTGAGCTTCCTATAATCAATACACACTCTCCAACCTGTGATGGTTCTTGTAGGAATCAGCTCATTCTTCTCATTCTTGACAACAGTCATCCCTCCTTTCTTTGGCACTACTTGCACGGGACTCACCCATGGGCTGTCTGAAATGGGGTAAATCAACCCTGCATCTAAAAGTTTAATTACCTCATTTCTTACCACATCTTTCATGTTGGGATTGAGTCGTCTTTGTGGTTGTACAACCGGCTTGTATTCATCTTCCATGAATATTTTGTGCATACAAAAGGAAGGACTTATCCCCTTGATATCTGAAATCTTCCATGCTAGAGCCTGCTTATGTGCCTTTAAAACATCTAACAATTTCTGTTTTTCATTGTTAGTAAGGTTAGAAGCAATTATCACAGGTAATTGAGATTCACCTTCAAGGAAAGCATACTCTAAGTGCGATGGAAGTTCCTTCAGTTCCAAAGTTGGTGGTTCTTCAATTGATGACTTCGACTTTGGGTTCACACCTTGCTCCATTTCCTCGGCAAACTTTTGCTTGTCCGATGGTTCGTTGGCTAGCATACATGCGAGCTCATCTACAATCTCCTCATGATACGAATCAATGTATCTCCCATCCATGAACAACTCATCCAAAGCATTAGCTTCAATGAATTCCTGTACAAAATCCTTAACAACAAAATCAATGGCATCAACAAAATAAAGGTAATCATCTTGATCATGAGAATGTCTCATGGAACTCTTGATCTCAAACGTTACCTTTTCATCACCTACATTAAGAGTTAGTTTTCCATTTTGTACATCAATGAGGGCACCGGATGTAGCTAAGAAAGGCCTCCCTAAAATTAAGGGCACGGTCTTGTCCTCATCCATGTCAAGAATCACGAAATGCACAGGAAAACAAATTTGTCTACCTTAACCAACATATTCTCAACAATACCTCTAGGGTATTTAACTGACCTATCGGCTAATTGAATACTCATTCTTGTTGGTTTAGGTTCACCTAGGCCTAGCTTTGCAAAAACAGAATATGGCATTAAATTTATGCTAGAACCTAGATCCGCTAATGCATTACTCACAGATAAGTTACCAATCAAACAGGGAATAGTAAAACTCCCTGGATCAATCTTCTTCTCGGGTAACTTATTTTGCAAAACTACCGAGCATTCTTCACTTAGCAACACCTTTGAAATCCCTTCAAGCTTTCTCTTATTAGTGAGCATATCCTTCATAAACTTTGCATATTTCGGCATCTGTGAAAGAGCATCAACAGAAGGTAAGTTAATATGAAGTTGCTTGATGAGTTCAAGAAATTTACGATACTGTTCCTCCAACTTTTCTTTCTTCAAGCGTTGTGGGTATGGAATTTTTGGCTCGTGTTGTTTAACTGTAATTTTGACTTGTGCGGTACTTCCTTGGCGATCTTTTTGAAACTCGTCATTTTGGTCTTCGGTTACCTGCTCAACATTAGAATTAGAATTAGAAATAAGAACAGAGGGGGAGGGATTTGATACCACTTCTTTGCCGCTTCTCAATGTGATGGCCTTGGCTTGTTCTTTTGGATTGCCTTCAGTATTAGATGGCATCTTTCCTTTCTCTCTTTCGGACAATAGTTGCGCAATTTGTCCCACTTGTTTCTCCAAATTTTGAATTGAGGCTTGTTGGTTGCGAACTACATCCTCAAGAGTTGGATTTGCTTCGGGTGGTGGAATATTTTGATTTATTGGTGGTTGAGATGATTGAACGTGTGCCCTTTGTTGATATTGAGCAGTGCTTGGGTGACGGGGTTGATAAGGTGCATTCCTAGGATTGGATGAACTTGCACCTTCGAAACCGGGTGGAATGTGTGGTGGATCATTAGGTTGACGCCATCGGAAGTTTGGATGGTTTTTATTGTCGACATCGGGATTGTAGTTTGCTTGAGGGGGTGGTTGAAATGCAAGCTTCCCCTTTGGATTATCATACCTATCTCCATGTGAATACAACACATCCTCCTCCAATGATTCTTTGATCTTATCTTCTTCACAATTCATTGCCGAATGACCTCCTCCACATAATTGACAAACCTCTTGAATAACATTACTTGTTGATTGTCTAGTGAGGAGTTTTATCCGTGACGGGCAATCAAGGGCAGTGTGAGGACCCTCAAAAATTTGGCACACTTGTCTTGCTTGACTTGATGGACCTTGCAAAAGAGTTAATTGTTTGCTCATTCTCGCCATTTCATCTTTCATTGAAGTAACATCATCACTTTGTTTCACAGGACCCCGAAGTAATCTATGTCGTGATGAATGCCATTCTTGAGAATTGGTGGCGGCTTTCTCTATTGCTCTATATGCATCCTCGGGTACATTATCCATAACACATCCGCCTGCTTTCAAGTCTAAGACTTCCCGAGTTGTATCTGTTAATCCCGTGTAGAATTGATACACTTGAGCATAAGTATCCATGTCATGGTGTGGACACTTCCTTAACAATCCTTTAAATCTTTCCCAAGCTTCAAATATGGATTCTCCACTTTCCTGCACAAAATTATGAATATCATTCAGAAAACGGGCAGTTTTAGAAGGAGGAAAATAACGCATTAAAAATCTATCAACAAGCTCCTCCCATGTGCCAATTGATTGGGGAGTGAGTGAATTAAACCATGTTTGTGCGGGACCACGCAATGTATAGGGAAATAAACACAAATGTAAAGATGCTACAGGAGTTTCTCGACTCTTTATGATATCACAGATATCTAAGAATCGAGTGAGATGTGCATTGGGATCATCCGACTCAAGGCCGTCAAATGGACACATTTGACTCAGATATTGTAGATGTTGAGTCTTGATCTCATAATTTGCTCCTGGGGCATTTTCCCGAATTATAGTCGATCCCGTGCCGGCGTTCGTTGGCTTATCTCGCTCCCGTATTGTACGTCTATCTGGAGCTGCCATGTTTGTAACAACTTGAGGTTCAATCTTTGGTTCTGAATTTTCAACGTTATGAACCACGTCTGAATCTTTCTGTTGTTTGTTTCTTTTGCGAATTAATCTTTCCGGATCTGACAATGGTTCAGTAAGATCCGAGAAGAGATTCTTGTTCATAAACGCCTATAACAACACAAACAAACACGATTACGTAGATCTGAACAAGTCTAAAGAATAAATTAAATTTAAGACAATGTAATAACTTTTTGGGAATAAATTCCCAAAAAGGGTCACTAATCAAAAACTTTCAACTATTTCAAATGTCACCGTCTAGTCCCCGGCAACGGCGCCAAAAACTTAATGTGCCGCTAGCACCCCTTTTTGTTTTAATAAAAATGGGATATAACTAAGCTAAACTAGCGGACAAATAGACAAGTATCACCTATCGTTTACTAATATAGTTTATGTAAGTCCGGATATCGAACACAGGGACAGAGATGAAATAAGAAAAACAGATGATAGCTAAAGATTAGTTAAAATCGAATTGGTGTTTAAGAATGATTTGAACCGAAAATTTCACAACTTAAATAACACACAATGAAAATTTATCACTGAGAAAAACTTATATCAAAAGGTGTAATCATTTGGAATCTTTTCCCCTAAACATTGGATAATGACAATAAGCATAAGGATAGAATGAATATAACAAGGATTAAATATTATTCATATAAAGATCACTGAATAAAATGAATAAATATTAATCCTAGAATTAATTTTAAATGTGCAAAGATCACTCAACCACACATTTATCAATAACTCATTTAGCAAACAATAATCATAACATTATCAAGATCACTCAAATATAATGTTATAATCTCAATAGATAAGTTAACTAAGATATGTAGATCACTCGATCATATTAAAGTTAAATATTAAAATATTATCATCTCACTTGCAAATATGATTTAATCATGAAAATAATCAAATATAACGATCTCAAGTGGTTTATAATTAGACTCACATCCAAATCACAAACCTTAATATAATGTTTGATCAAAATAATGAATGAAATCCTTTTTTGAATCTCACAATATCAAAACTACCAACAAAGTAATAATAATCATCTTTGTTAATAATGAATGATTAAATATGGACTCACATCACATAAATATATCATCCAAGATCATACATTCATCATTTATCTCAAACATTATATCAAAATCTATTTCATGAAAAGATCAATGGTAAATATATTCATTCTAACCACAAAGAATAACATCATCCAATGTTTAGGGTTTTTAACCCCAAATGATTACAACAAAACACCACTCCATATTTTGGAGCAAAACCATCAAGCACACAATGAAAATCACAAGTTTACACATAATCAAAAGATTGAGAAACGAGTAAACTCCCCAAATGATGATTCTTGATGTAGTAATGTTGTTCCCTCTTGAAGAAGTCTTTGAAATCAGCCACAAGCTTCCTTTTCTTCTCAAAAACGAGCAGAGCAAAATGGTGAAAAAATTGTGAAAAGTTTGTCTCCTCTGCTGAAAAGAAAGTGAAAAGTTTATATATCTGCTGTCGACTCGGCGAGTCACCATGATTGACTCGGCGAGTCGATTGCGTGTCACATGCCCATTGGACCGCCAATAACAACTAGCACGTACAATCAACAGCCGACTCGGCGAGTCGGACCATATGACTCGGCGAGTCAAAACTTTCTGAAATCTGGAATTACTGAATTTAAGGTCGACTCGGCGAGTGGGTATTGTGACTCGGCAAGTCGAATTCTGCTGGAGCCCAAATCTTCATCTTTTCAACAATAAAAGCTAAAATCAAAACAAACTTCGTATATGACCAAAAATGGCTATTGGGAAAAATAAAAATAGGTAAAATGGAGGGAAAATATTGCCAGAAAATATATGTAAATTTGGCGATATCAGGAACTCAGTGAAATAAATATATGTAACGAGAAAGTTATATTATCTTTTAAGTAGTCTGAAATCAACATAAGAGAAAGTTATATTACCATTGAAGTAGTCTGATTCACCATATTTGTGAAGATCATTGAAGCTTGTAAATTGAAATTGGCAAGGGATGGTTACTGGAGTGGCTTCTAGAAGCTCTTCGATAATAAGAGTTCGGTTGTTCAATGTCCAAGAGTACATGTAATCGCTTACTCGATACTTAGGGTCATTTTTTTTAAGAGAACAACGTTGGATATATAATACCTCTTATATAGTGCAAGTGAATTGGCGAAGTAACGTAAATTATATTTGTAAATGACCGCAGTCACCTTAGTTCCCTATTTCAGAGATTAATAAAGATTAGTATGTGTGTATATATATATGTGTGTGTGTGTGTAAATATATATACATATATATATATATATATATATATATATATATATATATATATATATATATATATATATATATATATATGTGTGTGTGTGTGTGTGTGTGTGTGTGTGTGTGCGTATACATATATATATGAAAATATGTATAACATATTAAATTATAATTCAAGAAAATATAAATATGTACCCGAGAAGCTGTAAGCACCAGTCTCTTGAAGTCCATTCTCGATTTGCTTTGTTGTGCGTGCGCATTTTCCAGAACTTGAACAAGCACGGTCCATGGTTTCTTTAGTTCTTGATTGATATCCAACACATATGATATGTGCCTAGACATTTTACCTACAAATGATAAACTTATATGTGATATATACATATACGAATGATATAAAAATATCAGTTTTAAGAAATAGAATAATATTAGTAGGGATATACATATCAATATATTGACAACTTTGCAAAACTTCTTTGTAAACAACGTTTTTAGTGAGTCCATTGCTTGAGGCATCAAAAAAGGTGGGCAAATAAGGACTTCTGCATGTTCAGCTGTTCGTGCACGTGAAAGTGCAACGTACAATTGCCCATGAGAGAAAACAGGCTCCTTTAGGTAAACGCCAACAAAATCAAGTGTTTGGCCTTGTACTTTGTTGATTGTCATTGCAAAGCATAACCTAATTGGGAATTGAATCCTTTTGAATGGGATTGTGTATTGTTCATCAGTTGGAGGTTGCAAAGGTATTTTATGGATAAAGACTTGTCTACCAGCAAAATCCCCAAAAGTAATCTCAGCATGTATCACGTTTCGTTTCAAATTTTGCAAATTAGTCTCGTGCCATTACAAAAGCCTTCAGTTGGATTCAAAATTCTTAACAAAATGGCGGACAAATTTGGCTTCAGTATAAGAGTATGAGGTGGCATGTCTTTTGGTGCGAGTGAATGCAAAAAGATCCTCATATTGAGTTTGGTCATTTGGATCGATAGTTTCATCAAAGCTAACATATTCTGTCTTTTTGCCTGGAAATTTTTCCATCAAAATGTCATTTATCTCATGAACAAAAATATTTTTGGTGGTCAAGATGGTACGATTGATGGTAGAACTTGTAATTGATGACTCCTGATGAAAGTTTGGATAGACACAATTTATGAGGACATTTAAGGAGTCATTTTGTGCATCATCCTTGATAAGCATTGAAAGAGGAATTCTGACTTGGTCTTCAGTTTCTAAGGTTTCTGTGCCATAACCGACTTTCATAAGAAAGACACCAAAACTTGGATCTAACGATGCTCTCATGTTTTCTTTCAAGTGTAGTTCATTAAATGATGGCCATAACGGAGAATTAGTTAAACATGCAGCTATTGGTTCTGCATTAGTTCCTTTCCGCATTACTGGAAGTGTTTGTCCAAAGTCTCCTCCAAGCACAACCACTTTGCCTCCAAAACTCTCTGTCGAGTCCATGAGATCATGGAGGAGGTCATTTAAAACCTCAACAACATTTCTTTTTACCATTGGGGCTTCGTGCCATATGATTAACTTTGAATCTTTGATCAAGGTTGCTAAAGAACTTTGTTTGCTAACTCTACAAGTTGATCCTTCTGCTAGATCGAGTAGAATTTTGAATCTTGAATGTGTAGTTCTACCACCAGGAAGTATTGATGCAGCTATACACGTGTACTTTCTGAATCGTTCAAATTTGATACGTAAACTACATTTTTTTCATACTAATATGATACCTTTGGTAATCGGTTACTGGTTATACCTATTAAGAGTGAAATTTCTCTATTTATTAATGTTCAAATTTCCATAATTAAAGCATCACATACACTCTCTCGTCCTTGTGATAACCTGGTAGGAGAAATCACACAGCACATCCAACTTCAAACACCTACAAACCTCTGTAGAAATTTCCAATGACGATCTCCACCGTTCCGATCGAAGAACTACGTGTTGCGAAGCTTCTCCTCAAATTTCACGCAGATCCAACGGTGAACAAGTTCGTACTGATGATTCTCCCACAACTGTGCAAAGCTAGACGAAATAACCGGTCATAAAAAAGTAAGGTATCATATTAATAATATATAAAGTACACGTACTATATCGATACACCTTAAAAAGTATACTGCTATTGTACGGCTCTAGCCCTCAACAAAAAAAGCACAAGTTTCATTTGAATATACTTTCTCAAAGATGGTTTCGTATGCAACTTTTGACTTTTATTGAGGTTGCATATGGCACGTAGATCTTAGTCAGAAACTATGATGCTCTTTCCAGCTACGATTTCTCTTGTTTGGTCTTGTATAGCACGAGATCAAATTCATGGATATTTTTTCACATGGATTGCAATTGCATTAATTTGTTGGAATGCACTTTTGATTGCTTGTCTACGTGTGATTTGATTCGTTTTCAACAAGTCTTCAAGCATGAGAGTCTCATAAGCTAACCATAGATCACGAGGGTTGTTAGGACAACAGTACACAAGAAGTGTGGCAAAGAGTCACCTTAGTTCATAATGCATGTGGAAAGCAAAAGCTTCTTCTAAACATAATTGCTGGCTATTATCATCAACCAAGTAGCGACGTAACAATGCTGCCTCTCGAAATGTAGCCACTTGAACTCCATTGTACGACTTTAGGTCACTAAAGGACTTCGGACAATGCACCTTGGAAAAAAGTATTCTCAAGTAATACCTTTCACCTTCACTTGGATGGGTAGCAACAATACGACCGACTGAATCAGCAAATCGCCTATGTTTCCAAAAATTTTTGTCTTGTTGCCAAACAAAATAATCTGGAAATTGGACATATGTCAAACATAAGCTTTGTGCTAATTGATCGTTTTTGTTCATACCAAAAATTCAATGAGCATGGTTCGTTTTTAAATTGAATTTTTAAGGACATTGTTCAACTTATCTTCTTTTTTTTTTAAATGTTAATGGCTGATGATTTTCCAAGTGTAATTGTAAACGAATAACAACAAGCTTGATCTCACTCATTGGAAATCTAAAAATTCTCGAAGTCGCTTCAGGTGAAGATACCCACCTACCATATTGGTACTGGTCTATTTCGTCTATCAATGTACACTTGTTATTAGACAACACAGCAAAACTTATTCTATCACAACCTTTACAAATGTACTTATATATATATATATATATATATATATATATATATATATATACTTGAGTGCTTTTTTTGTTGAACAAATTTATAAATTAATGTGGCAATCATATTTAGCAAGCAAGTAAGCATTATATGGTACAACCCATCTATTATCAAGTTTAGCATTTTTCACTTTCATTGTGACTTGATTGTTTCTTCTACGGTAGATTGGGTATGCATCTGACGTTTGAATGGTTTCCTCTAAAAAATCTTCCGGATATGAGTTCTTACAAGTGCCACTTTTTTTTCATGCAAACATATTTTGGGTTTAGTTTACCACAAGGACCATGAAGCATGTGGTATTTCAGCAGACACAACTTGATCATATTGTCTTGGCCTATACATTTTACATTGAGGTTTTAGGATGATTATGAAATGTGCATGTGGAGACCTCTCTTTTGAAATTCAATGACATATGTATAGGCTGCATCCTCACCAAATATATTCTTTTTAAAAAGTTCTTCCTTTAGTTGTTCAAGTTTCATGAAAGACTCTAACAACCAAATCTGCTCGATTTTGTGCTTCCTCGTGTTTCATTAGATGCTTTTTATTTCTGGCCAATTATGATTAGATGTCATTGTTAAAAATAAATCTGGCTTTCCAATTTTTTGCACTAATCTCATGGCATCTATGTATTATTGTCTCATGTTTCTTGGGCCACCAATAAAGCTAGAAGGAAGCACTATTCGTTGACTAACATTGGAACCTTCAATTTCACCCATCGCCATGGCATCAACCACTCCTTGAAGGAATTCTTTCCTAATTTCTTGTTGTTGGGATCTGAAGAAATCTAATCTTTGTGTTTCAATCTTAACACACTTGTCAGCTATGTATTGCTGTAGCAATCGACCAAATGTAGCAGATATGACTTTTCATCCTTCCTTATCTTAAGCTTGTATGTGTAATATCCTCCAATGGAAACAAATTTGGAGCCATCATATTTTCGAGCCATAACTGAAGAAGAGAGGCTAATGGGTTAAAATGTAGAATAATAAACAAACGAAAGGTAATGGTTTTCTTACCGTCTTGTTCCATAAACAATAGATCTTTAACATTTGCTGCATTGTGAGAAGAAATAAGAGTTTTTGCATTTGAGTTTGACTTTCCTCTTTTTCTTCTTTCCTTTTCACCCTTTTTAAGAATTCCTTGATGCTAACCAAGTTCTCCAAATGGGAACATCAAAGGATATTTTAAAGGGTCATAACAACCATAATAATTCAATCTTCCTAGACTGATTGTTATGAGTCTTTACTTCAATGTTCCTATGCGCTTGCTCTCCATTTTCTTCTCCATCAACCCAAAGTGCCGCAACTTGCGAACATCTGGCTTATTGTACACTCTTTGGTCATGTGAGGCAATGGTTTTAAGGATGATCTTATAGTTATCTATTATGGGAATGTCTTTCAAACCCCGAAAGAAACAGGCATAAGGATTTTCTTGAAGAGCTTTCATGCATGCTTCAAGTGTTTGTTTTGACAAACTTGAACAAGATGTCAAACAATTTTGTAACTCATGTTCAGTATCATGAAAATATAATTCGAGATTTTTTGCATCATTATTCAGGAAACAAATCATTTATCAAATGATAAACTTGTCCTTTCATTTGAATGTGTATATCCCATTGTTCCTCTTGCATAGGTTTTTATCTAATTTCACTCCTAATGAAGTAAAAGCAAAAAGGTTGTTATATGTATTAATGTATGTTCTAAAAGCTTTTGCTTCTTATGATGTGGAGATCAAAGTTGCTTTTGAATATATGGAAGTTTGTTGTTAGCTAATACAACACGACCATCTAAGCAACAAAAATTTGGAGTTTCAGAATATAATTTAGTAGCACCACAATAAGGACAATCTTTCATTCGAGGTAATGTGTCAGCCATGGATGCAACAAACTGCAGTAGGTCCCTCCCTGTTATAGGATTGTGTCATATCATGGAGCATTATGTTTCTAAAGAGTATAATAAAAAAATATAACGGAAACAAAAGTTTAAACAAACCTTGTTTATAAGATTTTGATGTTTTTTTGTCTTCGGGTATGTTTTTTCGTTTTTCCAGGATTTGCTGATTATTAGTATTGTTAAAACTCTACTAAGAATTAGATAGTATAGATTTAGCCTAAATATAGTCCTTGCTAACTTGTTTTCTTATTTAATACCAATGAAGTTTGATTAAAAGACTCAGCGGGTTCGAAAACATTGTTTTTTTCTTTATGCATGAGTTGAATTTTAATCTTCGATCTTTTCTTTTTCCATCATATGATGGATTCTCTCCTGTAGTTTTTCTTCATGATTAGATAATGGCTCATGTAACTATCCATGATTGGTTCTTTGGGTTTGAAAACAGTGACGTTATTCTTATTTGCTTCAAACCACTATCTAAACTCCTTTTCAAATTCAATTTTGTCCCTGCTAATTGTAGCCATACAATCAATAGAGATCATAACATAACGAAACAAATGCAAGAAATCTAAATTAATGAAATATTATTTTATAACCAAGTTGTATGACATTACACAATTTTATATAAACATGCATTAGAACAATAAATTAAATATTAAATTCTCTTGTTCATTTATAAGACAGTAACGCTAAAAGAGCATTTGTTTCCATCTCATATATTGTTGTAACTTAAACTTGAACATTGACCATAAATATTTATGTTTGGGAAGTAAGCATATATTTGGGTTCTCGGAGCATATGGATTTAGCTTTATGGTTTTACGTTACTATACGTTAATGATTTAGTTTCTATTAATGTCCCCTCAAGCAAAGGTTGAAAGTCGAAACACGAAAAGTCTACTACTTGCTTATTGAAGTAAATATCTAAAATCAGTTAAACACGATCAGTGCTAACACCTATGCTATATCAAGTTATAGTTGAATCAAGGTCAAACAATGTCTAAATCACTAAAAAATATTTTATCCTGTTCATCACATCCTACTATGGTATTAAATTTACCATTTTGCCTCTAAAGGAATTGTCTATGAAAATACTTAGCTTAATATAAAGAAGTATGAGCTGCGAAATTATGGACAGTAGCCTTTTTTGGGAACAACATGCTTGCAATGTTGCTTGTGCAGTTTTAAAATCGCAGCAGCTTATTTGGTGCTGAAACTCCATACTTTCAGCCTTCAATGTAGCACCTAATGGAGCCCTAAACCTTGCAAATAAACCACTAAATATCTTGCATGAATTCTACAGACCATTAGCCATTAAAATCAACACTAATTTGCCTTAATAAAGTTATGCGCAACACCATTTTCATTTTTGATTGGTTATTGTAATAGTTTTCTTTCCTATTGAGTTGGCTTTATGTAACATTCTATTTCTGCTAAATATTATGCATTTTCTTATAAACAAATGGCATCCCCTTAATTTCAGTAATGAAGTTGCCCACCATTGAACAGAAGTAAGCATTCTAACTACTTCTCACACCACCTAAAATTTGTTTATGTGTCTCAGGTAGTCCAAAACAAATAATTTCAAAGCCAACCGTAATAATGATTTCATGGCTACAACAACTACCTTGTTAGTTTCTAATAATCAAAGAGAAAACTCATTACGTTTTTTAATGCTGACACATGCTTGTAAAAAATAAATATAGAAGTAAAAAAGAAGAGAAGCACATGCTGGCATGTGATTTCACTGGTCCTTACGTTTTTTTAACAAGTCTCTGAGTGTTGGTTTTCGCCACTTAGTTGTTGTATGAATGTGAGTACCGTGAAACCAATCTCTTTGATGACCGAACTATAATAAGTTTAACTAATGGCTTTTAAAATATTCAAAAGGAGAAATAAAACCAATGTTGCAATTACTCTCGTTTCCTTCATGAACTTCCATTTCAAAAAAAGAGAGAAAAAAAAAACAATCAACGGTTTTCACGGTTTTCAATTTCTATATATATAAAGGTATCGATGTTCATCCTTTAATCCTCTTTTACTTTTTGATTTCATCATTTTTTTTTCAAAATATATGTATGTTTGTATATATAAAAAAACGCAGCAGCTTATATGGATATTTTTGGTGCTGAAACTCCATACTTTCAGCGTTTAATGTAGCACCTAAAGGACCCCTAAACCTTGCAAATAAACGCCTAAACATCTTACATGAATTCTACCCACATTTAGCCATTAAAATCAAAACTAATCTATGAAAATAATTAGCTTAAAATAAAGAAGTATGGGCTGTGAAATTATGGACAACAGCCTTTTATGGGAACAACATGTTTGCAATGTTGCTTGTGCAGTCCTAAAAACACAGCAGCTTATATGGATATTTTTGGTGCTGAAACTCCATACTTTCAGCTTTCAATGTAGCACCTAATGGACCCCTAAACCTTGCAAATAAACCCCTAAACATCTTGCGTGAATCGCATGAATTCTACACACATTTAGCCATTAAAATCAACACTAATCCATGAAAATAATTGTTTGTCACAAAAAGACCTCAGTCAAACCTGTTGTACATCTTATGGGGAGATTATCAATCAAACCAGCTTGATGCACTTAAAGGTATAATTTAAGTCCTGTTAATGCCTTATTGAAACCTGATAAGTGATTTGCAATGTTAATCAAAGCTGTTTACCTTGTTGCATTTGTTACAACTAAGGCAGATTGTCCAAGCTGTTCTACTATGTTGAACAGGATGGACATAAACTGTCTACGCTGCTCTAACACGTTGAGCAATTTGGACAAATTCTAAGTGTTCTGTTCTTTGTGAACAGGCTAAACACTTTATGGAATATGTTTCCATGTCCTCATGTATTGTCTTGGAACAAAAGATCAGTTTACAAAGTCGAAGACAAAGTGGAAAAACAGAAGTTGCTAAAACTGCCCACGCTGCTATGTTACGTGAAGACAAAGTGGATATTTAAAATGGGTGACAGACCATTTCTTATATCAAAATGGCTATTCCAGAAGATGAAAGGTTTAAAGTTGACATTCCTCTGGTTAAAGCCTTCTGCAACAAAGACAAAAAAGGAAAGGGTTAAAGTCATACAATAGCAACTTACTTTTGAAAATATATCGATATAGTACGTCTACTTTTTTAATTGTCTATATGGTACGTGTACTTTAATTTTCTATATCGATATGGTCATTCTACATAATAGAGCCCGATTTTTACATATGAAACAGGGTTCTAATGGTATGAAAAACAGGGGTCTAATACAAATATGGTCATATCGGTATGAAAAATTGAAGTACAGGTACCGTATCGATATCTAAAAAAGTAGACGTACCATATTGATAAATTTTCAAAAGTAGGTTACTATTGTATGGCTTTACCCCAAAAGGAAAAGACAAAGATTCTGCAATATAAAGACAAATGCTGCTTTGTCAAAACATGCAGAAAAGTATTCTTGTCCTTTTGGAAAGACATTCCACTATCTCTACATCCAATGAGGAAGCTTTACCAGGATTCTCAGTGAGAGTGTAAAAGGAAGCTTCTAAGGAATGTGAGATAACCAAGAGTGTGATATTAAGAACGTGCAAAGAAGGGTGTTTTCATGCATGCAAAGTCTGCTTGAATAAAATAGTAAAGTGTGTCCAAGATGTTCTTGTTCAAGCTGTCTATCTGACTGCCTTGTAATATCAGTGAGTTCATCTTTGTGAGTGTATTCATTGTAACTAATCTGAGTGAGTCTTACATTAGTAGTCTTTGTTGTTTCTGTCATCTCAGCTTGAACCTTTCCACAGTTCAGACTTGTTTGTAATTAACACTTGTTGATAATACATACAAACATTGAGAAAGTGTGTTGAATTTTTAAATAGTTGTATTCACCCCACCCCCCCCCTCTATAGCTTAGAGCAACATACTAGGGAAACCATTTGGGACCTACAACTGGTATCAGAGCAGTTTAGAGTGTATGTTAACTCTAGATCTCTATCATCTCCCTATTTCCCACCATGGACAATAGTGCTACCAGCTCTTCCTCTCACTATAACAATGGCTCTATGGCAAAACCTCCCAAGTTCAATCATCAGAACTTCTCTGGCTGGAAGTGCAAAATGGTGCTCTATTTAGAGAATCTGGACGTACAATTACCAGAGATAGTAATGGAAGGTCCCTATGTGCCAACCTCCGTTACTACTATCACTCCTACTGCTGAAGGAGCTATTACTGAAATTAGGACCTTTGCAAAGGCTAAAGCTCAATGGTCTGATGAAGACAAAAGGCTGGTTGCTCTTGATGCAAAGGCTAGGAACAACCTGGTTATTTCTCTTCCTGATGATGTGTTCATATAGGTTGAGAAAATGAAGACTGAAAAGGAGATGAGGGATACTTTGTGTACCGTCTATGATGGTCCCACTATCACACTGGATAATAGGGTCAACAATCTTGTTAGACAGTATGAATTATTCTTTGCAAAGCCAAAGGAGTGTCTCAATGATACCTATACCAGGTTCACTGCTCTAATCAATGATCTCAAAGCTGTTGGGATCACCAAAGTTAGTTTAACTCTGGTAAACAAATTTTTAGACGTTCTGCTTGAGGAATGGAATTATTTCTCTACTATCCTCAGAAACTCACGCACCATCAGAGGTATGGATCTTGTGAATCTGTATGGATCTTTACTAAATGATGAACAATCAAGGCAATAGAAAAGAAATGCCTTAGAAATGTGCAAAAGAGGTGCTGCCTTAGTGGCCAGCGTGAGACAACCTGCTGGTCAGGTGTGTGATGTGTTCACACAAGCTGATCAACAGGCTGATGATGAAATGAAAGAATTGTCTGAGGAAGAAGACTGTGAGGATCATAATGAATTTGATGATGAGCAAATGATTGCTATGCTTGTCAGAAAATTCAATAAGAAGAGGTTTGGTGGAAAGATGCTGCAAAAGAAGTCAGGTGCCATAAAAAAGAAAGCATTTGACAAAAATAAGGTTGAGTGCTTTAAATGTGGCAAAACAGGCGATATAGCTACTGACTGTGTGTCTAAGGCTGTTGGCTACTAATCCAAACCATACAAGATAAATAAAGACGATGGCTACATGGTTAAGCACCTAATGAGTGGGAGGAATCTAACTCATCATATGATGAAGAGGACAATAATTGTCTGATGGCCAACACTGATGTCCCCTCAACAAGCAACTTTAAACAAGACTTGGCTGAAGTTGAAGCTCTCAGCAGCTTGGAGAACTGGAATCCAACTATGATGTATAAGGTACAAAATTTTATGGATTACAGTTCTGATGAAAAAGTTAAAATGTTTGAATATTTACTTGTTGATTTAAAAGCTGCTATTGAGAAGCAAGATGCTTTGATGTCTGAGATCTCTAAGTTAAAAATAGACCTGGAAACAAAAACTAATAAACTGGACAGCTTCCATAAGTTGGAAACTGAACTTGATGAAGTAAAACACATCAACACCATTTTATTAGAAGAAAAGAGAGAGACAGACTCAAAGCATGCCAAGCTTCAAAAGATTGTTGACTCTTGGTGCCAATCTGCACAGAAAGTCAATCATTGTATCAGTCAACAGACCCCTGCTCAAATCCAAGCCTATCTTGGAGGGGATCTTGATACAGCAGCTTCAATTGTTGAGATAAATAATCTGAAAAAAGACTTATCCACTCTTGGTGAGCTTCCAAGTACTTTTATTCAAAGAGTAAATGGAAAGCTGGTCTCAACAAACAGGTTTGTCAGGCCTCAAAACACTGATAGTTTGTGTGAAAAAGTTTTAAAGACTGATGATGGAATATGTTCTCCATCAAATCAGCCTGCTAAGTGCATAGCTGGTTCACACAAACAAAAGAAGGGAAAACAAGTTCAAACTGCAGCTTTGGACGCTAAACCTGTCAACAAGACAGGTTCTGGATCTAAAGCTGATGGAAAGAAACCTGTTAACCCTTTTGATGCTGAACATTTTGAGAAAAAGTTTTCAAAAGGTAGGCAGCCTGCTCTCAACAGGGATAAGTCTCATGTTAAAAGTAAATCTGCTGTGATTTCAAATAACTTTTTAAATCATAGTGGAAAATTGGTTATAAACGAAGGTAAGTCTTTCAAAACCAGAAGTAGTGATTATGTTGATAGACAACATTCACCACATCTCAGTAAGGGCAAAGGCAAAGCCATTGCTCAACCTGAGAAAGTTGGGAATAAGTTTCCGAAACCTGTGGAAGAACAAAAGCCAATTAAACTTCCCATATTTGATCTCTGCCCTCCTAAAAAGTGGAAAAAGTACACATGTAAAGCTATTGCTATTGTGCCTTCCACTCAAACTGTTGGTCCTTCTAAAACCAGTAATAAGTTTGCTAAACCTGCTGACAAGGCCAACAAGGATATCCCAGAATGTGTTTCTGGGAGTACTTCTTCCAAAAATCTAAAAAGAGAAAATGGTATAAATGTGCGAATGGTCAAAGACTGTCCTGAAACTGAGGACATAAGGCCTGCTGACACTGCTAGTTCCAACATTGCAAAAACCAGCTGTGTTGGAAGTAACATGGTCATTGAGGAGAGTATCCAAGCTGATACGATCCAAATTGGAAATATTAGTGTAGATCTAAGTGGTCCATCAACAAATGTTGATGAAGAAGGAGAACTCATCCTTATGATGAGTTCCCTTAGAAACTAATATTTTTCTATGACACTCTGAAGGTTAAACAATCAAGCCAGGTTTGGTACTTGGACAGCAGCTGCTCAGGCCACATGACAGGTTGTAAGAATTTGCTAAGTGATCACAGGCCTGAAAAAGGGTCAAAAGTCACCTTTGGTGATAATGTTCAGGCATCCACAGAAGGATATGGAACCCTTCTAGCTGGTGCTGCAATATTCAAAAGAGTAGCCTCTGTGTCTAGGCTAAAACATAATCTTGTTAGCATTAGTCAACTATGTGATGCTGGCTACAAGGTTAATTTTGATGAGCACTTGGGGTACATACTGGATCCCCAAGGCAAGGTTGTGTTGTGTGCACAAAGGAAGAAAGGTGTATATGTTGTGGATATGAAATCTGTTGATCCCACAACTGAAACCTGCTTTATCTCAAGGAGCAATGCAGACCTAAACCTGATATGGCACAAAAGGCTGTCACACCTGAACTTCAAGAATATCAACAAACTCTGTAAGAAAGACTTGGTAACAGGTTTGCCTTCTATAACCTTTGTTAAGGATAAACTCTGCACAGCTTGTGAGAAAGACAAGTAGAGAAAAACATCTTATAAATACAAGCATAATTTTTCAAATGATACTCCTCTCTTCTTAATCCACATGGACTTGTTTGGACCTGTCAGTGTCCCAAGTCTAAGAGGTAGAAGATACACTCTAGTAATGGTTGATGAGTTCTCCAGGTTTACATGGGTGATCTTCCTAAAGACCAAAGGAGAGGCTGCCAGAGAAATAATTGGATTTATCAAAAAGATGGAAGTTCCAAACTCTGCTCAAGTTGAGCAGCTTAGAAGTGATCATGGTACTGAATTCAGAAACAGTACCCTTGAGGACTTCTGTGAAGAAAGAGGGATCTCACAAAAATTTTCAGCTGTAAGAACTTTACAACAAAATGGAGTTGCTGAAAGGAGGAATAGAACCCTCATTGAAGCTGCTACAACCATGTTGTGTGCATCAGGTTTGCCTTCATCATTTTGGGCTGAAGCTGTCAACGTTGCCTGCTTCACTCTAGGGGTGAGCGACGGGTACCATTTCCCGAACCCGAACCGGTACCGACCGATACCGAATTAATATATTCAGTTCGGTATTCGGTTTTGAAATTAGCTAAAATTCGGTATTTGGTACTCTCGGTTCGGTATTCGGTTTTTAAATTAGCTAAAATTCGGTATTCGGAACCGAACCGGCACCATATAAAATTATACGGTTCGGTATTCGGTTCTTTCAAAACTAATAATTCGGTTTCGGTATTTTCGGGATCGGTACCGGTTCGTTACGGTGCGATACCGAGCTCACCCCTACTTCACTCAAAACAGATCCTTAGTGGTGAAAAGGTTTAACAAGACTCCTTATGAGTTAATCAAAGGGAGAAGGCCAAATATAAGCTATTTCCATGTGTTTGGATACCCTTGCTTCATTCTGAATCAAAGGGATCAGCTGACAAAATTTGAACCTAAAGCTGATGAAGGTGTGTTCGTTGGATATTCTGCTGTTTCTAAAGGCTACAGAGTATACAACTACAAAAGAAATGTGATAGATGAATCTATCAATGTCACCTATGAGAAGTCCAGGAATGCCTCTACGAAAGTTGTTCCTGAATCAGTTTCAGGAAAGTTCAGCTTCGATGTTCTTATGCATTCAAATGTTGAGGAAAAGGACTCAAAAGCTTTCACTTCATTCAGAGTGGAACATGTTAACCACAATGGACATGATGATAATTATGTTGATACACCCTGTGTGAACAAGTGTATAGACATAGTTAATGCACCATGTCCAGAACCAATCAATGTTGATTTCCCTGAACAACAGGTGAACAGGCTCAAGATATCAGTGTGTTTGAAAACCTTGAAAGTTGTGCTGCAAGACCTGATGAAGATGAAATGATACAGGAGAATCTTCATTGAAACATGATCCTAAGTGGATCAGGTGTCACCCCAATGACCAAATAATTGGTGACATCAACAAAGGGGTACAAACAAGATGGGACAACTTAGGAAATTTTTCTATGTTTTATAGCTTTGTGTCCCTGATGGAGCCAAAGAAAGTAGATGATGCCCTTAAAGATGCCAATTGGATCACTGCCATGCAAGAAGAGCTTAATGAGTTTGAAATAAACAAAGTATGGAAGTTGGTCCCTGTTCCTAAAGGTAAAACTATAATTGGCACCAAGTGGGTTTTCAGAAACAAGATGGATGTACAAGGTCACGTTATTAGAAATAAGGCAAGACTAATTGCTCAAGGCTATAGACAAGAAGAAGGGATAGACTAGGATGAAACATTTGCTCCAGTGGCCAGGTTAGAAGCAATTCGTTTGTTTCTAGCCTATGCTGCCCACAAGAGCATGAAGGTATTTCAAATGGATGTTAGGAGTGCATTCTTAAATGGTAAGTGTTGGTACACCCTGTGTGACGATAGCAGTCTAAACGATCTGCGTTATGATTTATTCTGAATATTAACAAGTGTTATTGATATATATGTTTAATATGTGTTTGTCGGTTATTGATTGTGTGTTTGAACTTGATGTACATATTACAAGAAGTTCAAACATAAAAGTCAAAGAGTATGTCAAGCATAAGTTAAAACATAAGTTTCATCACGTAAGTGTTTAAGTGTATAGGTTAGATTCGAATTGCATAAAAGGATACATTCGAATCTGTGATAGATTCGAATGAGTCCTTAGATTCGAATAGGCTAGATTCGAATCTGTCAGATGGACAGATTCGAATGGGCCTTAGGCCAGATTCGAGGTTGGCCCACAACAGACTCGAATCAGGGCCTATAATTAGGGATAGACTCGAATCACATCTGACCTTTGGCAGAATTCGTGAGGAATTAAGCAATAGGCGATCTCGAGTTTATCAGCTAGGTGAGTCCCGTTTCGGAGAGAATTAGTACGTAGGATCGTTCGTGTGTCGTTCGTTCAGCGTCTAATAGTCTCCGTGTTTCCGTTGGTTGAGAGTTGTCCGTCTGACCGTAAACGAGGATTCCGCACTCGTTCACGGGTCCGCGTCTAGATAGATCTGTCAGTGGTAGACCTTACAAGTGGTATCAGAGCCAGGTTTCTTGACGCTAGTTGGACGTTTTTCTCTCAAAAACGTGTTTTTGAGCTTAGCAAATTCATATTCGGGAAACATTTTGTCGTTTTTCACGTTGTTGGTCGAAATCATTGTTTTTCATTTGAAAATTAGTGATTTAATCCATAAAACGTCAAAAAATCAAAGTGTTAGCCGTTTTTCGAGTTTGCGGCGCTCGAATCTATAGGGGTAATTAGGGTTTTACTTTATTTTCGAGTCTAACCAAAATACGCTCCTTTCGAGTCAATTTCAGTCAGTTTCGAGTCTGTGGTGTTTCGAATCTGTTCATACATTCGAATTGGATCTCGATTCTATATTTTTTTCGAGTTTGTTTCGAGTTTGTTACTGTTTCGATTCTGTGCTTCGATTCTGCTGAATTTCGATTCTATTGTGCCTTCGATTCTAAGGGTCTTCGAGTTTAAGAGTCCTTCGAATCTGACCTATCTTCGAATCTGTGGGATTGTTCGAATCTGACATTATTTCGAATCTACTTGAACTTTAAGACTTAATCGAATTTAATTCCAAAAGATTAAACATTAATTAGTTTCGAATCTATCTAGATTCGAATAATTTAATTTAAATCAGTTTCTAATTAAATTAATTAAGTTCAAATTCAAATTCTTTCAGAAAAGATGTCGAACCTTCAGAAATTCCTTGAAATGGATCACGAAGTTGGGAAGGCCAATGCACCACCTAAGCTGATGAAAGTTGAGGATTACTACTGGTGGAAGGATAGATTCACGGATTTTGTACGATTCAACGACATGCGCATGTGGGTGTGCATTGATGAAGGGTACATTCCACCAGTATCTGAGGTTGAAGGCCGTCAAAAGGTTCTGTCATACCAAATGATGAAAGAGGATGACAAGAAACTGTTTGAAGCTGAAAACAAGGCTTTCTCTATTATCCGAATGGCGTTACCTCAAGATATCTTGCACACATTTCGGACTCAGAGGACGTCGAAAGAGCTTTGGGAGTCTCTTCAGAAACGGTGTGAGGGTAATCCACGGGTACGTAGAAAGCGTACAGAGCTGTTGACCCAACAGTTTGCAATTTTCAAGGCTCTTAAGGATGAACAGTTGGATGATATTATCACACGATTTTATCATCTGATAACAGAGCTTGAAAGTCATGGCATTGAGTACTCGGACAGTGACAAGAACAATAAGCTTCTTGATGCCCTACCAGCCAAATGGGCTATGTACGTGGCTATGATTAAGCTGAATGAAGATAAATACTATGCTCAATCGCTGGATGACATCGTGGGAACGTTGAGGGCATATCACTTCGAAATGATAAAGGCTGAGACTGATTATGAGCAAGTCCAAAATCCGGCTATGTATTTTGGAAAAACATCAAAATCATCAGTGACAGCTGATCAGAAGAGTGCTACATCGTTTTTCACCGGAGAAACGTCATCACCACCAGAGTCCGAAGACTCTCTAAACCGCGCGTTCTTAGGATTAGGAAGGTCGGAGGAACCGCAACCTCAAGTCAATCAGGCATCTACAAGTCAGAACTATTCAAAGATGCCAATGAGCGCAAAGTCGGCGGAAGGACATCTGAATCTGCTTGCTTCGTTTGTGGCCGCATATGGAAATTGCGTTCAAGGGAAGATCAATGATCCGGCTCTTTGGGATGAAGATTACGATCAGGTCGACCCTGATGACTTAGAGGAGATGGATCTTAAATGGCAACTGGCCATGGTAACCCAACGGGTTAAGAGATTCATAAAGAGAACTGGGAGGAATCTCCAGATGAATAACAAGGGGATAGGATTTGATAAGTCCAAGGTCAAATGCTACAACTGTCAGGGATTGGGACATTTCGCGAGGGAGTGTCAAAGACCGAAGGTAGAGTCATACCAGGGACAGAGTCAGCATCAAGGACAGTACCAAAATCAGTCCCAACAGAGATATCTTCCGAGTTCTTCATCTGGTCAAGCCAATCTAGCGGGTCTGATATCCAATGTCACTTCTGACAGACAGCTAGATGGTTCCTATGACTGGAGTTCACATCCGGAGTCCAATGCTAGAGCTTTCATGGCTGAAGTTACGGAGAATGGTTGTGATGAGGATGAGCAGACCACAAGGGACAGCAGTCCGATGTGGGTAGAGAAAGCGAATGATCAGACCGTGCTGGAGTTTGCTGCTCAGATGGCCAACGTGGAATCTGATAACTCTAAGGTTAGTCTTTCTAATTCTCTATTTCGTGATTTATGTGCTTTATGTGTTAGTTCTAACGATAGGTTAAATCTAGTCTTAGACTCACATAAGACCATAGCTGCTCAAAATGAAAACTTAAAAATAGAAAATGCTAGCCTAAATGATATAAAGCAGGATTTAAAGGAAAAACTTAAGGCTGATGCTCAAGATGTAATCGTTCTAAAAGACAAACTGAGTGAGCAGTGTGTTAGGATAGAACTTATGTATGAGCACGTAGAAGCCTTGACTAAAAGTCTGAAAGACAAGGACATAGAGCTAGCCGAGACCAAGGTTAAGGTAGCAGAGGCAAATAGCAAGCTGGAAAAGTTTAGGAATTCGAGCCTAAACCTAGGGAAAGTCTTAGATGCCCAAAGACAGTCTAAGAAGCCTGTAGGTCTAGGTTTTCACGAAATTCCTCCACCTTTCAATGATAACTATGTGCCTCAGCCTCAGGAGAAAACTGACAAGTCAGTAGTTTTAGAGGACCTGCCTGAACCTACACTTGAGCCTAAAGTAGAAAATACACCTAAGGTGACTGACTCAACCGTCAAGGTCAAGCAAGTGAAATTTGTGTCTTCCTCCAGTGAAACACCTGCAGGAAAACAGAAAATTTCATGGGCTGACCAGGTCGAAGAGACAGACACTGAAGATGTACCAAAGGCATTAGACACTAATGAGACACCTAGATCTAAGGGACCAACCAAAAAGTCCATGGATAAGATGTCTTGCTTTAGATGTCACGAGAAAGGGCACGTTGCTTCTCACTGTCCTAATAGGAAAGCTGATGTTACATCTAAGACAGTGAATCCAACACCTGTTAGGCCCTCACCAAGAGTGGCGAGCACTAGTAGTTCTCAGAGTACCGAGAAAACTGTGCAGGCCGCACCAAAACCTGTTGTGAAACAAACACCGGTTAAGGTTGGACCAAAAGAAGTGGTTAGGACAAATTCACCGAATCGTGTCATTAATCAATCTAGGTCAGCACCTCAACAAGTCTATAGGAGCACCACACCTAGCAGGTCACACACTCCAGTTAGGTCACATACTCCTGTTAGACAATATGTTCCGGTAAAAGCTCAGGGATCACAGTCTGAAATGCATTATAATAAGACTTATTCTAGAGCATCACAACAAATGCCTACTCAAAGGCAAAGAGTGAATCTAAATCACTCGGCACCACAAAAGAATTCAGTTCAAAGGCCCAAGTCACCTGAAAGGCGAGATGGGTACTTGAAAGAGTTCAAGTATGTGGACGAGAATGGTATTACCAAGTCAGTCATGGCTTGGGTTCCCCGTGATAACTAACCTATTTTCTTTCATGTGCAGGAGATAACTACCGGTCCAAACAACAAGTGGTTCGTCGACAGTGGTTGCTCCAGGCAAATGACGGGGGAAAGAAGTCTTCTCACAGACTTCAAGGGGGGTAATAGGGGATTTGTATCATTCGCGGGCAACAAAGGAGGAAATATCACTGGAACTGGAGAAGTCACTAATGGGACGATTACATTGGATCAATTTTATCACGTTGATAAACTGGTTCATAATCTCATTAGTGTATCTCAAATCTGTGATAAGAAGAACTCGGTGTTATTTACTGACACTGAGGCGTTAGTGCTCAAGCCGGGATTCAAGATACCTGAAGATTGGATATTGATGCGGGCTCCAAGGAAGAATGACTTGTACATGCTCGACATGAACAAGCCAGATAATTCGATGGGTCCGATCTGCTTACTATCAAAAGCTTCGGAGACGGAATCGGTGTTGTGGCACAGACGAATGGCTCACTTGCACCTAAGGAAAATGAACTACATAACGAAGAATGGTTTGGTGCAAGGTGTGCCTCTAAAGAGCTTTCAATTTGAAGACAAGTGTCTACCGTGCATGAAGGGCAAGCAACATAAAAAGACACACAAGTCCAAGAAGCTGAATTCCATAACCTCGACATTCGATTTGTTGCATATGGAACCTTTTCCGCCCTATCAACAAAGGAGTATGAGGAGGTAGTTAGGTTTTTTGCTTAGTTATCAACTGGACGATATACGTCACGGTTTCATGGGTTTTCTTCTTTAGGTACGAAGTGACGAGAGCTACAACGCTCATGGGGTTCTTAGAACCAAGTGGCGAATTCCTACGGAACAAGGGTTAACACATAATTGTAGTGATAATGGACGGAATTTAAAAACTCTGTAATTGGTGTATAGTGCCTATCAAAGGGCATCGGCATCAATTCATGCACCATATGAACCTCAACGAAGGTGGTGGCCGAACGTAAAACAAACATTTGATTGAGGCTGCTAAGGACTATGCTTTCGGATTCAAGCTTCCTACCATGTTTTGGGGGGCAGGCAGTGAATACCGCGTGCCATACATTTTAAGATCGAGTCCTTACAGTCAAAAGCATTGAACACAAACATGTATGGAAATTTTTTGAATAAAAGGCCACCAACTTAACTGGATCGAAAACCGTTTTGGAGACAATTTACGGTTATTACACTTTTAAGGACAAAACATCAACCAAGTTCCCGTGAGGAGTAAAAGGCTTGACGCAGGATTTCCTATGGTTATTGCCAAAAACTCACCAAACAAACGGGTTTTTAACCAACAAGGACGTGGTACTGTGGAGAGATGTGTATAAATTGAAGGTCACAAGTTATACAAATGAACCCCAAATGGTCCGGATGGATATGTTGACTTATAAGTGTATTTGAGTCATGTTAACATTCTTTGGATAGATTACTGCAGGTACATCCTAATATGATGATAGAGTATATCGTTCGATAAGGCTCTTATGGATATCATATCAGAGCCACCTAGGGCATGCTATGAGACTCTATCCAACATCTTTTTGAGAAATGGCTTTGAGGGGGTGTTGATAGATAGTACTCTTTTTGTGTAAGAGAAAGGGAAGATCATTTTATGCTTGGTACAAGCTGTACGTAGATTGATATCATTTTTGGATATCAGAGAGAACAGCTGTGCAACAGATTTTTGAGAAGTTGATGACAGTTCTAAGTTCGAGATGGTGGCTATGGGGGGTTGAATTGCTTTTGGTGTTAAAGTTGACCAAAAGAAGGAAGGCATGTTTATTTTCCATCAGACCAAGTATGTCTATGACATATTAGAACGGTTTGGGATGGAGGGAACTAAGTTTACTGCCCATTTCAGCACGCCGATTCAAGTGAATCACAATCTCGGGCCGGGTACTGAAAGTGATTCCGATGTGGATCCGACTTTATATCGGGCCATGATTGGGTCACTTATGTATTTAACTGCTTCAAGACCTGACATAATGTTTGCTGTGTGTATTTGTGCTAGGTTTCAAGCGAATCCGAAGGAGATGCATATGAAAGCTGTGAAGCGGATTCTACGATACCTCAAGTCGAAACCGAAGCTGGGACTTTGGTATCACGCGGAGGGAGATCTAGAGTTGGAGGCCTTCACGGATTCAGACTACGGAGGATGCAGCTTGACGCGCAAATCAACGACTGGAGGTTGTCAGTTCCTAGGAGGGAGATTGGTGTCCTGGCAATGCAAGAAACAAACATCGGTAGCCGTGTCAACGTGCGAGGCCGAGTATGTTGCTGCTGGTAGTTGCTGTTCACAGGTTCTGTGGATACAACAACAATTGCGGGATTACGGTTTGGCTTATACTCAAACTCCAATTAGGATAGACAATCAATCTACAATTGCTATAACAAATTATCCAGTTAAACACAGTAAAACAAAGCACATAGACATAAGACATCATTTTATTCGTGATTGTGCTGAAAAGAACTTAATCAAACTGGTAAAGGTGGCAACTGAAGATAATAATGCTGATTTATTTACCAAAGCGTTTGATAAGTCACGATTTGAGTATTTAATTCAACTTAATGGAATGCGCAACCCAGAGTAAACTGACCTTAGTAGTATTTTACTTCCTTTTATAGTTGTTATATTTCTTTCTTTTTTACAGTAGACTGCTAATTTAGGTAAGTTTCTAATTTAGGAAAGTTTCTATTTTTAGTAAGTTTCTATTTTTAGTAAGTTATTAGGTTAGCTTAGTTTACTGCTTTTTGCTATGAAAAACAAAAGAAAAAAGAGAGAAAATTACAAAAATACAAAAAAAGAGAATATCAGAAAAGGAGTTAAGTCTTAGATTCATAGGTTCAAAGTGACGAAAATTAGCACCGTCGTTACAGACTCTAAGTATTTAGGCTTTCACACATAATGCAACTAAATACTAAGTGTTATACTTTATTTAGTTTGATGTGTTGGTAGGCATAATACATATAGGGAATCTCAAGGCTAATAAAATATTCTAGAAAAAGTCAAACGTGTCACTAGCTTAGATGTATGACCAATCGGTCTTAATTTTTATGTACAAGACATACAAACATTGAGTCTAAATGAGGTATGCAAACTTTCTGGGGATGTATGGCAACATCAAATACATCTAAAATGGAAAGAATAGAAATATCATATGTAACTGAGAGTCGAAAACATGCAACTCTGTTGTACGTAAGTACAGACCTGTTGTCTCTGTTTAGATTCGGGTTAGCAGACATGTCGCTTTGTTGTACGTCAGTACAGACCTGTCACCGCTATCTGCTAACTTTAAAGTTAAACCTTAAGTCGAACTAAGACACTTTGTTGTATGAGAATACAGACCTGTGTCCGATGTTTGTCTTTTAAAGAAAGTTTGCAAATACCAACAAGTTAGAATTTTGTCTGTGTGCCTTGATCATAAAAGTATGTCTATGTCTGAGTCACGTAAGATAATTTTCTGATAAATAAAAAGGCCAAGGGATATTCCGAAATGTAGAGTGTTTAACAGGGTAAAATACCAACAATCGGCTAAGTGGGTATGTCACGACAAACAATCAAAGGAATTCAAAAATTCCTAAGTGTGAAAGTTTAAGTACTGAAAGTTAGTATCGGGCATCGCTATCTGATTGAACCTTTCCTAGACTATACTCATCAAAAATATATTGTTAAGTTTTTTAGCTTAGATTGTAAATTTTTTCTTAAGTTTAGATTAAATTTTTGGTCAAAATTTTATTTTACTTTATTTTTACCTTAGTTTATTTTATTTTATTTTAGTTTAGTTTAGTTTTTACTTAGGTAAAAGGTCA
The DNA here is from genome assembly GCA_020465985.1 of Centrapalus pauciflorus. Lineage (NCBI taxonomy): Eukaryota > Viridiplantae > Streptophyta > Magnoliopsida > Asterales > Asteraceae > Centrapalus > Centrapalus pauciflorus. The sequence continues at coordinate 256,003 of JAANYP010000635.1, read as the reverse complement.
AAAGTTACTGAAGGTGCATTCAAAGTTGGATAAAATATACAATGCGTGAAATATCTGAGCTTAGGGTAGAAGATTTGGCATAGTTTATCTGGTTACACTACACAGTAGAAAATAGTTGGAAAAAGTTGAAATTATTTCAAAATTTCCGAAATTTTTCTAAGTGTTTGTAGCTTCGAATCTAAGACAGACTCGAATTTAAAGTTCTCGAATCTGTCAGTAGACTCGAATCTACACATAGACTCGAAGGTAGTTAGTATATAAAGGTCCACAGTGAAGGCATTTACTTCTCACTGTTCTCGAATCTGATTTCTCGAATCTGTCACTGGCGAACTCGAATCTATTCTCGAGTCTATCGTATTTCCACTAAACGACATTTCGTCGATTCTAAAGCTTTTGTGGTCGATTCTACTTTCAAATCTAGGTATAAGCAACATGATTGTACAAGATTTTGGTGGTTTCATACACAAATTTGGGCTTAAACATCACATTTTGATGTTTTATTGGTCAAAATAGGGTTATTCATAAATAACTAAGTTAGGACCTATAAAATATCAAATTAAAGGCATAAATCAGTGATTAGAACTTAGTTGAACTAAAGTATGTGATTTACCTAGTTCAAAATGGTTAAAATCTTGGATTTTTGTTGAAAAAAGAGATGTCGGCCTTTCGAATCTGATAATGGACATTCGAATCTGATCATGGGTTTCTCGAATCTATCAATAGATTCGAGATGACCAGATATTCGAATCTGTCCATCAGACTCGAATAGGGTATATTCGAATCTGTCCATTACATTCGAATATGGGCACTTCGAATCTGTTACTCTCGAATCTGTACTTCATTTATTTTGTTGAATTTAAATTTTATTAAACTTGTGGAAATTTAATTGTGTTAGATTTTGTATTTAATCAAATACAAGATAAAACAAATTTGAATTTAAACAAGTTTATTGATTTTTAATAATAATCTAACAATTTTATGTATTGTGCAGATATGGCGCTTCGTGCTTTTGTTCCCAAGCACAATATGGTACTGAATCCTGCCCATAACATCCCTGAGGCGCAGGGATTTCGAGAAATTTTAGATTTTCTGGCGGAATCTAGAATAAGTTATGTGTTGTATGAAAACATTCCGATTGTGATATCCTATGTACGTCAATTTTACGATCACTTGCAGGTGGACTGTACTGTCACCCCGACAGTGTTAAGAACTAGAATTGTCGGACAACCTTTGGTTTTCTCCGCTGATATTTTGAGACAAGTGCTGCAGTTGGGTTCCCTAGAACAAGAAGACGGGCCTACAGACTTTCCTTTAAGTATTAGGCAAGCAGTTTTTTTGAGAATGGGATACAGCTTGGACGTTACAAAATCTTCATATATGAAAAGCGGGTTGATAGGACAATGGCGTTTCTTGGTCCATGTGTTTATGATCTGTTTTGCGCCTAAGAAAGCTGGTTTTGATTATATAGTATCAAAAATCCAATCAGCGATGATAGCGATGGTATACAATAAGAAGTTTCGTTTCTCGCAGCTGTTTTTCTCGGAATTTATCCATCAAATCACGGCTCCTGAGAGAGAAAGGTTCCTTTTGTATCCGAGGTTCGTGATGATGTTGATAAGGCACTTCTTGCCTGAGTTGCCACAATCAGACGATGCATTGAGCGTTAATGTTATGGAGAAGCGCATTTACTCTGACTGTTCCTCACACCGAGGGAGGTTAGCAGTTCCGGTGGCACGTCCACTATTTGGTGCAATTCTGGATAGGGAATTTCAAGCCCCAGATATTGCCAACTGGGCAGGTGAAGTAGAAGTTCAGCCTCAGCAGCAACAGCAACAGCAACAGCAACCGCATCAACAACAACAACAACGACGTGAACAGCCTCGTGCTCGTCCCCGTGATCCAAGGCGAAGACAAAGGCCTTCTACGAGTCAGCAACCAGAAATGCAGGAAGCCGGGCCGTCAACTGTCCCAAATGAAGCTGATCAATTGTGCCAAACGTTAAATGAAATTTGGGAGGCGGGTCCACATGCAAATGAAGATATAGCTGCTGCATTAGTGGGAGAATTACTTGAGCCTCCAGAAGGAGAAGAAGATGTGCTGAGGGATGTTGAGAATTATGAGCCAGAGCAGGCTGATAACGTTTTGTCATCTTCAGCAACTGAGTCAGAAGAGATGGAGGAGATCGAAGTTGAAGCTCCAGAATCAGTGTCTACAGAACCTCATGTTCAAATTGGAACTTATGGTTCACGACTGATTATCAATGAAGGTGCTTCGCGGAGGCGAGAGGCCAGAGAATTGGAGGAGTCAGATTTTGAAGAAGATGAGTCTCCTCAGTTGGTAATAAGGCAACGGGCCAAACGGCACAGGTTTATGCAGGGGACTTCATCACAGTCCGATGCACAACCTCCGCCTCAAACCCAGACCCAACCTCAAGTTACCGCTCCACCATCACCGCCACCTCAACAACATGAACCCTACATTCCCCAACCATTCAATCCTGCTCCCATTCAGTCCATTCCTTCTACATCCGAAGCCTATACCGACAATCAACAAATCATGCAACTCAAGAGCCGTGTCGACTTTCAGAACATTCAGATCATATCTCTCACAAAAGCAGTCGGTGAACTCCAAGAGCATAACTCTAATCTTGATAAGGAGAATGCCGAACTGAGAACGATTGTTGAAAGTGTTAGAGAAGAAAACACGGAAATTAAATCATTTGTTGCTGATCAATCATCTGAAATCCGAGCAATGCGGTCCCTCCTAGAGCAACTTATGAAAAATCTACAAACTCAGGGGGAGACTAGTTGTAAAGATCAGGAAGTACAGCGAGAAGATGATGATGATGAAGGCAATGATCCCAGTGCAAATAAAGAGATTGAGTCTGTAGATTTTCCTGCAGCTCAAGTCACTCAAATTCAGGGGGAGCCTAGTCAAGGCGAAGGACACAGGGGTGAAGCTAGCTCATCTAAGGAGCCTACAGACTTTGAGATCAGTGAGATGATTGAAGCGCTCATGGATCTTGATGATGATCCACTGGATGTAGGCTTTGATAACGAAGATGAAGAGCTTGAAGAAGGGGAGTTTGCGCCAGAGGAGATAGTCGACTGGCGATCAGATGATGAAGTACTTGCTGATGAGGATGATGAAGCTGACGAGATAATAGTGCAGCAGAATCCTATCACTGATACTTATATGATTGATGGACATAACATTGTCGATGCAGATATAGTGAATGTTGCTTTAAATCCTCAGCCATCGATAGAGGAACCTGCAAGAGAGCTAACCAATGAAGAAAAACGAAAGCTATGGTTCAGGGCTGAAGAGAAGGAAGCTGCAATTAAAAGGACAATGAGAGTGCCAGGTACGGGGAAGCTGTCTGAGCGAATTTTAAGCTGGTTCTTTGACAGAGAACTGCAGCTATTTATAATAAAGAGAAAAGACGGGCTTCAGTACATGAGGCGAACCTTAAAGGCGTTCAACTCCCTGCCAAAGATCGAAATTGCAGATCTAGCATGGAAAGATCTGATAAACATTGGCAATGATCCCTATGCGGACGTTATCGCAAGAATCATAAGAAAGGAGGGAAGATCGAGGAAATTTGAGCGCCTGAGTCCAAGAGTTGGGAAAAGAGTAGAGGATCCATCACGTATCGACCCTCTAACTGGTCGACCTTGGATGAGGATTCATTATAAGCCAGCCAGATGTCTTAGAAAGGTACCTCTCAAGCCAATGCCACAAAACATTTTGAAGAATCTGAAGTGGTGGTATGCTGATACTGAAACTGGGGAAGCGGTTATGGAAGACTTAGAAGAAAAAGTTATTCTTAGAGTCTATGATCCGCTTCACCTGGTGAACCTATCTAAAGAAGACCTGCAGATCTTGTATAACTGTAAGATTTCCAGTGACGCACATATGGATGCTGAAGCGAGTAAGTATGAAAATGTGGTCAAGGTATGTGTTGAAAAAGGTCTGTATGCTGGTAGTGTTTTGAATCAATAATAAACCATGTTCTTAAATCAAATGTGTGAATTATTAGAAGCTATCGTCAAGGGGGAGTCTGTTGGTACATCCCGTGTGACGATAGCAGTCTAAGTTGTCTTACATTGTGATTTTGCATATGTTTGGTATATATATATTATATATGATTGATGTTTATCAGTGTTTGTATGTTTGAACTTGATGTAACGTTTTACAAGAAGTTCAAACATAAAACTCAAAGGTAAAATCAATCATAAGGTAATATTATAAGTTTCATCACTTAAGTGTTTAAGTGTTTAAGTGTAAAAGGCTAGATTCGAATTTCTTAAGGGGATACATTCGAATCTGACATAGATTCGAATGAGTCCATAGATTCGAATATAGGTTAGATTCGAATCTGTCAGATGGACAGATTCGAATGGGCCTTAGGCCAGATTCGAGGTTGGCCCACAACAAACTCGAATCAGGGTCTATAATTAGGGATAGACTCGAATGATTAGCAGACCTTTGGCAGAATTCGTGAGGAATTAAGCAATAGGCGATCTCGAGTTTATCAGCTAGGTGAGTCCCGTTTCGGAGAGAATTAGTACGTAGGATCGTTCGTGTGTCGTTCGTTCAGCGTCTAATAGTCTCCGTGTTTCCGTTGGTTGAGAGTTGTCCGTCTAACCGTCAACGAGGATTCCGCACTCGTTAACGGATCCGCGTCTAGATAGATCTTGCATTGGTAGACCTTACATATATATATATATATATATATATAGTCAGGTTCAAATAAGTAACTCTCGAAATCAAGTGCACCTGAAGGTACCAAAGATCATGTATAAGACAACATTATAAGACTTTTTTTTTCAAAAGGAGCAAAATCATAAATCTTGTGAATGGTAAAAAAAGATCATGTGAATGGTACCATGAATGACCAATTTGACATGGATGACCTTTCACATAAATATGCATTGAGCATTCACATAATTTTTAAGGACACAGAAAATGTGAATCTATGTGAAATTCATATATCATGCGTATAACATTAAATTAAACATGGTTATGTGAAAAAAAAAAATTAAAAAAGTTTTTTAAGGTTGGTACCTTCGGGTGCATTTGATTTCGAGAGGTACTTATTTGAACCTGACTCATATATATATATATATATATATATATATATATATATATATATATATATATATATATATATATATATATATATATATATATATATATATATATATATATAGTTATTGAAGACTCGCGCGTTGCCGCTGGGGTCTAAAATACAAATGACAAAAATAAATATAAAAACAAATGAATAAAAACACTTTTCAAACAATTCAAATAACTTAGCATAACCAAACTAGGATCGAAGAGTGAAATTGGAAAGCTGAGGGGGATTCACGAAGTAAGACAAATGATAATGTTAGTTGGTTCTTATCATTGATATTCTATATTTTGCATTGCTAAAATTACAAAAAATGCCTTATTAAATCGGATCGAAACCAGAATTAATTAATTAATTATCGATAACCATAATTTGAAATTTTGACATTGATTAGGTTTACTAGTCAATTTAATTTGTTGGTTTTTTACGATCAAATCAAATAAGTTTATCACGGTAATGTGTCTAATACATCGATTAGGGTTTGTCAACGTTATAATAATAATGTTCAATATTATACATGATCATATTTAAAAAAAAAATCTAAATATTAAATAGTTACATTTTAACAATAAACAATTTCATTAGAATTTTGTATTGTGAATTTGAATAATAAAGTTTTTTTTTCATACAATTAAACATAACATAATAGTTTCAAAAGACAACTCCAAACATAAGTATGATTAAAATCATAATTTTAAGTGTATAAGAAAATGTTGTAATAATAAATACTAAAAAAAGGTTAAATAAAAACTTATTAAAATAAAAGGGCTAAATAAAAGATAACACTAAAGATACGGAAACGTTATGAAAAATTTAAATTAAAATTTAAAAAAAAAAAAAAAAACAAACCAACCACATAATGAAACAGATGGCAGATTTTCATGGGTGATTGCATATGATAAATGTGTGTATATATAATAGTATATATATATATATATATATATATATATATATATATATATATATATATATATTATATATATATATATATATATATATATATATATATATATAGTTATGTAGACACATTGGTCACAGGGTGGGCCATGGCCACCCCCATCCATCCACTCATATATATATATATATATATATATATATATATATATATATATATATATATATATATATATATATATATATATATATATATATAAAAATAAAAATACAGAAATAGTATTATTGTTTGTCATAAATTATTATTTTTCATCTCATTTTTTTAATAATATATGTACCAAGTAATTACGTCTTATTATTAAAATTTAGAGATGTGTCATTGATACCGCCCAAAAGCTAAATACTCTTTCGAATCAGACTATATGAGTGTGTTTAGTTAACGAAAACTAGTCATTTTTCAATTCAGTTTTCAAGTTATAGTTTTTAGAAAAAAACAAGGGTTTCTATGAAAAATGAAAACTTGTTTAGATGATGAAGTTTTAGTTTTAAGAAAAATAAGATGGGTGATTATAAAATAAAAAAATAGGATTGGTGATGGAAAAGTAAGAGAGAGAAAGAGAGTATTATAATAAAATAGGGTAGGTAGTAGAAAAGTAAGAGAGAGAATATGAAAAGTGGTATTTTAAAAAGTGAAATGAAAATTTATGAAATTGTTCTTAAGTAAACAAGTTTTCATTTTTGATGAAAAATGAGATGGAAATTTTGAAAATTTTCGGGAACTAAACGCACCCTATATATTCAGACTTTTCAGTTTCCACTGATTTCTAATAACTAACTTGGCCCACCCAAGAATAAAATCCTGGCTACGCCACTGTATATATATATATATATATAGGGGTGGGTTCAATGGAGAACCTTATGCATCGAAGAACCTTGAAGAACCACAATGCATCGTTAGAAAAACTGAAATGCATCACGTAGAAATCGATGCATCACGCGGGAATTTGATACATCAAGTGGAAATAATAATGTAAAAATCGATTCATCACTCGAGAATTTGATGCATCACATGGAAATAATGATGCATTACGGGGGAATTGTGATGCATTTGTGGTGGTGCATGGAGGTTCTTCGATGCATGAAGGTTCTCCATTGAACCCACCCATATATATATATATATATATATATATATATATATATATATATATATATATATATATATATATATATATATATATATAAAATGTGAACAATCTGCACCAAGAAAAGAAATCCACATCACCTTAACGAAATATCTGGAAAATATTGAAAATCGGTGTACAGGGGCAAAATTGGAAAATTTATCACCCGTTGAATCTGCAATGTTTAGCGCATTCAACCTGTTTTTTGAAAACAGTGGCCTTGGTTATCCCTGCAGATCAATACAAGTCAATCTAAGATTCAAATGCGTAATTTCACGTCTACAAAACGAGCGACTCCGGCGAAGGTCGTCAAAAGGAAAAGAAATTAAGGTAATCGGTGATTCGCTAATCCATCGAAGTAACTTTGATATTATGCAGTGATAACTGTCTAAAATATTAAATGAAACTAAGTATATGGTTCTTTTACCTGTAATGGCCAAGTCTTGATGAAAAATTCAGTTGAATTGGAAAACCTATGTCAATTTGGTTGAACAAATTAAGATATAGCATTACACAATTCAATTGAATTGGAAAACCTTCATGTTGTGAAATTTGGTGGTTTTTAATGAAGATTACTGTGAGCCATGCTTAAACGGGGTTAGCAGTGAAGGTATGTATGTCTATTTTGGGTGTAATGGCCAAATTTGTCAATGTATGCATCTAATTTGAATAAACATGGATGCTACGGCTGCAACGGATGCATCAGTTTCGCTAACTTTAGTAAATGATGCATACTAAACTTGTGTAATTTCATCATTATTAGAAAAACAGAGCATACAAATTCATTTAAAACTTTATGAAAGTCTCTCATTTGGTTTTGTTTTGAATAATGTTGGATGCGTTGGATGCACTGGCTTCAATGAAAAGTTGACAATTACACGTAAACACATTGCACCTTTATGCAACCTTTGGGGTCGGCTTACTAATTTGTGTTATTTTATAGTTTAACGATAATTGTGAACCAAAACTTTATTAATTAATAACACTCTGCGTGTAATCCTCTGCAGCCATTGAATCCGGCGCACGTAACTTTTATAATAACCCTCTGTAGCCACTGAATCCATGTTACCATGTGTAGCCATTGAAACCTCATAGACCTTTTATGTAAGTGAACCATTTTAAATTTTATGGTTCCTTTTAACCATCTGCAGCAAATGAATCTTTTTTACCCACTACATCCAGGGGTGTAAATAAGCCGAGCTATTCGTGAGCTACTCAAGTTCGACTCGTTAAAAGCTCGAAAAAAATCTCGAGTTAAACGAGCTCGAGCTCGAGCCTCAATTCGAGCTCATTTTGATAAACGAGTTCGAGCCCGAGCTTCACATATCGAGCTCGCAAGCCTAAACGAGCTTAAACGAGCCTATATATAAATATATTTTTAAATTAATAAATATATAATATATAGATTAAATAAATAAAATAAAAAGTTATATATATAATATATAAAAGATTATATAAATATTAATTAAAAAATTAAAATATATAACAAACGAGTCGAGCCCGAGCCGGGCCCGAGCTTGGAAAACTATTCATGAGCCGAGCTCGAGCTTTACATACAGAGCTCGAGCCTGGTACTTTTAAACGAGCCGAGCTCGAGCTTAAACGTGCTCGGAAAAACAACTCTGAAATGGCCCCTGTATTGCAACAATGTCTCGCTGGAAATCACCAGCAACTGCAGCAAATAGTGACGAAATGATATCTCTTAAGGAGTTTCTTAAAAAAAAACCTCTGGGATTTGCCCCAAGAAATGGACGAAGCACGATCTCATATACAACCTTAAAACAGTCTCAAAAGACAAGTGAATTAAGGGAAGCATATGTAGGTTGCTATCCATCAAATGAATGATTGAAGCATCTTAATGTTTTTGAACCGAATACAGTTACACATAATAGTATGACAACAAAATTTTACTTGTTTTATTGACTAAATCCAACCTTGAGTAAAAAATATGTTCGTAAAATATATGTTGATAACGCGCTGATGGAGACATAACCGGTAGAAATTGATCTATTCAATCCAACACCAAAAGCATTCAACAAACAATCTTGAAAGAAACCAGAATCAAGAAGAAGACGAATACCAAGAAATCACAACTAATACTTTCCATTTAATCCTAAACAACCGGTGACCACTACCTATAGATTACAATCAAACCTTACTACAAACATTGACGAATCTTCATCAACAGATGAAGACCCTCACGCTCAACACTTTGAAATAACGAAGGCGTATTCAGCCACATATGGACAAGCACAATACAGAGAATACAAATACCAAACCCTTACAAAAATCTGAGATCTTCAAATAAGGAATGTCAATATGAAGAGGAGTGGACTTGACTCTACCTGCACACAAAGAGGCAACATATATATATATATATATATATATATATATATATATATATATATATATATATATATATATATATATATATATATATATATATATATATATATATATATAGCAAAGGAAAGGATCACTGGAGACCTTACACATATAACTCAGAACCCAGCAGTAACCCACTCATAAGATAAGAGAGGCCCAACAAAAGAACAGCCCAACAAAACAATTAACTTGCAACAACCTAATAGTATATATTTTAACAACCCCCAAGTTAATCGTGGTAATGATTTATCAAGTCAACACTCAAGTATTGTTAGTTTGTAAGTTGTTACATTAAAACTCTCATCGATTCAACTCCAACAGGAGAGGAACGATTCACACAAACTACATAAAGAAATCTAACCTGCAAGCTTCAAAGAGTTACATTTCAAACCTAAATTTCTAGAGAGAGAGAGAGAGGGAGAAATGAACTAAAGAAAAAATGGAAGTAAAGAGTCAAAATCTCATCTGCACATTCTGTAATACAAGAAGCGTAAATAAGAAGTCTTCAAACAAAGTTCCAGAATTAACCCTGCACTTTCCAAACTTAACAAATAATAGACAACAAAGTTACAAATATTTCAACACTCATAAGTATGAAGTCCACCAGACAATCCTTTTGTAAACACATCTGCAACATTACCCAAAAGAGTGAATCTTAATCCTTTCAATAACCCCAAATTGACAGAAGAAAAATTTGTTACTTTCAAAGGCACAAAATTAGATATAAGATTCAATACTCAAGAACTTGAAATTATTGCCAGTTGACAACCCAAGTAAACCACTTTCATCAAAATAATCAACAGGATACCCATTTGTAAACACAACAAAAGCTAACCCATCTCCATTTCTCGACTCCGACGACATCGAAAACGAGAAGTAGGTGGAGAAGGACATCAATTTCTTGGGGATTCCTCCAAACTTGATTTGGGGGGGGGGGGGGGTGTGGTTTGAACACCACTTAACCAGCACTAGATACTAAAGGAACAGAGAGTTGAAAATACGAAGCATCATTATTAACAGCCTTTGCACTGCCATAAAGTGCAAGACCAGATTCAAAACTTGAATTTTGACCAATTACGGATTTGAAGGAACAATCGTGAAACACAGGGTATGCTACTATGAATATAGCAGCTCTACTGTCAATATGAACCTTAACATGCAACTCCACACACATTTAAGTCTGTTAAAAAACCTTTAAAAAAAAAAAACCAGATAACCTCACAAGCAACAGAGACAAAATATCCTTACAGAGATTTATGACTTTGTATCACTTACCTCCTTCACACGCATAGAGGACCAAACGAAGGATTACCACCAGAAAACGCAGCCCACAAGTACAAAATAGGACAGAAAGTGTACCAAACTGCAAGCCCAGCACAAACCAGCAATAAACTTGAAATATCACATACATTATACATTTTAACAACAAACCAAACATTAACTTTCAACCATTAAACAAACCAACAACAATTAACTTTAACCACATTTAACCAATATTAACCACAACCAACAACAATTAACTTGAACCACATTTAGCCAACATTAACCACAACCAACAACAATTAACTCGAACCACATTTAACCAACATATTTTCCCCCTCAAATTAATTATTTAACACATTTATCTTATCACACATTTTCTTATTTTGAAAACTTGACAAATGTAACAAAATTAACTAGTACCATTTCAATGGGACTTGGGGCTGATTTTCAAAGCAAAATTTTCAGAAGATAATACAAAGCAAAATTAACTTTGTGATGAACAATTCCCTCAAACATGTTCAACAATTTCAATACCTAAGAATACATTAACTTCCCCAAGTCTTTTTTTTTTAATTAACAAACTAAGATATTTAAAAAGTTTAAAACTTTTCAACTTCATCAACATTATTCCGAGTAAGAGCAACGTTACCAATTATACTAACAATGCAATAACAAGAGAAACCATACATTTAACAAACAAGAATTATTCACTTCAACTCTAAATAAATCATTTTTCACTAGAGGAGTAGTTAACTTTTCATCCCACCTTTTAGGGGCTTGTTTATGCTCACATAAAGAATTAACAATTTTGCAAACGTTAATTTCATCTTTACCAAATAAGATCAAAGTAAAGACATATAAAACAACAGCAAACACCATCCATTACAATATATTCAACAGACACCAAGTAAAAAAGCATCAACAGTTAAAAAATATTTAACCTTCGATGCACACCACCCTATAAGGACCCTCACAAAAATTAAGGTAACTAACTCCCAATTACTGAAGATTATAATCATTAAGATAAAATAATTTCTTACTTGTTTAACCAAGTGACCAATATCACAAAGGACAACAACTTAATCAATTCCAGGATTTAAAATTCTTTCAAAACACTTAGGGGGCGTTTGGTTCGCGGATTTCCTGGGATTTGCATTTAAAATCATGTGTTTGGTTCGCAGATTTCAGTAAGGATTTGAAATCCCAGGATTTCTGAAATCCATTCATTCTTTGATATTTAAAAACCCAGCCTCCCCCCTAGGATTTTAAATCCCAGTTACCTTGCATTTTTCAGATTAACAATTTTTTCATAAAAGATAATGTAGATTCTTTGACAAAATCCTGACAAATGCAAATCCTGCATAATGCAAATCCTTTGACAAAATGCAAATCCCATGAAAAAAAATCTGCGAACCAAACGCCCCCTTAAAACATGATCAACAGAGATCCAGATACCATAACCATGTAAAATTTTGAAAAAATGTCTACATGTCAATAGTAATCAAAATCATATGATATGACAACAAAACCAGCAAGCACAAACCAACAATAGGAGAGGAATTCACAGCATATTTCCTTGTGCTTGAAGAGTGAACTTGCAAGTTGATACGAAAAAGAAAATAATATTGATGAAAACATAGGAAAAGATCTAATAATTCTAATACTGAAAATATAGAACACGAAGAACACTTAACATTCCAGGGACCAGCCCTTTCTCTCAACCAAATGGAACCAAATGGTTGGAGACCCCTCAAAGCAACCATGCAATGAGCTACTAAATCCTAACAATAATTCTACACACTACTTCCTTCCCTTCATCCCCTATTTATAGATTTTCCAAAATAACTAACTACAATTATTATTACTAGAATACCCCTTCTAGAATATACTATAGGCTAATAGTAAAATTCTATCAATACTCTCCCCTTGAAAAAGTCTTGACCTCAAGACTTGTCGATTGTGTATATCATTCTTCCACTTCCACTTCACCAACCATTTGGTCACAACTCCGGGTTTGTTCTTGATCAACAATCTTTTATGCACATTTGTAGCCAATCGATCATCATGAATGTAGATTCCTTTAAGAGCTCCCATTATGTTGCACCCTTTAATTGTGTTCATAAATCCATAAAAATCAATCATGTTGTCTAGAGTAGTTGACCAACATTGCGAACTTGCAATCCAGCCCAAAATGATAAAATTGGACAGATCATCACTCGGTTGTCCCACGCTCTTGCCGATGTTTAAAGCATATCCATCAACATGTACTTCATAGAAAGTATAGTCATCAAAGTCTCTTGTTGGCATTTCATCAAACACATTGGTAGCAACTGCAGGTTCTTTTTCACAGTAGGGAAGTTCCATATTCACAGGATTTTTCTTAGCCAAAAAAGATGCAGTAGGAATTAAGATTTAACGCCCCTTGATTGATCTCTGGATAAGGTATTGCGAAATTGATGATATTTTGATCGTTAAGAATCCGTGCAGTACAATCACCGTCACCAAAACAGTCACTGTTCTCAGCAACATCATCGAAGACAATTCCAGATCTCATTCCTCCCCTGAATCAGGTTGTTTCCCAGTTGCTTCATCCAATTCAGCATCTCCTTACGAAACTTTGCATCCTCAATTTGATCAGCGGCCAGAGACTTCAACGTAGACTTGATTTCAGTGACATCCCATTGCAATTGACGAATTCGCTCCTCGTTTTGCTCCAAACGAGACACAACAGATCTGATCTCCATGATCAAGACAGAAAAAACGAATAGCGGAGGCAGCAAAGCAGAAGGATCGGTAGAGACAGAAACGGGCAGGTCGGACCAATGATACGAAACAGAAAATAATATTGATGAAAACAGAGGAAAAGATCCTATAATTCTGATACTGAAAATATAGAACACGAAGAACACTTAACAATTCCAGGGACCAACCCTTTCTCTCAACCAAATGGTTGGAGACCCGTCAAAGCAACCATGCAATGAGCTACTAAATCCTAACAATAATTTTGCACACTACTTCCTTCCCTTCATCCCCTATTGATAGATTTTCTAAAATAATTAACTACAATTATTATTACTAGAATACACCTTCTAGAATATAATATAGGCTAATAGTAAAATCCTATCACAAGTAGGACCTATTTCACCGAGGCAAGTCTTACAAACAAAGATCAGAGGCATTTAGTGGACAAGATTATGATTACATTGAAATATGGATATATTAGGTATTTAGCATTACAAACACTCAAGAGATTGTTCTCAGCACATGTGCTTGCCACTTATGACAACATAAGACCTTTTACTTGTTTAGCCATTTACTTTTCTCATTGTCAAAAGCATAGAATTTAAAGTTTTAGAGGAAACCTCTTCTTTAAATGTAGAATTGCCATTACACTTCAAAGGTATAACATCACAAGACATGTCACAAAATCAACAATCTAGTTGGTTATGTCCAGAAGTACAGTACTTGCTATAATGCATTAAAGAGTTTATCAGTTTTAGAATTATAAACTTGTTGCATTTATATAACAAAACCTAACATGTTTGTCTTAGGCTTCGAGTCCAATGACCACAGAAGTTTGATCATTATTGCTTCAAACATTTTTCAACACTATGACCAACAATACTAAGGATATTTAAAAAAAAATATAATCAAATAAACAGAATTATTAAATTACCAATCCACACAGAGGCCAAGTCCTTTTATGGCAGGATTCCACGACGTTCAAACGCCACATAACCTCACTCACACACACCACAACACCCGATTACCAAGAACACAAACAGAAAACACACTAAGGAAAAAAAAACACAAGTAAGGCTATACAAAAGATCCTCGTTTATAGGCCAAGTGTGATTCTCAGGGGCAGTTTATTCCCGTATGCTACGGAAACTCCCAAGAACACGAACTTGCTACAACACGAGAGAGTTAGAGTGTTCTTACAGAGTACTCCACTTATTTAAAATATCTTGAACTAAATATGGCAGGGATGGAGCAAAAAACAGCCAAGACTAACGCAGGGAAGCCACAACGAGAAACCAACAACACATCAGATGTTATGACATATTTTGTACATATTTTTCAGTCATATTTTGCCTCGGATTTGGGTTATTATTGCCTCGAATTGTTTAAATACGACTCTGATTTGTCTATTTTTGTGTTTTGCAGTTCGAGGGTTGCCTGAAGTGGAAAAGAATGGATTATGGAGCTTAAGCGTCAAATTTACGGGCTGAGCCGATCTCCCTTGGAATCCTGTTGACTTTGACCGAACTGACCTGGTCGCGACCGCGACCACATCATCGCGACCGCGCTTACATGCGATCGGAGGAACGCGCCCATGCTCTTTATCACGCCCGCGATGGCCTCAGCGCGGCCGCGATCCCGAGAAAATTTAAAAAGACAGCAGCCGTTTCGTTATTTTTTATGCTATTTTTAGACGAACTTTTTCACATAGATTAGAGTGCGATTAGTAGGTGTTCGATAGTTTTCGATTTCCAGCTTAGTTTAGGTTAGTTTAGTGAAGCATTCGGCTAGTAAAGTGGATCAAAGCATTCGGTTGCGGGTTTTCTCGTTTTTCATCCGGTTTTTGGTACATTCTTTCCGAATTTACTTTCTGAAACTATTACGTTTAGTATAGATCTCATTTATTTTGTTGTTTTTATCACGATTAGTGAGTAGTTTAGCCAAGCACTTGTTTGGTTACGTTTTTACATGGATTAGTGGAGTACTTGATGGTTTTGGTTGAAAAGTGTTTGATTCATTGATGTATTCTTGATTCATACGATTAATATGCGTAAAATCAGAATTATAGTTGATTTTCTAGCATTATTGTGATTATGATTATTGATTATAAATGCTGATTTTTATAAACTTAATCAAATTTAAGTAATTATTAATTCGTTGCCATTTCTAGCATTATTGTGATTATGAGATAGTGACTCGTTAATAAATTGTGAAATCATTGTATGCAATATAATTCTTAGCAGTATTGTGATTATAGGATTAGATTAATCTTTGATTTCCTTAGACTTGATTGATGTTTATGCGGCTAAATTGAATATTTAGAGTTATTTCATAGCGCTTGACGTGTAGACAGTTTTAATCTCTAAAAGCTAGATTTAGTTGATTTAATTAATCGTAAAAGACATTTATTGTTGATTTTTAGAAATTGGAGAATACCGGAGAACTCCATACTTGATTTTCTGAATTTAATAAAATATGTCCATGAATCGGTTTTACATCAAAGTTTCAAACTCTTAAGCTTAAAAGATTTAAAACGGTTGGATTTAATTCCACCTTAATTTTCTTTGACCAAAAACATCTTAAGTGTTTTTACACCAATTTACTCCATTAATCCTAAAAGACGTATCCAAGTGAGTGTTGCTTTTAGTATATATCTGATATTAATCTGTTTTAGCGTTTGCTTTATAAACGGGTCACCGCGGGAATACTTACCACTATTCTACAACGTCAGCCAACACAACCACAACCCTCTGGGTTTCGATTGCAAACTTTAATTGGTTCTATAGACCGATTCATTGTTCTCTTGTTCTGCCATTTGAAATTTGTATTTGGCGATAGCAATTAGGAATCATTCTTGGTTTTCTGTGGAGTCCGCTGTGAGGATTGCAACCGGTTCTTGCGATCATTTTTGTGTTCTTTCCAATTTAGAATTCACAGTAATAGTTGGAATTGGTTTTCGGGTCAGAAGCGCACTGGGTTGTACAATTGATTTCAAGAAATCAATTGTAATTGAAATCGCAACTGGCATAATTGGGTTTTGGCTATCGTCGATTTTGGAGTTGCTTCTGGTTCTTGACGTTCGATTGTGAAATTGAGATGTCGGTGTTGGCATATTGGATTTAGGGGTTTGTTTTTAAGCGATCAGAGTTGTGTTATCAATTTTCTGGTAATCGTTTCAAGATTGGAAATCAATTTGGCGCATTTGAGGTTCTAGATTTCTTATTCTACTTGCGCATTTGTGGTTCTGGATTTCTTCTTCTACTTCTCCCAATTCTTTGTGAATTTGATTTTGCAATTCGACATGTTTCGAATTTTAGTTCTCAATTCACAATCGCATCTGGTGTTCAATTTGGAAATCGACTTTGCTTTGTTGAATTTGGTAATCGGACTGGTGTTCTTTTTGGTCAATCTTGGAGTATTTTGATTGAATTTTGGGTTTCAAGAAAACGAATTCTTGAACGTTGTTACTGTTTTGGGTTTCAAGAAAACAAATTCTTGAACGTTGCTACTGTTTTGAAATATGAAATCGCAAGTCTTAAGAAATTGATTTGGATGTTTGGGTTTATTCTTGAATCAAGTTTGGAGTTCGATGATTTGTATTTATCTCGGGCTTTTGTTTTTCTTAATTCGTTTTGAGGACGAAATGGTCGTTTCGGGTTTTTCTTGAATGACGATTCAAGAATTTAGGTGTTGACTCGTTTCGTATGTTCGGTTTAGTTTCGGAATTAGAGCTGCGTTTCTTTGGATTTATGTTGATTCAAGAAGTCGGTGTTGATTGAATTTCGAGTTGTTTGATTTTGAAGGCATTTAGATGGCGATGCAAGTTCCGTTTGAATTTTATGACGATTGGTCTTCATATTGTTTTGTCATGTCGGGGAATTGTATCGATTAGTTTAGTGATCGACATTTGGGATATGGTGTTCCGCTTTATTCAAACTGTGATTTCGATTTTGGTTGTCGATCGTTTGTTTGCCGATTTGGAGTATTATTCTCGTCTTTGGAGTTTGAATTTTGGTTGGCCCTTATCATCAATTTGTTGGAATTTCTTCATTTGTCGTTTGGTTGCCCGTTTGTTTCCGGCTGGATTAGTGTGGGGGCATTTTGGGAGGAATTACACAATTTGTTCTGGCTGCGCCATTGGTTAACCGGTTGATTTTGGATTGTTTTTGTTCTCTGGTTTTTTTTGTTTTTGGTGCACATTGGTTAGTTGGGTCGCATATGTGTTTGGTCTTCGTTGTTTTCCGATTGAAGACTTTGGATTTGAATTTGAATTTTTGGTAGTGTGTTTCCAAGAAGGTGGAGTACAAAAATTATTTTTTGGGATTTGATTTTGTTTTGTTTTGTAAATCAAATTCAAGTCAAGGTGGAGATTTGTTAGGATATTGACTTGCATTAGTTGAATGTTTTTGTTGTTTTCTGTTTTGGTTGAAAGCTGTTAGGCTGCTATAGAATTAGTATAAATAGGGCATATGGATTAATGAGAACAACAACTCAAGTTGTAGTCATGTAACCCATTTTGGTAGTGAATTTGAATTCTTTCTTGATTCACATTTGGGGTTCCTGATTTGATGAGTTCTTGATAATCTTTGGTTTCAATTATGCAATTCTTGTACTGAAATTCCTAACAATTATTATGATTGAATGATTTAATTGGTAAAGCAAGATAGTTTATCGTGATGTTATTATTTGTGCCGAAACTATAGTCTAGGGATTAAGACAAATAATGAATGTTGCATGCGCTATGCCGAGATTTATTGATTAAAAGATTCGTGATTAATATAGTTGAGTAATTGGTTATGTCTATGCGACCATTGCATAATTTGTAATTAAGTAATAACTTTTGTCGTAGTGAATTCGTAAATGGTTATCTTTCAAGTTCGTCTTGCCATTGTTTTAGTAGTAATTTAGTTTTAATCACCTTTCCAAACAATCCAATTCACAATTTAAATCGTTTTCTTAAGTCATAAAGAAACTAGCAAATTAACCATGCAGATCTGACCCTTACTTCCCTACACTAGTAATTAGTTTGGAGTATTTCTTCGGGGCACAACGACGACAGACGGCTCGTCAGTTATACACATGATATATAAATTTCACATACATTTACACTTTTCGTGTTCTTAAAAAATATGTGAAAGTTCAATGCACATTTATGTGGATGGTCATTCAAGTGAATGATTATTCACAAGATCTTTTTTTACGATTCACAAGATTTATGAAATTGCTCACTTTCGGCCAAATCCTTGCTAAGTTTAGTTTGTGTTTCTAATGAGTGGAAATCGATTCTGCCGACAATGAAGTTTGCGAGCATGCATCTCCACCGTGTCACGTACGATGAATCTCGAACCCACCGTAAATTTCTCATCTTTAATAATTCTTTTGATGAATCTCGAACCCACCATTCATTTCCATTCGAAGTGTATCCTCGTATTATTTTGATATTGAGAACATTGCATGGATTAGTATGTGTAACTTTAGGCAATACTTTCGACCAGTTCGTGTTTTGGAACCCGTTAACGGGCTACTACAAGAAGGCGTCTAACCCTAATGAGGTCAATTACCATATGAATATAATATAATCGACTTCTACTCTCTCAAACACGCTGAACTACAGCCATTCCATGATATGATGGATTTTCTACGCGGGTCTAATATCCATTATGCTCTAACTGTAAATCCCACTATATACGTCTCACATATAGAGCAGTTTTGGAAATCAGCCACTGTAAATACCCATGAGGGAGTCACTTCTTTTGCATCCATCATTGATGGTAATCCCATTACCATCACCGAGGAGACTATACGACAACATCTGCATCTTCAAGATGCCACAGGTATATCTGATCTCTCCCTTACTGCTTTACATGAAGGTCTTTTTGAAATCGGGTATAGGGGCCCAACTGATTCTTTTACCTTCTATAAAGCACATTTTGGTCCTAAATGGAAATATCATGTACATATTATTCAGCAATGTTTAAGCCCTAAAAGGATTGGTTGGTCTGAATTTTCTTCCAATATTGCCACTGCTTTAGTGTGCTTATCCACAGACCAACAGTTTAATTTTTCTAATATGATTTTTCAAGGAATGTTAAGGCACCATGCCTTAAAGATACTAAGTCTATAGTATCTGATCGTGATAGCCGCTTCACCTCCAACTTCTGGTCGGTTTTGCAAGAAGGATTAGGTACCAGGATTGCTATGAGTACAGCCTATCGTTCGCAAACCGATGGCCAAAGTTAAAGGACCATCCTGACACTTGAAGTTATGATGTGGTCATTTATATTGGATCTTGGTGGCAATTGGGACGACCATTTGCCATTGACAGAGTTTTCGTATAATAACAGTTATCACGCAACAATAAAGAAAGCGTCGTTTGAGGCATTATATGGGAGAAGGTGTAGGACTCCTACCTGTTGGAGAGAAACCGGAGAAACACCGATTGCTGGGCCAGCATTGTTGCAGGAAACGAATGAGAAAATACAGCTGGTTAGACAGAATATGAAGGCGGCCCAGGATCGACAGAAAAGCTATTACGATAGGAGACATAAACCAATCAGTTTTGATGTAAATGATTGGGTATATCTGAAAGTATCACCTATGAGAGGTGTTACTCGTTTCGTGAAGAGAGGTAAGTTGGCTCCGAGATTCGTCGGACCATTCAGAATAATAGAGAAAGTTGGAAATCAGTCGTACCGTTTGGAGTTGCCTGAAGAGATGTCGGGCATACATCCGGTGTTCCATGTGGGAAATCTTCTAAAGTATTTCACCACCGGAAACGAGGATTGGGCTGATCACACAGAGTTGCAAATTGACGAAAGGCTCCGATACGTGGAGGAGCCGGAATGTGTTTAGGATACCAAAGTGAAGAAGCTAAGGAGTAAAGAGATAGAGATGGGCTTGTACGTTGGAAGCATCACAAAGGAGCGAATCACACTTGGGAAACAAAGACAGAGATGTTGAAAAAATATCCACAACTGTTTGAATCCAAATAACTTCGAGGATGAAGTTTGAGCGTGGTGGAGCCCATGCTGTAACATCCTTAGATCTAAATTATTGTAACTTAGATTAATTAGTTGGATATTTTGTAATTTATATAATTAAGTTGGATTATGAAAAATGATTATGTATCTGGATATTTAAAAAGTTGGTTGCTATTTTAAGAAATTAAGAAATTTGAGAATTTCAAATTTTAGTTATTAAGTATGATTGTTATAACGTTAGTGATGATGAAAATTATGATGAAAATCAGTATTTAATGGAACCAGGTAAGTTGAGGGGCTAAATGTGTAACTAGCCGAAACTTGGGAAATAAAAAGACTTTTGGTCTTTCATTTGTTCATTCACCATTTCAACTTCAAGAAGCTCTCAGTCTCTCTCTAAATTCTGTGCTGAATTTCGAATTTGTGGATCAAAATTCGTGGAAGTAATCTGAATATTATTAGAAATCAAAGGAGACTAACGTAAGAACATGATTTATCAACTTGGGTTTTATTTTGAGAATAAAAATGCATAAAAATTTGAATTTAGAATCTGAAATTCAGTGGTTGCATGTTTGTTAAATCAGTGGGAAATCATCAATTGAAGTTCTTAGAAGCTCCAGAAACAAGAATCAACCGTTGAATCAACCAAAAATGTGAGAAATCTGAGTTTTTGTAAATATTTGTGTTCTTGAGAAAATATCCATATTTTGGACAAATCTAGATGAATTACTATGATATACATGGGGAAAGTAGTTTAGAAATGATCCAAATATATGTAAATATAACTTTTCTATTGTAACATCCACGGATTTAATTTGATGTATTTTGGTTAATTAAGTGGAAAACGTATTTATATTTAAGTTGAATTTGGGTGATTATTATGTATTTGGATATTTAGCAAAGTTTGTTGCTATTTTTGAGAAAATTGAACTCAGAATCAATTATGTGGATTATTATGAGTTTAAAAGTTATTTATGATATATTTAAGATTAAATCAGTATTTTATGAAACCGGTTAAGTCGAGTGGTGAAATGGGCAAAATGACGAAAGTAGTATATAAAGGGCAATAGGCTTCATTTTCTAGTTTACACTCTCTCTCTACTCTATCTCTCTAGAAGTTTTCTCTCTACATCTCTCTAAGATATATCACAAACCGACCGTCGGATTTTCGAGAATTATACGTCATCGGAAAGGTATCGAGGAGTACAACAACAATATACAAACGGATTTCAGAGTTCGTGCGAATTGAGGTAAGAATCGAACCTTTTAAGTTTATAGTTTCGGTTTTGAAGTTAACTAGAATTCGAATCTGTCATTTTATGCAAATTTAAGCTTGTTTTGCTTGAAATATTGCTGGAATATGAAAGTATATGCATAGTAGAATCGAATCTAGGTATTGTACATGATATATTAGTGATTTTTGCCTTAGAAATGAAGGATTTAAGTTGAAACGATGAACAGACTCGAATGGGCCAAGAACAGAGTCGAAATGCAAGAACAAACTCGAGTTTGGTGCTAGATTCGAGTGTGTACCATTAGATTCTAAGGGAGGGCTTCGAATCTACCCCTAGACTCGAATGAAGGGTTCGAATCTACCCTAGATTCGAAGGGTTATTCGAATCTGATGACCAAGGGGTTCGAATCTGTGCTAAGGGTTCGAATCTGATGATTAATTTCGAATCTAACCCATTAAATTCGAGTTTAATGCTTAAAATTTAGAATACTACTCCCTAGACTCGTGTATTTTGAATGAAACTCATAAACAACACATAAAATGGCAAGAATTATTCAAAGGACAAGTTATGAACTTGAAATGGGTTTCAAACTTAGTTATGGTTTAAATTTGGATGTAGACCCGAAATGGGGGAAAACGTTGCAAAACTTACGAGACTTGATTTTTATGAGTTAAACGGATAATGATATGAGGAATTTGTTGTAATTGATATAACAGGTCCCTTGTGGTGTTGTTTAACCCACAGTGGGGTACTTGGTGGAATCCGGTTGAAAGCCCGAAGAGAAATAATATCGGTTAAAGATAATACGCACCCACTGTGAGTACAGTAGATTTCGCATGTTTATATTTGTTTTATGTAAGCTTTGCCTGCTGAGACCTGTTGTTTCACTTGATTGTTTGGAATTCTACTAACTTGCGTAGATTTAGATGCACATTCTTACTTGTTGCATGTCCTTTCGGTTGTTGTGCATCTAGTGATGGACCGGTGGGTCGCATCGATTACTCTGATGTTACTGCGCTATATGACGCTGGATCTGATCCCTCCAGGTCCGGTAGGCAGTATGTCATCCCCGATCGTACGTTTGTCTCAGATGGTATGTGTAACTGCCGAGCTTTGGGCTCGAAGGGGCTGCGGCTCTGGTCCGTACTTGGTGTACGAAGAGAGTATACGACGTTTGTCGTCGGGATTACTCTTGGGCTTCATAAAGACTTATAAAATGCGCAATCTGTGTATTCACTAAGCATTCGCTTACGTTTTAGTTGTTGATTTTTATTTTACAGGCAAAGGAAAATCTACTGCTGGACCTTCTAGTTAGGTCGATTTGGAAGATTTGGAAGATATCTGCTATTTAATCAGTAATTATGTTGTGGGACAAATGTTGTAATATATTCTGGATGATTGTAAGAAACGTATGGGTGTGTAGACCTAGACTTGGTACCTGATAGCACCGTAGGGTGTTTAACACTTGTTGCACTACTTTATTTATGTTTTAATGCTTCCGCACTTAATTTAGGTTATCAGATCATTATGTTATTGCATGTTGATGATTAATCCTGGGTGTATTGTAATTGGTGGTTGTTGTGGCAAGGGTGTCACATCTATGGATTGCATGTGTTTAAAAACGGATTTTTGGCAATTTTTAAGTAAAACCCGTAAGTCTCGAATGCAGACCCGTTGGTCGACTCGGCGAGTCGGTGGGTCGACTCGGCGAGTCACCAAGAACACTCGCATAAATCTTCAAAAATTCATAAGTGTTGGATCCGAATTCTGTTGGGACCCGAATTCGGATGAGATCCGAACTTAGATGGAACCGAACTCGGATGAGTCAATGTAATTCGGATGGATCCGAAATCCGGCCGAGGATCCGTAATTCGGACCTCGACTCGGCGAGTCAACTAGACCGACTCAGCGAGCCGCATGCAGTTCATGTGGAATTCGGATGGGGTTTTAAGGACCCGAATTTATGGATAATTAATTACACTTTTGGGATATCTTTTGTATTTTATTAAGGCATATAATGAAGGGTTAATTGGGAATAATAACACCTCGAATGATGAGATTTAAATGTGAGTTTCGGATGACGGTTTCGAATGTTGTAATACTTGTATTTGTACATAATTGATGCTAATTTGTTAAAGAACATATAATGATGATATGTTTTCCGTATGAAAATGTAACAGGTCCCTTGTGGTGTTGTTTAACCCACAGTGGGGTACTTTGTGATCCGGTTGAAAGCCCGAGGAGAAATAATATTGATTAAAGTTAATTAACACACCCACTGTGAGTACATATGATTTCGCATGTTTATATGTGCTTTATGTTAGCTATTGTCTGCTGAGACATGTTGTTTCATTTTCGTTTGGAATTCTATTAACTTGCGTAGATTTAGATGCACATTGATCTTGTTGCATGCCCGTTCTTTTGTTGTGCATCTATCAATGGACCGACGGGTCGCATCTGTTACTTTGATGTTACTGTGTACTTTGTGTACGTGGAGAGTGCACGACGTGTGTCGTTGGTGTTACTCTTGTGGGCTTCATAAAGATTTATAAAAATGCGTAAATCTGTGTATTCACTAAGCATTCGCTTACCCCTCAGTTGTTGAATTTTTACAGGAAAAGGAAAATCTGCTGCCGGACCTTCTAGTTAGGTCGTTTGTGAAGTCTTGGAAGATATCTACTACTCAATCGGTAAATGTACTATGGGACCAATGTTGTAATATATTCTGGATGTTGTAATAATGAATTGAGTGTGTAGACTTAGTTGAAACCTTGTAGCACCGTAGGGTGTTTAAAACATTTGTATTATTTTCATTTATGTACTTTAATGTTTCCGCACTTGTTTAAGTATTCAGATCATTTTGTAATTCATGTGTTTGGTGATTAACCCTGGGTGTTTTGTAATGGTGGTTATTGTGGCAAGGGTGTCACAACGAATGGTATCAGAGCAGTAGTTTGAGATTCAAGTGTCCGTGAGGTCTTGGTCTCAAACATTAAGTGATGATATGTAGTGATTTTAAGTAATGATCTGAACTAAGATAGGTTATGATCCAGTAATCATAAGAAGTTGACTTTCATACGGGACAATGGGTGGTTTCTTTAAATAAATGACATGTTACTAAACAAGTTATATGTTGTATATTTCAGAACATGTCTGGAGGAGGAATGACACCCGTAGAAACAAGAGAAATGATGCTAGCCTTGATGGCTGAACAAAATCAGATGATTCAAGATCAGTTTCGGGCTCGAGATGAGGCCAAAACTAAGAGAAGGGAAGACAAAAGAAAGAATAAGGAAAAAGAGGGGGGCAACAATGATGAACAATATGAAAACACTGGGTCATCTAATAAACCCAAAGGTTGTCGATTCAAGAACTTTAAGGGAAATGGTGATGTAGAATTTAATGGACTGGGTGATGCTGTTGCCGCACTAGAGTGGATAACAGCAACCGAACGGACATTCTGAATCAGCGATTGTGCTGAGAAGGACATGGTTTGGTATGCTACTGCTATGTTCGCCAAAGATGCGATTATGTGGTGGAATTCAATGGTTAACGCTTTAACCTTGGAGAAAGTTTTTATAATGACATGGGCTGAGTTCACTGACTTATTCACTCAGCAAAACTGTCCGGTTGATGAACGCCGAAGGCTGGAAGCGAAGTTTATGACTCTGATGCAGGGGACTAAGACTGTGTCCCAGTATGCTGTGGAATTCACGAGGCTGAGTCTGTTTGCGCCTAATCAAGTTGATACTGAAGAAAGAAAAGTGACCAGGTTCGAGGCTGGTTTAGATATAGAGATCAGAAGGGTTATGAGCAATGTCCGCTACCCTACGTTTGCTGGTTTATTAGAGGCCGCCAGAAATGTAGAACAAATTTTGATCATGTCGGGTTACTCAATTGGGTCTGCCGCTGCTACTAACCCAACACAACTGTCACCGCCGAAGCGCCAGCGTGAGGGAGGATACTCGGGATCTTCTCGCTCGTCACAATATTTGCCTCAACAATCTTATCGTCGATTATCTGGGTCTTCTGGTCGTGCTCGTGCCTACTCCATCAACACCGAGCCGCAATATTGTAATAAGTGTCATCTGGAACACTTCGACAAGTGCACTAATGGACGCACTTGCTTTTGCTGTGGAGAGTTGGGCCCTTTTCAGAGTGAGTGTCCACGAAAAGCCGATGCTTGCCATAAGTGTGGGGTATGGGGGCATTATAGT
The DNA here is from genome assembly GCA_020465985.1 of Centrapalus pauciflorus. Taxonomy (NCBI): domain Eukaryota; kingdom Viridiplantae; phylum Streptophyta; class Magnoliopsida; order Asterales; family Asteraceae; genus Centrapalus; species Centrapalus pauciflorus. The sequence goes on along the minus strand of JAANYP010000635.1, from coordinate 229,972 downwards.
AGAAACTGTAGAAAGAACGCTCCAGCAGCTGCTGCTCCATCTTCAACCTGATCTTCTGGGGGATCTAGTGGTGGTTCAGTCAACCACCGGAACCAGCCACAAAGGACACCGACTCGTGCATTTCAGATTACCGCGGAGGAGGCCAAGGAAAACCCGGAAGTGGTTACGGGTACGTATATAGTTAACTCTTTACCTGCACGAGTGCTGTTTGATTCTGGTGCCAACCGTTTATAGTGATTTGATTCTGGTGCCAACCGACTGTCGATGCCTCTGTCGATGCCAACCGTTCATTTGTATCTACCTTGGTGATGTCGATGCCTTGTTCATTTTAGTGATTTGAATGTAATTCATGGCTTAAACTTCGGCGCGTGTAATGAGGTAATCTTAAAGTTAGTTTTGCCAAAGAAAACAAAATATCTACCTTTTTTTATTTAGTAATATAATATCAACCTTGACCATTAATTAAAATAAATTATTGTTAAAAAATATAAAAACTCTTTAAATTAATTTTTTAATTTCGTATTGAATTATGATAAAATCAAATCTTATCCTAACAAACTTTTTGATAAATTCGATAGACCTTTGAAAATATGTCAGACAAGATAAATTGAAAAACGGATTTGGATAAAATAATTTTTATTATAAATAGTATGGTGAACTAGATTATTCATTCATACTACAATATCATTTTTATCAAACATACAAAAAAAGGTTATTTGTTCAAGAAGAAGAATATGAGTCGAGAAACAAGTCAAGAAAATCAAAGTATCCCCTCAAACTTTAAAACTGACATGGTATGATATTTTAATTTATTTAGATATATTAAAATTTTTAATATTAATTTATCATTTGTTATTTCTCTTAAATCATGATGATTATTTTTCATATTTTAATACTAACCCATGTGTTTATATATAAACGACTAACCTTAAACTTTTCTCTTTTTGATGATATGTTTGCATTGTGTTATTTTTTTGCTCTGACGTAATGGATTATTAGTTTGTTGTTATATAATTATAATGGGTTCTAGTATTAAATAAAACATGTATTTTATTTATTTTACCTTTTTTACACTTGTTAAATGCACTTTCAAAACATGTCTTAATTTGATTATTATCATAAAAGTATACAATTATTGTTGTCGCATACTCACATATAGATATGGTGCTTCTAATTCATTTAAGCAAACGAGCTGATATTAGAAAAGACCAAAATTATATGTATGTATATGTATATACGTGTATTCAAAAATTTAGAAAAACATGTTTAAAGTATGTATTAAACTTGGAATTTAAAAACCCAAATTACTTTGTTACTATTATTAATAATTATTATTAAAAGTTGAATATGTTTATTTACCTTTTTAACGTTTTTATGAAATCTTATACTTATTTTGAAGTTAGAGTATTATATAATATTTTTAGTGCATGTTTGATGAAAATAAATAATTTGCCTTTTAATTTAATTTAATGTCATGTCAATGTTTTATGATAAAAGAAATAAATTCAGAAAAATAAAATATAACTATTTATTTAATAACATATATATGACTCGGAAATTTGTAAACGAGGAGACACTAATTTATAATTGGTACAATCCCTTTTTTCCCCGGGTGTAATTCACACGGAAGCCTAGTGGTTGGTCTATTTTTATATGAAACCAATTTAAGCAACGCATAATATTTTTTTTGTAAAACTTGTTTTCATAACACATATATAAACTTAAACTTAAAATATACAAACACCAATATATTAAAAATATTACAATAATAGTAATATCATTTATGTATAAAGTAGAAGTAAATATAGAATATAAATAGATAGATAATTATATTTAAATAATAAATAACTATGATTAGGGGCAGTGACGGATTCAGAATTTTTTTATAGGGGTCTGAATTTCACAACGCTATTAAAGTACGAATATTTGTGGCCCTTTAAAAAATTTTCAGACTCTGAAACTTTAAATCGGTTTATCTTGATTAAATAAAAAAATAAATAAGTAAAAGCTACAAATTTTATATATATATATATATATATATATATATATATATATATATATATATATATATATATATATATATATATATATATATATATATATATATACACACACACACACACACACACATTTACCAAGATATAAATTACTATTCATAACCTATTCATCCTATTACTTTTTGATTTTTTTTTTTTTGCTTTTTGTTTTTTGTTTTTTGCTTCTAAGATTTTATGTTTTACCATGTAATTTATATATCAATTTGTTTTAATTAAATAAAATATAATTCTATATTACATCTTATTTAATAGTAATTTAATTTGATATTTAAATATTATAGTCTTACATTTAATACAAACTTCAACTCAAAGTCATTTTCAAATGTTGTTATTTTATTTATTCCTATTTTAAATTTACTTAATATTAACTATTGTTTTGAAATTTTTTTCTTATTTTTTATGGAAATTATTTTCATTCTATTTTTTTCTACACAAGGAAATATATAAAAATAATAACATTTATCAACATGATGAATCACTTTTCATTCATAACATATTCATCCTTTTTTGTTTTTAAGATTTTGTGTTTTTCCTATATAATTTATTTATTAATTAAATAAAAATATAACTTCATATTATATCTTATTTAATACTAATTTAATCTTTTTTTTTCGAAAAGGCATAAAAGGGACCAGGAAACGGAGCTTCGGCAATGCCATCACCCCGAACCTGCCCCCAGAAAACGCCCACCTTTATTAATCAACAAGCCCTTTTACAACGTATAAACCAAAAAAAAACAAAACCTTCACTTGGACTTACTAAACTACCACTTTGCAAACTAAAATGCCCCCACAACTATACCCTTCCCCTTACATAGGGATTAGAAATCCAGTTTGACCAATCAAGTTTTGCCCCTGGTTTCCTATTACTAAACCACAAACATGATAAATTTTGAACCGAAGGAAAGAGGTCCTCCTTTAAGATATCCTCCACAATATCATCCGATGCATGTAGTGCCTTGTTTCTCCACTTCCAAATTAGCCATAAAGTAATAGCAATAACCCCACGAAACAAAGCATTTCGGCCTTTCACAAATGAACCCGGAAAGAAACGTTTTTCCCAAAACTCATCAATCGACATAATAGGTTTACCTCTAATACTCCACCAACTAGCAACTTTTCTCCAAAGAGAATCCACTAAACTACAATTAATTAAGCAGTGATCCAAGTCTTCATCAACTAACCCGCAAAAAACACAACGACACGAAGATAGGACAATGTTTTTGCATTGTAGATTGATACGAGTAGGCAGAGAATTAAAAACTCTCCAAAGAAAGACATTTACCTTTGAGGGGAGCAATTGCGACCAAAAAGAACGGGTGCTATATCCACCATTCCAAGCCAAGATATTTTGAAGAAAAGAAGTCATTCTACTCACGTAAAAACTCCATTCGGAACCAAGCTCCATTTTACTAAATCAGGACCCGGCATCCAAAAGTTCATATGCCTCAATCTTGACTCCATAGACGCTAATTCCGTACATGCACGCCCCCTAACCCGCGCCTTCCAGCACCAATTTCCCATCCAAGAGTTGTCGTCTAATGTCCATCTATCTTTAAACGTAGCCTTTTTATCCACCTCCAAAGCATACAGACGAGGAAATTCATGCTTCAGAATTATCGATCCAACCTTCATGTTCCAAAAAGACAGACTTGAACTAGCAGCTACCTCTCTTGATATTGCCGATTGCAGCCCAATACCCATATCCTCCACCAGCGCATTTGCTTTTAGAATTTCTGACCAGACGGTCCGTCCTACCATTGAAAGCCGATGGAAATTTGTCATAAAACCTTAAAATGACATCTTTCCATAAGGATCCATCTCCCGACGCCATCCGCCATTGCCATTTAGCGAGTAAGGCCCAATTTTTAATCTTTAAATTCTGCACACCCAACCCCCCATGGTCCATTAGAGAAACAATTCTATCCCAAGCAATCATGTGAATCTTACGAGCACCCTCAGAAATACCCCAAAAGAAGTTTTTTCTCAAGCTGTCCAGCTTCGCAAGAACACACCTAGGCACTTTAAACAGCGAAAAATAATATAGAGGAAGAGAGGATAATACCGATTTGACCAGCGTGAGACGACCACCAATGGACAGTAGCTTTGATTTCCACCCATTTAATTTTTTGCGAAACCTATCGATCACAATGTCCCAAGAAGCTTTTTTACTCATATTAGCCCCAACCGGAAGACCGAGATAAACAAAAGGGAGTTTCTCCACCAAACATCCAATCCTTCTTGCCACTGATTCAATCGAGCATTCATCCACCCCAATTCCAATAATTCTACTTTTTGACAGATTGATTTTTAGACCCGAGACGTTATAGAAGCATCCAAGAATTTTTGACAGATTGACAGCATTTTGCATAAACCACTTCCCGAAAAATAATGCATCATCAGCAAATTGTATCAGTGATAAATTATGATTTGATTGTCCAAGACATATCCCATTATAAATACCCTGTTCGCACGCGTTCAACACCATAATTTGCAGAGCTTCACCCACTATTAGGAACAAAAGAGGCGAAAGTGGATCACGTTGCCTTAAACCTCTCTCCATCTTAAATTCATTCGTTGGAGCCCCATTCACCAAAACCGACACAGACGCAGAGGATAAACAACCTTTAATCCATGAACACCATTTTTCCGGGAACCCCATTTGACCCATAATTGATAAAAGAAACTCCCAATTAACGGAATCAAAAGCCTTCTCGATATCCACTTTAAAAAGCATCATCTTCAATCTATTCCTCCTAGCGTAACTAACCACTTCGTTAGCAATCAAAACACTATCCAAAATCTGCCTTCCTTTGATAAAAGCAGACTGATTGTGACTGATCAGACCATTGATGATTTTCCCCAATCTTTTTGCTAGGAGCTTGGCCAAGATTTTGTAACACCCTCCCAGTAAACTGATCGGCCTATAGTCGCTTATAGTCATTGGATCCAATTTTTTTGGAATAAGAGTCAAGAAAGACGCATTACAGCCAATAGATAGAGAACCGTTGATTTCAAAGTGCTGGATTGCTCTAATAATTGGACCCTTTAGCTCATCCCAAAATTTTCTGAAAAAATTAAAGTTAAGACCATCCGGCCCAGGAGCTTTTGACCCGTCACAGTCCCAAACAGCCGCTTTAATTTCCTCCTCCGAGAAGGGGGCAATAATCAGATCAGCCTCCTGAGCATTTAGGCGAGCGAACTTATCACTTAAAAACTTTGGCCTATTACGCCGTGAATCACAAAATCTGCCTTGAAAGTGAGAGTAGATATGATCCTTAATTTTTTCCGGGTGCTCTTCCCACACACCATTACAGTTCAGCCCTTTCACACTTCTATTTTTCCATTTTTGATTCACCAACGTGTGAAAAAAACGAGAGTTTTCATCCCCCTCGACAGCCCACTTAACTCTAGATCTTTGTTTAAGCTCATTCCTCTCCAATTGTTCGATCTTATTCAGCTCGTAAACATCTCATCTCGTTTTTGAATCATTTTCTCAGAAACAATTTTGCTTTCAGCGTCTTGATCCCACTTCCCCAAAAAATCCATAATCTCAGCTTTCTTCTTATTTTTCTCAGACCTTTCATTTGACGCCCATTCTTTGACTTTCAATTTTAGATTCTTCAGCTTGTTTTTTAGACGTATGTCTGCGGCACCACTATCCTCACCTGTTGCCAAAGCTTTTTTCACCACTTCACCAAATTCTTTAGAATTAAGCCAATGATCATAGAATCTAAAAGGTTTAGGCCCAAAGTTAATTGATCCCAACTTAAGCATGATGGGACAGTGGTCTGATATATTACGCGGTAAAACATGAACAGTAGCGTCTTTCCATTCCGAAAACAAGCCCATCGAAACCAAAAATCTGTCTAGTTTAGCCATCTTTGAACCATCTTTAGATATTCTAGTAAACCTTCTCCCACAGAATTGGACGTCTTGAAGCCCCATCCTTGAAATAAAAAGGTTAAAATCATCAGCTTCCGAAGAATTGAAATTGCAGCCTCTTCTTTCTTCTCTGAACCGTACAACATTAAAGTCCCCCAATAATATCCATACCACGTTGTGTGTTCCCTTAATTAAGGATAATTCTTCCCACAGTTCTTTTTTTAGACTGGACAATTGCGGACTATACACATTTATAATCCCAATTAAATCTGCTTTGAATTCCATTGCATTTCCAAATTACTCCACAGAAATTATTACCATTAAGCACTATCTCCTTTTGAAATAAATCAGAATTCCAAATCAAAAGTGTACCTCCAGATAAACCCACTGACCCATTGAAAACAAATTCCTTATTATTATGACCCCATAAAGAATTAACAACCACATCCCTTATAACTTCACATTTAGTTTCTTGAATACCAACGAAGACACAATTCTCTTTTTCTTTCAACAATTTAATTTTATCCAGCTTCCCAACCGTCATCAGACCACAAACATTTAAGGATAATAGATTCATTTCACATTAATAAACCCAAAACCTAATATCGGAGATAAACAGGTACTTACCGTAGTTGATCTCGTCGCTTCTCCCAAATTCCTCCTCCTCCAAAGTCGCTTCATTGTAGATAACACCAATCTTACTGCCGATTTCAATATCTCCACCTGAGAACCCCTTATCCGTCAAAGAATCCCTGAAAGAATGTCCAGAGCACGTTGCAGAGCCACCAGTAAAAATTAGCCCCTTTTCTTTACCCTTATTATTTATTTTGACCGTATTGCTTTTGACTTTTAATCCCACTTTTTTATTTTTTCCAAGCCCAGTTGTGTTGTCCCCAAGCCCAACATCAATTGGACAAGAAATTATTTCTCCTACCAGCCCATTATCAATTCCAACCCCATCATTTATTGGACCCAAAATTTTATCTCCATCCAACCCAATATCACTATCTTCAAGACATACATTTTGAGCAGACATATTATTCACAACCTTTTCAACATTAATTGAATTATTTCTTTCCCCAGTCAACTTTACCGCCACCCTATTTTTGTCCCCCATAGTCTTTTGAATTTTAGTAGATGAAGAGTCGTTTCCGTCTCTAACTTCGCATGCATCAGCCGACTTTTCGTGAACCTCCGAATTTTCCACCACTTTTTGATCGGAATTTCGACGTTCAGCTTCCGACCACTCCTCATTGGAATCGACTGATTTTAAATCATCATCAGATTCATCATGCGAGGAGCAAGAGTTATCGTTTGACAACATGATTGCCCTATTATGATCCTCCAAGACCCGAGCTTTTATAACTTTGTTTCCAACGCGAATACTGATCACCTCATGAATTTCCTCCATTGAAGACGTGAGAATAAGAACACCGAAAGTAGCAGACATATTACCATTGAAACTAATTTCATCGACTTCCATGACTTTTCCATAATTTGCCGCAATATTATAGAAAGTAGTATCGCACCAAGCTTCGATCGGAATACCTTCTATTTCTAACCAAACCAGGCGATCATTTACCCAAAAATCATCGTGCCATAAAGATAACTCCGACATCCAATCCTTCAAAGATTCCTTATGCGTTTTTAGATTTTCCGTTGCAATTTTCCCGCTGTCCCATTCACATATAAAATTCAATCCTCCAATATACTTCAACTTGCAATCTCCCAAGCCCTCTTCCGTCAAGATCGCCTTCATATTCCTTAGCGCCTTGATACTATTTGCCTTACCAACCCAAGGTTTTTGAAGACGCTCAACATAATTTACGTGAATAGCAGCCTGGTAAACTTTGCTACTATTCCTATGTTCCTTTTTTGCCCCCATCATTACTTCTTTGTAGGATCTCCCATCAGTCATACCACCATTCCATCTAAAACCTCCGTGAGTCCTATTTTCTCCTCTTGCACTAAGCTTTAAGCCATTATCATGACGATAATTGTTCTCATATGACCTCTTCCTTCCCCCATTTAAATCCTTCTCAAATTTTGCTATATTAAGAATTAGTTTTTTATTCCCAATAATTATCTCCTGTAAGGTTTTCAGCAGCCAATCATCCCCCCTATTCGTAATGAATCTAACAAAGCCAAACTTTGTTTCGACAGTCGTTCTTTTCCAGCTACGAAGAGATACGATACCTTGCCATATTTCATAAACATCGCCATCAGAGCTTCCCTTCCCCAACTCTCCGGGAATCCAGTGAAGAAGAAAGTTTTTTATTCCTTCCCCTCCCTAGACGTTCGATGCTTCCCCACAATGCTCCAGCCTTCCTCCGCTCCAGGATCGCCGGATTTTCCTAGCCCCTTTGCTCCTCCCATTATATTTGGTGCTGGGGTAGTGCTAATACTAATTTAATCTAATATTTAAATATTAGAGTTTTACATTTAATACAAATTCTCATTCAAAGTCATTTTTAAACATAGTTATTTTATTTAATCTAATTTTAAATTTACGTACTGTTAACTATTATTTTTTTATATTTTGATTTCTTGCTCTTTTTATATATTTTTATAAAATAAATAATATTAAACATAATTTTCACTACATGTAAACTATAGTGAAATTATTTCCTTTTAAATATTTTTTCCTATATAAATAAATGTATAATCATTACTATCATAAAACATATTGTATATTATCAAACTTTTTTTAATAGAAAAACACATACACCCCTAATCTTACTTTTAAATTTACACATTTATGTATGTTAGATTTTTAAAATTCGATCTTGTGGATCTATTTTGTAATAGTTATTTAGATAATATTTAGTCTTGTAATTTATTTCCTAGTTAGTTTATTTTGTATGAAAAGTTCAAGGGCCAAAAATGTCACACCTTGAAACTTAATTAAATGAACCTATGTATAGGCTCCTAGGGTTTTGAAAAACCCACGGTTGACAAAAAGATACAATTTGAATATTCATTGTTGCAGCCGCCATTAATATTCTCTCAATCATTCTCTTTGTTCTTTTAATCATTTCACAATTATTGAGTGCATATTGTTCTTGTGAGTGTTTATAGAACATTAATGTGGTGATATAATCTGGGAATCAACAAAACAATTGGTATCAGAGCCCAAAAGGTGGATTTAAACTGCATCAAATCGGATTCTGCTGTTCTTCATCATCTTCATCGAGTTTTTTCATCAATATTCACGGTTTGATCCTTATTTCCTCCGATATATTGCTGTTTTTGTGTTTTTCTTTTCATATAATCATCATATTATCACTTCCTACTGATTTAGAGCTTCTTAGGTTCAATCTTAACATCATTTTGTTCCTATAATCGGTTGTTTAGAAACCTTGAAAAATATAGGTTTTCTTGCTATTTTGGTTCATTTTTAAAGTTTTTTTAAGTGTTTTGGTATATTTTAAAGGTTGAAAAGTGTTTAAAATAATTTTCCAACCATTTAGAATCAATTTTAGGCCAAAAATCTGCTTCTGTTAAGTCTGGACTGTCACTGAAAATTTTCATATCTGCTGTAATTCGGATCTGCACTGTAGCTTTTCGGAACATAGTTCGGACCATCTAGGACCCCTAATTCGGACCAATTCGGACCATACTTCGGTCCATTTCGGACCTTCTTTAAGTGTATTTCGGACCAAATCTTGCCCAATTCGGACCCCACTTCGGTCTCATCCGAACTTCGGACCATCCGAAGTTCAGATCAGGCAATTTTAACTCAATTCAATTTACTTGTGCTTTAATTGTAACTCCATTTCGGGCCACCCGAATCCATACCATCCGAATTCGATGCTCCCTTCTAGACATTCTTCTCAAGTGTACATCCGGACCCCGTACTGTTCATCCGAATCCGGATCACCCGAATTCGGTTCCTGTCCATTGGTCCAACCCGAATTCAGGTTCCAACCATTTTTCACTGTTCACCCGAATCTGGACCATCAGAATTCGGTTCATCAATCCATTGGTCAGCCAAGACTTGGTCCATCCGAACCAACTGCTCATCCGAACTCGGTTCCTGTCCGAACCCACTGTTCACCCGAATTCAGTTACATCCGAAATCTGTCCTTGATCCGAATTAGTACCATCCGGAGTACTATTCATCCGCAGTCCAATCCATCCGATTACAGTTTCCACCTTCAAGATTTTATTCTTCCATATCAGCACCCGATATCATGTCACGTGAAGCTCTTGTCCTCGGATCCGAGAACAGACCACCTGTTCTGTATCCCGATGAGTATGAGCAATGGAAGTCCAGATTCTTAAAGTTTGTTGGTATGCAACCCAATGGAAACCTTATGCTTCAATCCATCTCTGACGGCCCCGTTATCTACTATCGGGAAATCGCTGCTAGACCCGAGGCTGACCCCCCTGTACTCGCATCAAACGTTAAAAGGGAACCCACAAATGGTGCCGAGCGAGACAGGCAGCATGCAGACAAGAGGGCCAAATATCTGATCTACCAGGCCCTCCCCACTGATATCTTAGTCGGAGTAGACAGCAAAATGTCTGCTAAAGAAATGTGGGATGAGTTAGAAGTTCAAATGCTGGGGGCAGATCTAGATGACCGTGCAAAAATTGAGGAAGCCAAGGCTAAGTTCACAGAATTCTGGGCCAAAGATGGGGAGTCGCTGCAGGCTACATTTACTAGGTTCTGTGTAGTCCTGAATGAATTGAACAAACTGCACATAAAAAAGGACAAGGATGACATAAACATCCAGTTCTTTTCAGCCTTAGCCCCCCGAGTGGCAGATTGCATGCCGATCCACACGACGCGTCTTGACCATCCCCGAAGTATCAATCAATGTGGTGTTTAAAGAGCTGAAAAAGTATCAGGATGATGTGGACCAACAGAAACAGAAGGCAAATCAACTCGCATCCCTGTTACTATCTGCCAACACCGGCATCAAACCCAATGATTCCCTGGCCTTGATCTCAAACAAGACCATTCCCACAGCCTCTTATACTCAATGTTCCTCTTCTTCCCAGTGCCGATATGCTTCTCCTCCGCATGAGACAATAGATGAGGAAGAAGCAGCGATTCAGGAACAGATAGCCTTATGGACAAATCGTCTCCAACAACGTTTTTCCAACAAGACTAATAATCAGCTCCGCTATGACACCGGTCCGCGGCGGTACTCGGATGAAAGACGAGATGATTATCGTAGGGACGAATATCGCAGGGACGACAGGGATGATCGCCGATACGATGATCGAAGGGACTATCGGGATGACCACCGTTATGAAAGGCGAGACGATAGGTGAGATGATCGCAGGGATGACCGACGCGACTATGATCGAAGGGATGATCGTCGTGATGAACCCAGGGATGACCGAAGGGACGATCGAAGAGAGTATGATCGTCGGGATAATAGGAGAGATGATAGTAGGGAGCATCGCCGTGCCGACAAGAGGCCGGTGGAGAGGCGAGATGAGAGACCAAGAGCCGAAGAGACGAAAGGAGCCGAAGAGCGTCTCTGTTATAAGTGTGGAAAACCGAGCCACTTTGCTCGGGAGTGCAAAAACAAGTTTGACAGGGACATCGGCTGAGCGGAAGTTGGAAGCCGCCAAGAAACGAACAGATGCTATGGCTCTCGTCGCCCAGGAAGACTACTGAGATGCTGAAGATACTGATGACGAGGACGATAAAGGAAAGAATTGCTACATGGTTGATCGTCTGGGATTGGATAGCTATGCTACTTCAACTGCTTCAGATTCAGACAGTGCTGAATGAGGGGGAGACAACGACAAATCCACCAGCATGTCTGATGGCCAGATCCGACGATCCCGAATGTTCGTCATCAGATTCAGAGACACGAGAGGTACATTCCTGTTTCATTCCAAAGCATGTAAATAATTTATCTGTAAATAGTGAATGTACATTGCACACACATATACTTGATTTAGAAGCTAGGTTAAATGCTGAAACTGAAAAGTGTGTGCAGGCTGAACATCTAGCCCAAACTTTAAAAGAGTCATCTGAATTATATCAATCAAAGTGGTTAACTAATCATAATGTGATAAAACAGATGCTAATTGAAAAGGTAGATGTTCAGGATAGGAATACGTACCTAGAATCTTGTATGGATAGGTTATCTAATGAAAAGCTCTCATTAAAAGAAGAAATATCTGTACTTTCAAAACAATTAGAGACAGTAAGTATGGAAAATATAGACAGCTTAGAAAAATACAAAATGATAGAAGAAGAAAGAATAAGTTTGTACTCACGAATAAAGACACTTGACGATGCATTTTTAAAACGGGGTCAAACTGAACAAACTATTCACTTGAATCAGCCCAAAGAAACTAGGTTTTACCATTCTAAACAATGAATTGGTTTTAAAAATCCTAAATATTTAGAAAAGGCTCAAAGAGTTTTACCTTTGTTTTATGACATGAATTATATGGGAGCTGGACTTAAATCTTTCTTTTTTGAGTCATCAAAAGAAATTTTAACCCAAGAGGATGAGAACGCGTTGAAAATAAAGAAAAAGAAATATTTTTTCAATATGAAGAACTAAACGAGAGTTATCCTTCTAGAGTACTCACTTTAGAGGAAGACTTCTTGTCTAGTTATTCAGAAGCTGAAATGAAAGCAAAACCTGTAAAACCAATCCCTCGTCTTTACATTCCTACAAAAGTTCTTCAGCATCAATTTACTGTTTTAGAAAAGGAACTAAAAGTCAACTCAATATAAAAGCTCTTGATTTTCAAGAAGCTCTTCTTAAGAGTGAGGAAAAATTGGTAAATCAAAGTTTTCAACAATCTGTAGAATTAACTGTCTACAAAGAAAAATTTGACAAGGTTTCTCAAACATTTAAAGATCTTTTAAAAGAACCAAGAGTTTCTTATCCTACCAAAATCCCACTTGTGTCATCCAACAAAGGCAACACTAAAATTGAAAATTCTTCTATCAGTTGTAAAGGTGAGTGCTCAAAACCTTTTAAGGCCGAGGTTTCTAAAAAGACTCAGATTCAATCCAAGTCTTTTTGAGAAACCCACTCACCAACAAAAAGAAAAATCTGTAAAGTCTAAGTCTTCCATGCGTACTGACTCTCATCGTTTTGTTCCTACAGATCATGTAAGAATAGTCCCAAAAACCACCATGCAGGATTTTACAAGTTTTTTTGTGAAGAAGGCTATAATGCCAATTGAATTTGTTTCTAGAGATAGGATGCCTGTAATCTCTTAAAACAATTTGTGTAATGATGTAACAAATTCTACTGCTTGTTTAAAGTACTCTTTTAGTGACTTGTTCAATTTATGTCCAACTCGTTTTAGACGCCAAGTTTCTGAAATGAATGCTTTTGTGCCATATCCTGCTAAAAGAATTCGCAAAAAGAAAATAAAAAATGTTGCATCATCGGCCACAACGGAAAATGAGACTTGTCCTTTGCCGATGCCCAAAACCAAAGCAAAAGTCAAAAAGGTCTCAAAAAGTCAAAAACCGAAGGTAATTTCATCGCCTAAGGTTCCAAAGCCTGATAAATCCAATTTTCAATGGATTCCAAAAGGCTATGCATCCGGACCACACATAACTGCTAAATGGGTTCCTAAAACTGCAAACGTGCCATATTCACCTGGAACTCCTAACTAAAAAGGACCCATATTAAGATGGGTACCCAAAGTTGTGTGATCTTAATGCAGGTGGTTCTTGGTTACTACAGATCAAGACCCGTTCTTCAAGGCGGAACGAGGAGAGGGCCCGACAATCATACCACCCCGCGGTCGAATTCTAGTTATCATAGACTAGGACCCGTTCTTCTGCTTGTCGGTTGTGCTTAAACCGACACGTTTGGCTTCTGTGCACACAGCTCAGGACCCGGTCTTATTTCATCATGTTTTCTGAAAATCTCGGTTCAGAACACGGTTTGATTGTCAATAAAAGATGGATGTGTTTGAATGCTTATAGATTTTCATTATATGAATTTATTTGTTTTTCAGGCTAAATCCATCTGGTATATGGATTCGGGTTGCTCCAAGCATATGACCTGGAAAAAAGAATTGATGTCCAACATAGTTGAACAATATTGTGGGACGGTAAAATTTGGGAACAGTCATCAGGCTCATATAAAAGGATACGGGGACTTAGTCTTAGATAATCTAGTCATCAAGGATGTTGTCTATGTTGAGGGATTATCACATAATCTGTTTAGCATAGGACAGCTCTGCGATAAAGGATTAGAAGTAAAACTTAGGGTTAAGAACTGCAGTGTTAAGAGTATGGATGGCAAAGAAATCTTATCCGGTTCCCGTAACACTAACCTTTACACCATAGACGTAGCTAAGCTCATGGTTAAGGATAACATCTACCTTTTATCAAAAGCCTCTTCAAAAGACTCTTGGTTGTGGCATCGAAGGTTATCCCACTTAAACTTTGAAAACATCAAAAAGCTGGCTGCGAAACAACTGGTTAAAGGTCTCCCAGAATTACGATACGAGAAAGACCATCTTTGTGAAGCTTGTGAGAAGGGAAAGATGAAACGATCATCTCACAAACCAAAACCCGAACCATCAACGAAGAGAGCGTTGGATTTACTTCATATGGATTTATGCGGACCAATGCGGACCCAAAGCATAAATGGGAAGCGATATGTGTTGGTTATCATTGATGATTACTCACGATATACCTGGGTTAAGTTCTTGCTATCCAAGGATGAGATAGCTCAATAAATCATCGATTTTATAAAGAGTGTCGAAACCCAACAGCAACTGTCCGTTCAATCAATCAGATCTGACAACGGCACGGAGTTCAAGAATTCAGTAGTTGAGGGCTTCCTTCGATCCAAAGGTATTCAGCATCAATACTCTGCTGCTAGAACACCTCAAAAAAATGGAGTCGTAGAAAGGCGTCAATAGTTAGTGTCCTTTAGTTCTTTTTCCACTTAGATAGAAGTATCAGGCTACAATATTAAATCAATGTTTGTAAGAACTGTTCCAAGAGCTTCTTATGAAAATGTGAAATTTGATCGTTGTTTTTTCTCTTCTCTGTGAACTTTGTGGAAGCCGCTCGTACAATACTGACCTACTCAAAGCTACCTCTGTTCTTGTGGACCGAAGCCATGTCAACATCTTGCTACACACAGAATCGCTCCATAATCCATAAGCGCTTCAATAAAACTCCATATCAACTCTTCCTGAATAAAGTACCTTTTATCTAGTACTTACGTGTATTTGGTTGCAGGTGCTATGTGCTTAATGATAAAGACAAACTCGGGAAATTCAACGAAAAAGCGGATGTAGCGATCTTCATTGGATACTTATCCAACTCGAAGGCTTATCGTGCATTCAATACCCGAACCAGGACAGTCAATGAAAGTGTGCATGTCACATTTAATGAGTTTGTTGAACTGGCACCCGAAGTTGATCATTTAGGACCACGCATTACACCAATGCCTGGAGACTCTTCTACTCAATCTACTTCTTTTTCATCTTCTGATTTAGTTAATTTATTGATCCTTTTTATGTAGAAATTTTCGGTCCTAACGCTAATGTTTCTAATGTCTCTCCAAATGTAGGTAATCCATCCAACAATTCAACTGCACCACAAATTTTATCCGATCCATCTTCATCCACATCATATCCTCATCCATCAACATCATCCACTGATACTTCTGCAGTTGAATCTACTCCTGAAATACCCTCGCATATCATGCCAAACATCCTTCCTTCACCTGAACATTCGGAACTCGAACCGGAACCAGTGGTACCTTCACTAGAAACCATTGACCATGAATCATCATCCATCCCCACTCTCACCACTGAGATTCGATCCTGAGCACCCCTTCCGCACGAGACTAAATGGACCCGAAGTCACCCAACCGATCAAATCATTGGTGATGTCTCAACCGGCATCCAAACACGTAGGGCGTCTGCTAATGAATGTCTATTCGCATCATTCCTTAGTATGATAGAGCCAGCTCATGTGGATGAAGCCCTAAAAGACCCAGACTGGATGGTTGCAATGCAAGAAGAGCTCAACCAGTTTGAACAGCTCCGAGTATGGCGGTTAGTTCCCAAGCCAAAAGACCGAACAGTTATCAGAACAAAGTGGATCTATAAGAACAAACAAGATGAAAACGACATTGTGATAAGGAACAAAGCGAGACTTGTCGCCAAAGGCTACCGACAACAAGAAGGGATAGATTATGACGAGACCTTCGCTCCAGTTGCACGGATCGAAGCTATCATAATCTTCATGGCGTACGCGGCATACAAGGACTTCAAAGTGTACCAGATGGACGTCAAGACAACCTTTCTTAACGGTGAACTTAACGAAGAGGTGTACGTTGAACAACCACAAGGATTTGTTGATACACATAAACCTGACCATGTTTATGTGCTAGACAAAGCCCTCTATGGTTTAAAACAAGCACCTCGCGCATGGTATGATAGTCTCTCTAATTTTCTTATCTCTGCTGGTTTCAGCAAAGGTGTAGTGGACACAACTCTGTTCACGAAAAGGGAAGGCCCGCACATAATGCTAGTGCAAATATATGTAGACGACATTATATTTGGATCTACTGACAGTAATTTCTGTAAGGATTTTTCTACCCTAATGGAGTCCAGGTTCGAGATGATTATGATGGGGGGAAATGAACTTTTTCCTCGGATTACAAGTAAAACAATTTGAAAATGGGATTTTTGTGAACCAGTCGAAATATACTCTTGAGATTCTCAAGAAGTATAAGTTAGACTCTTGCACGAGTATCGCAACTCCCATGGCTTCCAACTGTAAGTTAGACACCGATCCTTCTGGGAAAAGTGTCGATAATACAACTTACAGAGGGATGATAGGATCGTTACTGTATCTGACTGCTATTTGACCTGATATAATGTTTTCAACATGTCTTTGTGCTCATTTTCAGGCCTATCCGAAAGAATCACACCTAACTGTGGTAAAACGCATTTTTCGTTATCTTAAGGGTACACCCGATCTTGGTCTCTGGTATCCAAAGGGAACCGATTTTGATCTTACTGCCTTTTCATATGCTGATTTTGCAGGTTGTAGAGTTGACAGGAAAAGCACATCGGGAGGAATACAGTTCTTGGGAGACAGACCGGTGAGTTGGTCCTCCAAAAAGCATAATTGTGTTTCAACATCCACAGCTGAAGCTAAGTATGTAGCAGCTGCAAGATGTTGCTCTCAAGTGCTGTGGATGAGAACTCATTTACGTGATTATGGATTCTCACTCACCAATATCCTAATTTACTGCGATTCTCGAAGTGCAATTGCCATATCTTGCACACCCGTGCAGCACTCTCGAACAAAACATATAGATATCATGTATCATTTTATTAAAGATCATGTAGAAAAGGGAACAATTGAGTTGTATTTTGTTGGCACGGAATATCAACTTGCGGATATCTTTACTAAAGCTTTAGACGAACCTCGTTTTCAATTTTTAGTATCCCTTATCGGCATGTTGAATCCACCTTCCAGTTAAATATCATACATTGTCTAAAATAATTCTATTTCAAACTATCATGTTTGAAATTCCTTTATTTTAGAAAATATCTGTTATTTAAATTTAAGGGTTGTGTCTCAAAATTAAAATTCACTATTTCCTTATATTTTTACATGTTTAATAATTAATGATCCTGACAAATTGTTGTGTGAATTGTTCTTCACTGAGTGGGACGCAAAACTAATATAGGTTTGTCTGTATCTTTAAGGTTGCAAATAGGTTCAATAAATTAATTTGAAAAAGAAAAAGAAGCGAATATGTGTTTATTTGTGGGGGTGAATAGTTAGGATGTTGGTTTTTATAATTTTTGTTCTTTTTATTTTTTCTCCTAGTCAAAATTTTAAATTTTAGGTTGGTTAATTTTTAGATTTTAAAGTTTAATTTAATCGGTTAGAAAATCACAAAAAGATTTTATTTCTTTAATCT
Organism: Centrapalus pauciflorus; assembly: GCA_020465985.1. NCBI lineage: Eukaryota > Viridiplantae > Streptophyta > Magnoliopsida > Asterales > Asteraceae > Centrapalus > Centrapalus pauciflorus. The sequence goes on along the minus strand of JAANYP010000635.1, from coordinate 212,119 downwards.
CGTCAAAAAGCCAAAAACATTTTTATTTTTATTTCTTTTGTCTTAACTTAATTGTTAAAAGAAAATTAGAAAAAATATTTTATTTTGCATTTGCTTATTTTTTTGTTTTAAAGAAAAATACAAAAAGATGTGTTTTATTGGGCCAAATACTTGTGTAAAATGTTTGTTTTTAAGTTATTTTTAAAGCCCAAAATTTTTGTTTGTTTTGTGAAAAATCCGGCGGCCCAGGTGCATTATTGGGCGCGGATCTTTTGTCCCCGACCCGACCCGCTCCATTTAAATAGGATGGGTCAACGGTCAACCCAACCACCTTTCTTCTCCTCCAAGATATTTTCAAAACTTTTCTTCTTCTTTCTCTCTTCTCTGACGCGAACAACCCACCGCCAAACCTCCATTTTCAACTTCAAAGCTTCGTGGATCATTGTTTTTCACCATTTTTCTTACATTTCTCGAGTTTGGCACTATCAGGTAACTATTTTCTAACTTTATTTCAGCCTATAACTTCCTAAATTGCGTGTTTGATTTTTAAATTTTTCATACTTTGATTTTTCGGTTTTTGGTATTTTCAGGACATTAAATCTACTTTGTTTAGTTAGTTGTAGTTAAATAAAATTTCCTTACATGTTTTTAGTCTAGAATCTTCATTTTCATGCATTTTTGACACATTCACAACTGTTCACGTTGCATGTTGCATGAACATTTAATGAACTGTTGGAATTCGGACCATCCGAATTCGGACCAAAGCCCCGAATTCGGATGTTATTGATATGTGCAAAATTATACATGTTTTTGATATCATTTTATCTCCAATTTATGTGCTTTTCAGACCGAAACGCGTGAAAAAGATACTGATTTCATTAATATGTGTATTCCGCAGGTCAGAAGCCATTAAATCAACATGGGAACAGAATTCAAGGCTAAAATGACGAGATTTTATGATCCAGCCATCTCCCGTGATCGAAAGCAAAATCTGGCGAAAAGTGAATCTACACGCCCGCCAAGACTCTTCACGCACCTGTGTGGCTAAGTCCAGTTGAGCATCCACGCACCCGCGTAGAACATCCCACGCACCCGCGTGTCCATTTTCAGTCAGAGCATTCCACGCACCCGCGTAACTTACCCACGTAGGGGCGTACACTAGGTTAAAGCCACGCACCCGCGTGACTTTCCCCTACGCGCCCGTGTGCCGGGCCCAGCCCATCAGAATTTGTTTTTAAAACATAGCAGGCGGCAGTTGCATGGCAGAATAAATCTTGGAGAGTCTCAGACGACTTTTAGGTAAAATTCCTCTCGGTTTTCAGTAGATATTCATACTTTATCATAAGTTTAGCTTAGGGTTTCGTTATTCTTCAATTTTACAAGCATTCGGGGCGATTCCAGCGTCAATTTGTGCGTTTCAGACACTACCTAGGCGATTTCATCACGTTTGTCTCAGATTTTCAAGTAGTTAATCATATTTTGGTGAAAGGTTTCGAATTTCTCGGATTAGAAGCATCGGTTCGAATTTTGGATTCAATTTCTATATTGTAGCAGTGCTATTTGGTACATTCGTTCTTTAAACCTTCTGATTTCATAATGGTTTTTATTTATTTGAGTTTAATTTTTGGTTTTAGCATGATTAGTGAGTAGTTTTCTTGTTCACCCGCTTGGGATGATGGATTCTATGTAGTAATTGGTAAATTATTGGATTGATTGATGGATTTTGGTTATTATTTATTGGATTCTTGATTATTTCATATTTTCTTGTTAAAAATCAGATTTTTATTAATCTTTTAGCATTGTTTTGCGATAATAAAGTGTTAATTAAATCTGCGTTTTAAAAAGAAAGATGCTTTAAATGAAAATTTAATAGTCAATTATCTCTTCTAGGCATTGTGTTGCGATAATGATTTGATAGTTGATTGTTAATCTAGAATTTTATGCGTTTGTTGGTTCTTATGCATTGTGTTGCGATAATAGGGTTGACAAATCATAAAGTTTGATTTTTAAAGTGACAGTCAATTTGTTGGATTTCGGTGTTAATCGATTATCTTTATGCATTGTGTTGCGATTATAAGATTACTTGGTTAATATTGGAGTTTTGACGAGTTGCTTTGTTTCCATCACGTGGTTATCAAGATTTAATATTTTAACTTGAAGTAATCAAATTATCGGTAAATTAAACCAAAATTCGGGCTTAATTGAATTTAGAATTGGTTATCAACCGATTTGTCTTGAGTCAGTCAATTCAATCCATCGCCAATTAATCGTAGTTTTCTAATTCCAAGTGGTGACGCTTTCGTAATATAAGAGTTTCGTAAAATTTATCATCGTTCTTTACTAGCTTAAGTTAGTTTGATTTGATTTTGCTTTAATTAGTTTGGTTCGTATAATTTAGTTGTCGTTACTTGCTTGCTTTAGTTGTTTAGTTTAATTCTTGTTTGCTAGAATTAATTTTTATTTTAATCTGAAAAAATCCAAAAATATTAGTTTAACTTCTTATTCTTGTGTTACTTAGTTTGCATCAGTTATTCTGATAATTGATTTTAATTAGTGTCTCTAGTTGATAATTTCCTCAAAAAGTCCGAAATAGCTAAATATTGGTTTAGGTTGTAGTATTTAAGTCTCCTTTCTTTATTCCGTTCCTTGAGTTCGATAAATCCTGGGTGATTCTTAAAGCTATATTGCACACGATTGGTACACTGCCAGTTGTGTATATACTTTGGGTTCATTTAGACATTAAAACCTGAGGTGTGTTTTGCACGCGTCAGTTATACTTAGACAAATTTTAATAATTTTTCCTTGCCTTGACCGAATTCGGACACTGTGCATCCGAATTCGATCCTTCATAGAATGTTCAGAATTTTCATAATATTTTTCTAAGTTTAAATTTTTCATCATCTGTGCATCCGACCTCAGTTGGTACTATTCATCCGAATTCGGACCTTAGCGTGTCAACTTCATGCATCATCCGGATTTCGGCTAGATCCGAATTCGGTGGTACTGTTCATCCGAATTCGGCCCATCCGAAATCCAACACTTAGCATTTTTTAATTTTTCCATTTTTGCATTTTCATTATAAATCAAAAACCCAAAAAGATTTTCAGTCCGGTGCACCATTGGTTACAGTTAGGATCAGTGTTTGAGTGAAAATGTCTGTTCTAACACTGGGCTCTTAACGATTGACATTGGACTTTATTCAGTAGAATTCCGTTCTACTAATAAAGACCCAATGCTTTAAACAGAACAGGCAGTTTCTATTTCACACTTATCCAGACTTAGTATCAATACCATATCTCTTAAGTATGTTATCCTAACTTTGATGCACCTTTACAGGAATCATGGAACCCGCAGTCGCCATAACCGTACCCCATTCCCCAATTCCAAACAACAATGCTCAATTACCCGAAGAGTCCATCTTACCTCAAGCTGAATACGTTGAATTCTTTGCACACAATTGGCAGCTTGATGTATCCATCCTTAGCCGAGAAACAGAAACCATTGCCTTTGACATCCTTAAAACCCACCCAATCTTCTACTCCCTTTCCGCAGCCATCTCCGTTCCCCAAATTCACCTTCAACAGTTCTGGCATCGTTTAAAATTTGTAGCCGATGCCGAACCAAACTTCACCTCCACTATAGACTGTGTCCCAGTCAAAATTACCACCGCCACCATCCGCCATATCCTACGCCTACCCGCTGAAGCCTATTCCATGAACCGCCTACAGTTTGCCCCAATTCCTTCCCCCTCGAAACCCTAAATGAAATCCAAGCCTTGGGATAAGATGGTCTGCTCACCAAGCCATCGGACTTCAGAACCAAGAACCTTCAGGCTCACTGGATGGTTCTTTTTGATGTCATCAATATATGCTTCACCGCCAAGCATGCTGGACATGACTCAACATCAATTCAAGTCCTGGCAATGTTCGCAGCCTTCGCTTACGACAGACACTACGATTTTGATGCTTTCCTGTTCGAGGAATTGCGAAGAGTTAACCTGGAGAGGAGCACAAAACGCGGACATAAATACATCCGTCTCCAGCGTTTCCTACAATTGATAATCCAATATGCCATGGACAACGACGATGATATACATGAACGTCCAGAGGCCGATGTCTACCCGACGGTTGCCTTACAAAAGCTCAATCTTCCGAAAGGGGATCCTACTGTACCGGTAATGACAATCCTACTGTCCCTTCTTCAAAGGGCAGTGCAATTTGACAGGGTAAGGGCTTATTTGAGAGAGTTTTATCCGGATGAGGCTAGGTCTGATCCGACTGAGCCTACCCAGTCCGAAGGTGAGATAAGAGCGAGTGAGGATGAGGGAGAAGCGGTGGAAGTTGAAAAATCATTGGGTCTAGGTAAGCGGGAGATTGTGCGTGTAAGGGAGGGAGGAGAAGGTGAGGCAGCAGAGACGGCGGATTCCGAAAGAACCGACTCTGTTGTACGAGGGATTGAGATAACATCTGAGGGTGACCTTAGCCCAATCAGTCGGATAACCCACCTTCAGACCATCAGTACAATGGTCGAATTCACCCCAACTACCCACTTAGCATCCTCTCAACAGGGTGCTACTTCATTGCACGCGGATCTTCCACACACGCCATCACCCTCTCATTCGGAGAGTCGTGGTGTTGAACGAGGTCACACTCCGCCCCATGTGACCGAACATCTTTCACCCACAGCTCACTCCCCACCCCCACACACATCGCACGACGCCTTCGTGGCGTCCCCTCAACGAGCTGCCTTCGTGGCGGCTCCTCACACTTCCGGATCTGCGCAACCAATAGTGGAGCCAGAAATGACGGAAGGAAGACCTGGAGTGGCTTCATCCATGCCATCCATCTCAGGCCATCTCCAAATCAACATTGAGATGTTAACGGCAGCTCTACGTGCTGCCAGAGTTGTTACCCAGGTTGCCCTGGACGCCCACAAGGAGGCTGCCGAGGAACGACACACCACCCTTCTCTCATTAAATAAGGTTAAGGGTGTCGCTACTGAGGATTTGCCTCCACCAGGGACCCGATCAGTCCAATTGATGATTCAGGAGTTATCAGACAAGATAGACGCCCAAAACCGATTAGCACTTCAAGTCCAGGAGCAACTCAACTCCCGTATGGACCGTCTTGAGTCTGCGGTAATCGAGCTCCAGTGTCGTACCCAGGCTGAGTTCCAAAAGAGAAAACATGACGATTAGGACGACCTTGATCGCCATGAGGGGGCGAAACGTCAAAAGACTCAGTCTGAGGACCTTAAGTTGATTGAAGGGGGAGCTGAATCAGAGAGAATAGATATATGTTGGAATTAGTGTCCAAGTCACAATTATTTGTAAACATATTGTTATCAGGCTGGATCCTTTTTGGATGCATGCAATGAATTGTAAAAAGAAGATGATTAACTTAAATATATAATGTTAATTAGTTTATTAGTTTATTATGTTTAATAAATTAATTAGAAACTAAATAATTGATTATATTTGATTAATGGGTTAGTTTGTTAATTTATTAATAGTTAAATTAACCAGAAGCTAATAGAATTAATTGAGGAAGTACAGGGGCTAAACTGCAATTAGTTGATAGTCAACAGGGCAACCCCTAAACCCTAATAGGGGGGCCGGCCACCAATCCATCCCACAAGGATTTGGGATCAAAAATTTGTAGGTATCTAAAACCTATAAATAGGCAGCCCCTGCCTGCTTCATTCCTCGCTCATTCAATTCTAAGTTCTCTAACGATCACAAGGGATACCAGTTTTTGGGACTCTGAGATCTGAGCTTAGAAAAGTTATAATTATCTTTTCTTTTGTTCATTGGGTGCGAACAACTAGAGGCGATCTTGCTTTAGACGCTTGTTACTCGATGCAGAGGCTGTTCGTGAAATCGTTCTTCGTGGAGAAAATTGCGAATTTTCTCAAGGTTAGTTTTTCTTATTCATCTCTTTATTTTAATAATTAGTTGCTTAGCTTGTTTGGTTAGATCCTTAAGGTTTTATATTCTTGCATAGTTAGGTTATTTAAGTTTCCACAAAGTTTTAATTTAACCTAGCAAGGGTATAGGAAACCCAACAGTGGTATCAGAGCGGTTAACCTAACGAGCTTTGCACTAATTTTGAGATGATAATCTTGTTCTTAAATTTTGAAATTTGTTTTGATTAATTTTCGAAATTTTTATTTATTTTTAATGGTGTTTTAATTTTAAATTAAATTGTTTAAACTTAAAATTAATTTTTAAATATTAAATAAATCTGAAAAATTAATTAAAAATTAATTTTTTGAAATTTTTGGAGTAAAATTCGTTCTTGATAATTATTTAATTTTTAAAATAGTTTTTAAATATTAAATTAATTGTCTAAATTTTGAAAATTGTTTTTCTTCAAATTTTCAGATTTTTAAAAGGTTTTAAATGGATAAATCTGAAATATTAAATAAATTATTATTTTATTAATTTAGGATTTTATTAATTTAATTAAGGGTTTGATTTTTGGGGTTTTAGATAAACATGCCTTAGATATAAACTTGATTTTCTAGGTTTATCCTAAATCCTATTTATCTAGAAATTACCTTAATTTAAATTAAGTGTTTATCCTAAAGGTTTTAGAATATCATAATTTATTAGGATAAACTTGTATTATCCTAGGTTTAAATTTTGAGGATTTATATGGTTATATATATAGGTTTCGGATATAATATATATGTTTAATCATTAAATGTTTCTTATTTTGTTTAAATATTGAAACCGAAATATATATATAAAATATAAATATTAATTTAAACCCTAATATTTTAAATTGTTTAAAATATACCCTGAATTTTAAAATGTTTAAAATAGACTCTTTAATTTTAAAAGTTTAAAATTAAACCCCTAAGATTTAAAAGAAATTTATATATGTATTATTGATTATATATATATATATATCATTTAAATCTAATTACATCGTCAGTCAATTGTTACATCGACTCACCCATAGTGAACAAACTATAAACGAGGTATAAGGCGGGTCGCTCTGCTTCCCTAAAGGAGTAGGTTTTTAACAGCTTCGCGCTGACCTACCTCCTCCGCTTCGCTGTGCGTTCAATGGAGCTACCGAGGACTTTTGATAGGTTGGTGTCCAGATTAAAAGTATAATCTAAAGTACTAAAACAAAAATTCCGTTTTAGATATATCAAAAGCGAATTAGTATGCAAATCCATGAAAATGGCACATCTCCTATATGCACTGTTAGTGGAGCGTGTGTATTGACCGGCACACTAATAAGAGACATATTAGAAGGTGATGTAGGACTCGCGATTCCCGGACTGATCCGTGCCGGGTCTTACGCAGTTTTGCATGGTTAGATTCACCATCTTGTCCGTGATCCTCGGCAACCCAGTCACAGATAGTAGTTGAGCATAACCGAGATTAACATGCCATTGATAAGATTCAATGAATCTCAAAAGATCTAGGAATTTCATAGAGATTGAAATCGACAAGAGTTTGTCCACCTAAAATAAATTCATGGCGTGCTTACGGCGACCCTTTTCATAAAACGAATCGAAAATATGGATCCTAGCCTTAATTCAAATTGGGTAAATTGTTTAAGGAATACTTCATACTAACTAAAACTTTATCTCACAGATGTCTACTTCTACTGGTACTCCCACTCCTGCTCCCAACCACGCATCTAACTTCTCACTCCTTTCCGTTCTGGGTAGGGAAAAACTATCCGGTCCGAACTATGTGGACTGGATGAGAAACCTCAGGTTTACGCTGAGGTACGAGAACAAGGAGTATGTTCTCGATGAACAAATTCCCACACTGAATGAGAATCCCACCCAGGAGGAAATAGACACACACCAGAAACATTACGATGATGCAAACAAAGTGTCCTGCATCATGCCGTCATCCATGGTTCCTGAGCTTGATAAAGCCTTCGAAAATACATGGGCCTTTGAGATGAATCAGCAGCTGCGAGAGATGTTTGAGGCTAAGGCAAGCAAAGAGCGCCTTGATGTGGTAAGATCCCTCATGGCCTGCAAACCAAAACCTGGAACATCTATCTGCACTTTCGTCCTTGAGATGAAGGGGTACTTCGACCGGCTGGAGGCTCTCAATATGGTGTTTGACTCTGAGTTCTCCACCAATATCATTCTTTCTGGACTGCCCACCATCTATAATCAGTTCGTACTATCCTATCAGATGAACATGAATCGGTTTGAGACATCAATTATGGAACTGCATAATCTGCTCCGAACCGCTAAACAGGGCATCAAGAAAGATGAGACCCCTGTGGCCCCAGTGCTTATTGTCGGTAAGGCCTCAAAGAAACGGAAGTCATCCTGGAAGGCCCCAAAAGGAAAGTCCAAGAAAGGGTCTCAAGGGAGAACAGAGTCCGGTATTGTGCCTACTAAAGATCTGAAGGAAGCAGTATGCTTTTACTGCAATGGCAAGGGGCACTGGAAGCGAAGCTTCCCATCATATCTGAAGGACCTTAAAGACGGCAAAGTCGAAAAGGCCAGCACCTCAGGTATGTTCATGATCGAACTCCATAACACTTCTATATCTAATTCATGGGTTCTTGATACAAGATGTGGTACTCACATTTGCTCTGTATTGCAGGGACTAAGGGAAAGTAGAAGCTTGAAGCATGGGGAGCTGAACCTAATCATGGGGAATCGAAAGATCACGCTTGTGAAGAAAGTCGGAAGGTTCCAGCTCGTGCTTAGATCAGGAGTAGAGATTAGCTTAAATAATTGTTGTTATTCACCCGATATGAATCGGAACATCATTTCTTTGTTTGCCTTGTATAAGGATGAATACAAATTCAGCTTTGATAATAATAATGGAAGTATTTTGGTTTATTTGAATGATGTTTTTATATTCAAAGCTTGTCCTTATAATGGCATATATGAAACTGTTGAGTGTGATAACAACCTATTATTTAATATTGATTCTAAGGAAATTGATAAGTCCAAATTGTGGCACTGTCGCCTTGGGCACATTAACAAGAAACGCATCACCCAACTTCAAAAGAATGGAGTGTTGGAATCATTCGACCTAAAATCGGATGATGTATGCGAATCCTGTTTACTGGGCAAGATGACAAAATCACCATTCACAGGAACGTGTGAAAGAGGTGAAGGACTATTGGATTTGGTCCACACAGATGTATGTGGGCCATTTCGATGTGCTACAAAAGGGGAAAATCAGTACTATGTCACCTTTACAGATGACTATAGTAGATTTGGATATGTTTATTTAATTAAACATAAGTCCGACACTTTTGAGACATTCAAAAGATATCAAAGTGGAGTAGAGAATCAACTGGGCAGAAAGATAAAGGTTCTCCGCTCCGACAGGGGAGGAGAGTACCTTAGTATCGAGTTTCTCGATCATCTTAGAAGTTGTGGAATAGTTTCCCAGTTAACACCTCCTAGAACACCACAACTCAATGGAGTTGCGGAGAGGAGAAACAGGACCTTGTTAGACATGGTCCGATCTATGATGAGTCGAGCAACACTTCCAGTAAGTTTCTGGGGTTATGCATTAGAAACTGCGGCACATATTTTAAATCTAGTACCCACCAAGAAAGTTTCAAAGACACCTTACGAGATGTGGAAGGGAAAGCGTCCTTCCCTTGGTCACATCAAGATCTGGGGTTGTGAAGTCTTCGTTGGACGAGAGACCTCTGACAAACTCAGTCAAAGATCTGAAAAGTGTCTATTCGTCGGCTACCCACAAGAGTCATTTGGATATCTATTTTACAGACCATGTGAAAACGTAGTGTTTGTATCTCGAAAAGGAGTGTTCCTCGAGAAGGAGATAATATCTAAAGAGGACAGTGGGAGTAAGATCGACCTTGATGAGATTCAAGATACTACCGATGAAGAACCAACTGCAAACACTGACCATCAACATGAGGCTGAGTTGCCTGTTGAACCCAATGACATATCCTTACCTTTGCGCAGATCCGGTAGAGTTAGCAATCCTCCTGAGTTCTACTATGGTTTCCATATTGAACAGGATGATATGATTAGTGATAGTACACTAGTCGACTTAGATGAACCAGCTAACTACCGGAAGCGATGGCAGGCCCTGAGCCAGCCAAATGGAAGGAAGCTATGGATAGCGAGATTGAATCCTTGTATGACAACCAAGTTTGGAACTTTGTTGATCCCACACCCGGTCTAAAGACGATGGGTTGTAAGTGGATATTCAAGAAGAAAACAGATATGAACGGGAAAGTACACACTTACAAAGCTAGGCTGGTGGCAAAGGGCTATACTCAAACCTACGGGATTGACTATGAGGAAACCTTTTCACCGGTAGCTAAGATTAAATCCATAAGGATAGTTCTGGCCATAGCAGCGTTTCATGACTATGAAATCTGGCAGATGGATGTCAAAACTGCTTTCCTTAACGGGAAATTGACAGAGGATGTGTATATGACACAACCTGAAGGTTTTGTAGACACCAAGTATCCTAAGAAAGTGTGTAAGCTTCAGAAGTCCATTTATGGACTTAAGCAAGCTTCTCGAAGCTGGAATCTTTGCTTTCATGAGAAAATCACAGAGTTTGGATTTTCTAGAAGCGAAGATGAGTCCTGCATATATGTCAAGGTCAGTGGGAGCACTGTAGTCTTCCTGGTATTATATGTCGATGACATATTACTTATAGGAAACGACATCCCAACATTACAGAGTGTAAAAGATTGGTTGGGAAGATGTTTCGCTATGAAGGATCTAGGAGATGCAACTTTTATTCTGGGTATAAAGATTTATAGAGATAGAACGAGACGTCTAATAGGACTAAGCCAAGATACGTACTTGGACAAAATACTGAAAAGGTCAGTATGGAGAAGTCTAAGAAGGGGAACCTTCCCTTTGCTCATGGCATAAAGATTAGTAAAGCCCGAAGACACAGGAGGAACGAGACAGAATGAGTCGAGTTCCATATGCTTCGGCCATAGGATCTATAATGTATTCCATGACATGTACGAGGCCTGATGTCTCATTTGCTTTAAGCATGGTGAGTCGACATCAGCAAGACCCTGGTGAAGGTCATTGGACAGCGGTCAAGAATATTCTTAAGTATTTAAGAAATACTAAAGACAGGTTCTTGGTTTACGGTGGACAGGATGAACTCAAAGTAATCGGTTATTGCGATGCGAGTTTCCAAACGGATAGAGATGACTGTCGGTCACAATCTGGTTGGGTGTTCTTATTGAACGGGGGAGTCGTGACGTGGAAGAGTTCGAAGCAGGAAACCGTGGCAGACTATACCTGCGAGTCAGAATATATTGCGGCCTTAGAAGCCTCAAAGGTAGCCATCTGGTTGAAGAATTTCATTGGAGATCTTGGAGTTGTCCCAATGGTTCAAGGCCCCATCGAAATATTCTGCGACAACGAAAGTGTTGTTTCGTTGACTAAAGAACCCACGGATCATGGAAAGTCCAAGCATATTGATCGGAAGTACCACTTTGTTCGTAGCAAGGTTGAAGAAGGACATGTGATTGTGAAAAGAGTGCGATCAGAGGAGAATCCAGATGATCCATTCACAAAGCCACTTTCTCAACCGAAACACTGTAGTCATGCTGTTAGCATAGGATTACGAGATAATGTAAAGTTTAGTAGTTAGTTTTGAATTTGAAACATTGTAACAATGATTTGAAATTGTAATGGACTTGGTGATTAAATAATGGAGATTTATTTATTTGCAAAGTGCTGCCATCTTCTATTAATTTATCGTTGTGTTTCCTTTTGCATGTTTAGAACCAACTCCCAGAGTAATTAATTTTATTCAAATACCTCAGTCGTTCGTACTACCGGGAGTTAGTATTGAATAAAGACTGTCATGGAATGTTAGTAGACTGTCAAGAGTTTGACATAGCATAGAGATTGCTGCAACATTCATGGGTACTTAATGGAGATTTAAGTATAGGGCACTCGCACTTGGAAAGATACTTCATGGATCAAATCATAAGTATTTCCAAGATGATAATATCCTCTATTCTTCAGACGGAGATACATTGAAGTTGCGGTTTTCTAGTCCGTCATACCTTAGTGCATTCAAACGTTGTGCGTAACTGCCAGTTATAACGGATGTATCTAGTTACGATGTTATTAGTTAGCTAGCGCTGTGTATGCGAAGTTTATTCGTTCCTTTTGCCTATATGGAAAAACGATATCTATGGGCCCTCTGATGATTAAACGTTGACTCTAGAGTGTCGGGCCCGACCGAGACAAAATTGAAATGTTCAATTAATAAGTCTCATATAGTCATATTAATCGGAAATCAGAAACATAATTTTGAAACCAAAGATTGATTATAATCCATGTCTTAGTTTCATACGATATCAGAGAACGAAGGAATAGTTGATCCCTTATCTAAAGGATTAGCTCCGATATGATTCAGAGTTCGGCAGCTGTATCGAGTAGCTAGGAAGGCTGGTAATAGAATGTGTTTAGACAAATAGTTGCCAACTTGTCCAAGTGGGAGACTGTTGGAATTAGTGTCCAAGTCACAATTATTTGTAAACATATTGTTATCAGGCTGGATCCTTTTTGGGTGCATGCAATGAATTTTAAAGAGAAGATGATTAACTTAAATATATAATGTTAATTAGTTTGTTAATTTATTATGTTTAATAAATTAATTAGAAACTAAATAATTGATTATATTTGATTAATGGGTTAGTTTGTTAATTTATTAATAGTTAAATTAACCGGAAGCTAATAGAATTAATTGAGGAAGTACAGGGGCTAAACTGCAATTAGTTGATAGTCAACAGGGCAACCCCTAAACCCTAATAGGGGGGCCGGCCACCAATCCATCCCACATGGATTTGGGATAAAAAATTTGTAGGTTTCTAAAACCTATAAATAGGCAGCCCCTGCCTGCTTCATTCCTCGCTCATTCAATTCTAAGTTCTCTAACGATCACAAGGGATATCAGTTTTTGGGACTCTGAGATCTGAGCTTAGAAAAGTTATAATTATCTTTTCCTTTTTTTCATTGGGTGTGAACAACTAGAGGCCATCTTGCTTTAGACGCTTGTTGCTCGATTCAGAGGCTGTTCGTGAAATCGTTCTTCGTGGAGAGAATTGCGAATTTTCTCAAGGTTATTTTTCTTATTCATCTCTTTATTTTAATAATTAGTTGCTTAACTTGTTTGGTTAGATCCTTAAGGTTTTATATTCTTGCATAGTTAGGTTATTTAATTTTCCGCAAAGTTTTAATTTAACCTAGCAAGGGTATAGGAAACCCAACAATATACAGGGGTCCGGGGATAAGAGGTACGAGGCTCTAGAGATGCTGATGATAGAAGATGAGCCACTGATTGAAGGTCCTGCTCCACTGGATCTGATGTCAGCCATGGTTGAGTTCGAACCCATTCACGAAAAGGTTGAAATCATATTGGTGTCTGACTCTGACTCCCATACTGATGACAACCAATCCTTAATCATCCCAAAGCCTGAGCCCGAGTCACCACAAAAATCACCATCCTCATTCAAATTCCTAAACTCCCCGCCCCCCGTTCCACAACAAGAAATAATATCCTATATCCAAGCTCCCTCCTCACTAAAAGAATCCCAGCTAGTCCAAAGCCCTCCCAGAACTCAAAGTCCTCCCATAGTCCAACCTGTACCCCAAGTGCAAATCCTGGAACCAAGACCCTCAGAAACTAGGCGTGTAGACAGTTTTGATGAGCCTCCGGCATAGCCTGGTGTTCACGATGATAGTGATTTGTATTGGGTAGGGTGGTACTCGAAAGATGGTGTACATTCTCTGCCGCCAGAATTAAAAGAGGAGTTGAGACAAGAACGTAGGGGAAAAATCTTCAAACTTCTGGAAGCCAAATCATCTGAGATAGAAGATCCCCCCGTTTAGGGCTTGAAAGAATTTTTACAGAAGTTTCCTCCAGAGCAGTTCCAGAATCCTTTTTTGGAAGAACGATTCAAGATGGTATTCAGGATAAAGCAAGGGTCGTACAGCAGGCGCCTACTCATGGAACTCACAAATGTTTCCAAAGCTAAACAGGTCGAGTACAACCAGTTAATGCTAAGGGAGAGAAGGTTCAAAGTTTCTAAGACTAAGATAAAGAAGCTTCTCAACATCATAATGTGCAGAAGCGCAAAAGTATATTATCCTGCCTTTCAGGTAGAGAGAGAAGACAGCAAAGTGGAGGCGTTTTTTGAAAATGACTTGGATTTTATAAATGTGGACGACGTCGATTTTCTACACGAGAGACTAAAGCATAGAATCAGAAAATGTCTGTCTCACATGACCGCCGTAGCCGCGCTTATACGAAGTATGAACCGCCGCAGTTATCATGTGCCTAAGAGATTTTCAAATGGCGATAGAGAGTGCGCTGGTCAAAGTAGGTCTACAAGCCCCTGAGCAAGATAGCTTTCTTCTTGACCATCATCCTGCTTACAGAGTCATATTCAGAAGAGGCCCGAGAGTTATTTTTGTGAACCAGAGAGGACATAAAAGATTCATGCGCTTCGAGGATCTTCCTTGTTACTCCGATGGTACTATTAGAATGGTTAGAGCCGAGCTTACACGAAGAGTACAAGAATTTGATGCTCAACCAGATCCAGAACTTAGACGCTCACCAAAGGAGATACAGGAAATCCTCAGCGGCATCGAATACCTGAACGAACGGCTACACGTGAGACAAGTGATTAGACGATTTGATGTCATCCTTGGGCTCCGTGAATCAACTGATCATGCCAGAGTTCCATGACCACCACAATGATCGAAAAGGGGGAGATTGTTAGATATTAAATTTCGATCTTGTGGATCTATTTTGTAATAGTTATTTAGATAATATTTAGTCTTGTAATTTATTTCCTTGTTAGTTTATTTTGTATGAAAAGTTCAAGGGCCAAAAGTGTCACACGTTGAAACTTAATTAAATGAACCTATGTATAGGCTCCTAGGGTTTTGAAAAACCCACAGTTGACAAAAAGATACAATTTGAATATTCATTGTTGCAGCCGCCATTAATCTTCTCTCAATCATTCTCTGTGTGATTTTAATCATTTCACAATTATTGAGTGCATATTCTTCTTGTGAGTTTATAGAACATTAATGTGCTGATATAATCTGGGAATCAACAACAACAATATATATTATCCAATATTAGTTACATTCTTAATTTGTTTGGTACATAACACTATTCATCAATCAAATAAATATTTTTATATATTTTATTTATTAAATATTTTATTATTGTAATTGTTGTTTTAATTATCATCTTTATCGTGAAATTGTTTTTATATATAAACCTAGAATCAAATGAAAAGTTAATTAAATATCGAGAAATGTGAGAAGCACAGTGATCCATTTTTACGATTCACCATTTTTTAAGTTTACTTGTTTGGTAACCGGTTAAACAAGTCAAATACACAATTTTAAATAAGACAAAGTTGTTTAAAATTATGAAAATGGTCCATCAATTTTCAAAGTTGCAATGGTAGTCCTTCAAACCACTTTTTACTTGCAAAAATAGTTCTTTTCTAAACTTTTTAGAAATCACGATTTTGCACTTTTCTCAATTACAAGTTTGACCCGTCCACTATTTAATTAAATTTCAAGTTTGGTCATTTTCTTAAATTTTTATTTTTGATTTTAAATTTGAAATATTAATTTAACAAATTATGATTTAATTCTTTATTCAATATATTAATATTGTTTATACCCTTTTTTTTAAAATAATTTATATTAATTTGTTAA
Organism: Centrapalus pauciflorus; assembly: GCA_020465985.1. NCBI lineage: Eukaryota > Viridiplantae > Streptophyta > Magnoliopsida > Asterales > Asteraceae > Centrapalus > Centrapalus pauciflorus. The sequence continues at coordinate 196,426 of JAANYP010000635.1, read as the reverse complement.
AAGTACTTTTATTTTTATATTTAATGTAGTTAATTTTTGGCTCTTTTATGTATTCAATTTATATATTTTATATTCCATTTGTTAATATTTGTACATTTTTATGGAACAATTTCATATATACCTTTTCCAAAACTTTATCATATTATATATACCCAACTTAAAAATTTAATATCATACATATCCCGATTTAGGTTCAAATGAGTACCACTTATAATGTAGCGTAACAGAAGGTACCACTCTTAAAAGTGATTTTTTTGAAAAATTTTTCATATACATGTTTTAATTAACATTATACGGATGATATATAAATTCACGCAAAACATTCACACATCCTAAGTGTATGAAATCATGCACGACATAAGTGCAAGTTCACATATATGTAAATTTTATGTAAATGTTCGTTCACATCATTTTTTTAGAAGCTATGAGATGTGAATGTATGTGAAATTTACATATGATCTTTATAATGTTAATTAAAACATGTTTATGAAAAAAAAAATTCAAAATAGTTTATTTAAATATGGTACCTTCTGGTGCGCTACATAATGAGTGGTACTCTCTTGAACCATATTCTATATATCCATCCTAAACTTCATAATATCGTATATACCCAACTTAAGTTATTAATTTCACATATATCTTTCTTAAAGTTATTATTATCACTAGTTGTAGTACCCGCGCGTTGCAGCGGGATGACGATCTTATATATATATATATATATATATATATATATATATATATATATATATATATATATATATATATATATATATTATAGAAATTAAATTTTATATTTGAACAATAGACAAATTATATAATAAAGAATTTGTATTGAATCATTGCTAAAAAAATTTAAAATTTATGTTTGAACAAAATAGAATCACCATATACAACCATATAAATAAGTTCATATATGAAACATACATAATAATACAAGTACACCAACAACTAAATAAAATGTCAAAACAATTCTATTTGAAGGCATGAGACGTTACACTAAATAATGAAAAAAATAGAGCTCGTAGTTAGACATAATAAATGAGTTACATGTAACAGCTAGCCTTTTAGAGTGCATGTGAGGACTAAGGTAATACAACATCTGAGGGCAGTTCAATCAATCTGCAAAGCAATGTACGAAAGAACGTTAATCAATATAGATTTTAAACTCCTAAAAACATATACTGCATATGTTATTATAGAAAAAAACTAATATAATGCCCGACTACATTACATTTAAAGATCCATTATCAAATATAGACAACACATATGAATGGTCAAAGTAATGTAAAAATCTTAAAATTGGTAAACAAAAGACATAGTACTATTTCCATGCAATTAGTAGCATATGATAATCTTTGTCAGCAAGCATCTATCATAGCAAAATTGCAGCTAGCACAACAGCCATCAAAATTTGGTGATAGGTCTTTGCAATCCTTTTTAGTTCATGTTCCTAGACGTGACCTAAAATTGATAGCCAAACTTAGAATAACGTAAACCAAAAATCACAATAAATGAAATGTTTCATGACAAAAAGAAACATGTGGATTTATAGCTTTAGATCAACATGTTTTATAGAAGATGATGAATTTTATCTTGTTCATACCTCATAAGCCAAACTGACGAAACAACAAACATGAGAAAAATTACATATTGATTAAGAAAAATCATTGATCAAAAAAAAAAATTAGATTTTAAATTTAAATTAAAAAAAGTCTAATCGTTAACCAAACTTAAGTTAATAGTAGAAGCAGTTTTCTATGATGGGATGTCACAAGTTGACTCAGCCAATATGAATCTAAACATACATGTTTGAACTCCATTTGTACTGTCAGAAAGGGTTTGGATGCTACAAAATATATATGTGTCACAAGTTGTCTCAGCCAATATGAATCTAAACATACATGTTTGAACTCCATTTGTATAGTCAGAAAGGGTTTGGATGCTACAAAATATATACCTATCAACAAACAAAAAATTTACAAAACACGAGTTTAACATGATATGAATCAAGAAACATACATTGTTCCTAAAGTCCATTTGTAATAAAAATAGTTGAGATGTTTCCACCGTAGCAGGAAAAATCATTTGGCCAGACACTGTTTATATAAACCATTTGTTACACAACAGACTGTGGTTCAAAAACATGCCATTGTTCAAAACTTAAAAGCTTCAAAGGCCCAAACACCTGTCACACCAGTTCCAAGGAAGACAGTTGATCATAGGTACTTAAAAGTCAACAAAAGACAGCCTATACACCAAAAAACAAATTTTAGCAAAATCTAAATCAAGCATGAAAAAGGTATGGTGTGTTAAAGGCAAAAACACAGATCAACTGCTAATGCAAGTGTTGAAACTGTTAAGCCAAAAGTTGGAACTGATAGTGCAAATTTTGAAGCTGCTAGCACTCAGCACCCAGTTCCAACTGCTCAGTCTAAAACTGGAACTGGTAGTGGATCTTCTGAGACTATTAAAGAAAAGGTTGAAAAGAACACCTGGGTACCTCATGTCATAACTAAATACTCCTCAAAGAATCCACCAGTGGATCTCACTAAGTTCAAAAAGACACAAACAGTATTTAGTTATGTCAATGCACAAGGACAACCCAAAACCAATTTGGTTTGGGTTTACTCCACTACTAACTAAGCTTTTTCTGTGCAGGGCAACCACAAGACCCAACATAAGACAAGATGGCATATGGACAGTGGATGCTCTAGGCACATAACTCTGAATGCTTGTCAAATTTCAAAAGCTTTGAAGGAGGGTTTGTTGCATTTGGTGGAAATTCCAAGGGAGGTAAGGTAACAGGTAAGGAACTGTCAAAGCAGGCAATATGATATTCAATGATGTTTTGTATGTTGAACAACTGAAGTACAATTTACTAAGTGTGTCTCAAGTTTGTGACAAACAAAATATTGTTTTCTTCAATGAATCTGAATGCATTGTCCTCTCAAAAGATTTTGAAATACCTGAAAATCTTGTTTTACTCAGAACACCAAGAAAGGACAATGTCTACTGTTTGGACACAGAACTTTTATCTAAATCAAATACTTTAAGTTGTTTAATATCCAAAGCATCATCTAATGAGTCTGCTCTTTGGCACAGAATGATGTGTCACATAAACTTCAAATCCATGAATGTTCTAGTCAAAAAGAATTTGGTAAGAGGATTACCACCAAAAAGGAGTTCATATGTGATGATCATTGTGTAGCATGTCTCAAAGGCAAGCAACACAAAACTTCTCATAAGACCAAGGAAGTAAATTCAATCTCATCTGTTTTTCATCTTATTCATATGGATCTTTTTGGTCCAACATCTGTTTTGAGTTTGAATAAAAGAATCTACTGTTTAGTCATTGTTTATGATTTCACCAGGTTTGCATGAGTTTATTTTCTTAGGACTAAGGATGAAACTGCTGAGTTATTCAAATCCTTTATTCTAAAAATTGAAAACTAATCTAACTTAAAAGTTAAGGTGATCAGGTCAGACAATGGAACTGAGCTTAAAAATCATATCCTAAACAGTTTCTGTGAGTCTAAAGGAATTGCAAGGCAATATAGTGCACCTAGAACACCACAACAAAATGGTGTAGCTGAGAGGAAGAATATACACTAATAGAGGCTGCTAGAACCATGTTAGCCGATTCCAAATTGCCAATGACCTTCTGGGCAGAGGCAGTAAATACAGCCTGTTATGTTCTAAATAGGGTTCAAGTTGTTCAGTCACAAGGGAAAACGCCCTATGAGTTATTCCATCACAGGATTCCCCTAGTAGCCTTCCTAAAGCCATTTGGCTGTTCATGCACTATCCTCCATACTAAAACTCACTTAGGTAAATTTGAAAGTAAGGCTGAAGAAGGATTCTTTGTGGGATACTCCATTCAAAGACAAGCCTATAGAGTATACAACAGTGTGTCTAAAACCATTAGAGAAAGTGTCAATGTTGAGTTTAATGAAACCACTGCAAATGTCAAAGGCACTGGTCCTGATTGGTTGTTTGATTTAGATTCACTAACAAATTCTATGAGCTTTGTTGAGTATTCTGCAGGAGCTGTTGGAAACAGTGTTGAAACTGCCAGTACAAATTCTCATGCTGGCAACACAAATAGTCAAGTTGTTGGCACAAAGTTTCCAACTATTGCAGATTCTGCTACATGGGATGAGTATACTGTCCTACCACTTCTCTCTTGTGACCCACCAGGGGTCCTGATTGAGCAACAAGACATACATACAGAGATTGAAGTGCCAGTCCCAAGTCCTGAAGTAACAGCTCCATCTCCAGATCAGAATGTTACTGAAGCAGAATCATCAAGTGGTGCAGAAGGAGACGATACAAATATGGGAAGCTCATTTCAGACAGAAAGTGAACCTACACTCAGTGTTCACAAATATCATCTTCTTAACCAGATCGTGGGAGATCCACACACTCCTGTGCAAACAAGGACAATGATTCACAAGGAATCAACTGCTACTGCATCAGCAGTTCCTGAATTCAGTCTAGCTGCCTTTGAACATGCATGCTTCATGTCACAATTAGAACCAAAGAAGGCATCTGAAGCACTGAATGATCCATCTTGGATTGAGGCAATGCAGGAAGAACTTCTGCAATTTAAGATTCAGAATGTATGGACGCTAGTAGATTTGCCTAAAGGAAAGAGGGCAATTGGTACAAGATGGGTGTTCAGAAACAAGAAGGATGAGAGAGGTGTAGTGATCAAGAACAAAGCAAGGCTGGTAGCTCAAGGATACACTCAAGAAGAAGGAATAGACTATGATGATGTCTTTGCCCCAGTAGCAAGGATAGAAGCCATCAGACTGTTCCTAGCATATGCCAGCTTCAAAGGATTCAAAGTGTACCAAATGGATGTGAAATTTGCATTCTTATATGGTACAATTGAAGAAGAGGTTTATGTGTGTCAACCCCCTGGATTTGATGACTATAAGTTTCTAGACAGAGTTTACAAGTTAGACAAAGCACTCTATGGTCTTCACCAAGCCCCAAGAGCATGGTATGACACTTTGTCTTCATATCTTCTACAGAATGGATTCAAGAGAGGTACTCTGGACAAGACATTATTCACAAAGTCCATCAAATCAGAGATTCTTCTTGTACAAATCTATGTTGATGATATCATCTTTGGATCAACAAATGACATTCTGTGCAAGGAGTTTGAGACTTTGATGCACAAGAAGTTTCAAATGAGTTCAATGGGGGAACTAACTTTCTTTCTAGGATCGCAGGTCAAGCAGAAACCCACTGGACTTTTCATAAGTCAATCAAAGTATGTGAATGACAACCTGGAAAAGTTTGGATACAAGGACACCAAGGTTGCCAGCACACCAATGGACACTCATAAACAACTTGATGCAGATAAAGAATGAGTGGATGTGGATATTCATTTGTACATATCCTTGATAGGTTCACTAATGTATCTCACATCTTTTAGACCTGATATAATGTTTGCTGTGTGTGTTTGTGCCAGGTTTCAATGTGCTCCAAAGGATTCACATATGTTTGCTGTTAAGAGAATCTTTAGATATCTCAAAGGTCAACCAAAATTGGGCTTATGGTATCCTAAGGACTTTCCTCTTGAACTAACACCTTACTCTGATAGTGACTATGGAGGTTGCAACATAGACAGAAAATCCACGACTATGTCAATATCTAGAAGCAAGACTAGTCTCTTGGCAGTGCAAAAAGCAGACCATTGTTTCCACCTTATCCACTGAAGCAGAATACGTTGCAGCTGCCATCTGCGGTTCCCAAGTGATGTGGATTCAGAACCAACTGAGAGACTATGGTATGAACTTTCTATCTACTCCTATTTATATTGACAATTCAAGCGCAATCAATATTGTACAAAATCCAGTGAAATTTCCCAAGACCATAGACATTAGATTCCATTTTATAAGGGACTGTAATGAGAAGAAATTAATCCAAGTTACCAAAATTCATACAGATGATCAGTTAGTTGATCTATTTACAAAACCATTTGATGTAGGAAGATTCACCTTTCTGCTATCAAATATTGGCATGGTAAATATGGATTAATTTGTTTTTAATTATTTCTCCCTTATACAATGAGAAAAACACTTATTACATGTGCTTAGTTAAGGGGGAGACACTGTTTCATTCGATGTTGTTCATTTTTCAACTAACAGCTTGAAACTATTCTCAAGCAGTTCGTTCATTTTCTCGAACTGTTAGTTGTTTCACTTGGTCTGTCAAGTGTGCATGGCATTTCAGTCATTACTAAGGAGATTGTGGGTGGGACTAGATATTTTTGAAAAGCCAAACCCATAAAAGTCCTAGTTTCGTTTGATTGCAACTACCAGTTGCAAAAATATCTTCCATAATCTTTTCACTCTCTTTCTCTATGCGATTCTCACACAGTCATTCAAAACCCTATATCCTCGCCTTTGCCATCACCAATGGAGTTCGTTAAAGAACACAACTGCATTCCCTACTCTCTCAAACATGCTGAACTTCGACCATTCCATGATATGATGGATTTTCTACGTGGTTCCCATATCCATTATGCTCTAACTGTCAATCCCACTATATACGTTTCTCACATAGAGCAATTTTGGAAATCAGCCACTGTAAATACCATTGATGGAGTCACTTTGTTGGGAAATATTCTAAGTAGTTCAAGCTGTTAGTTAGATTTATCAAACTGTTAGTAGATTTTCTGTGTAAGTACAAAGTTCATGCTGTTAGTTGAAGAAGTTCGAGCTGCCAGTGCAAAAGTTCAAGCTGCCAGAGTAAAATCACTCAAGCTGCTCTGTTCAAGCTGCTTAAGAGTTTCATAAACAGAAAGTGCTGATTTTCAGGAAGAGATATTCACACGAAGATTCCAACATATCTACTATCAGAGAAGTCAGAGTCCTTCAAGGAAACAAATCAGAAAGCAATATAAATACATAGAATAGGTTTTTCTATTGTAATCAAGTTTTCTGCACATTCAAGTGTGTAATTGCTTTTTGTTTAAGTTTTCATAGAGCCTCTAAGGTTGTAAAACCCTAAGAACAATTTGTGTTCTTCGTCTAATCAAACATATTAGAGGTGATTGTAATCATTGAGTTCAGCAATACAAGCAAGCTTGTTTATTCAATTATATTTATCTGTTATTGATTCTGAAAGTTTTTCTTAAAACAATTAAGTGTTATTCCACAAACTTCTTAATTAGACTTTGATTCAATACAAGATTATTGGTTTATACTCTGATCAATTCAAATCAGTTAATCTTAAGTAGTTAAATTTTGATTCCTGACAAGTGGTATCAGAGCCAGGTTGTTCTTTGTTTTCAAAGTCAGAAGCTTTCTTTTACAAACTTTTAATTTTCTGCAATGGAATTTGAAAATAGCAGTAGTGGATCTGGGCAAGGCTCAAAGTGCCTATGCTCAAGCCCACTGAGTTTGAGATTTGGAAACTCAGGATTCAACAGCATATTCAATTCATTGATTATGCCATATGGGAAGCTGTTGAATTTCCTCTTGCAGTTGATCCTGAACTTGATGCTGATGGCAAACCCATCAAAACCCCTCCAAAAACTGAACTAGAAAGAAAGGCTAGAATGAATGAAGTGAAAGCTCTTACACTTCTACAAATAGTCATTCCTAATGCTTATCAATATCAGTTTAAAAAGTTTTATACTGCTCATTCTCTTTGGATTGCTTTAGAGAAAAGATTTGCTGGGAATGCCAGTACCAAGAGAAATCAAAAGGATCTCTTGAAACAGCAGTATGAGAACTTTTCTGGTGGCAAGAATGAAAACCTTACTCAAATCTTTGACAGGTTTAACAAACTGATAAGTGAATTGGAGAGTGCAAAAGTCAGCCTGGATCAAGATGAAGTCAACAGAAAATTCATTAGATCTCTTGGTGAAGAGTGGACAGTCTATGCTGCTCAATGGAGAACAAAAGACAATCTTGATGAAATAGAACTAGATGATCTGTACAACAGTCTGAGAGTGTTTGAAACTGAGATTGACACTAAAAAGAAATCTTTTTCTTATAATAACAACACTGCTCTACTGTCATCTGAAAAATCTAATTGCAGTGATTCCTTTTCAGGTGGTGATGGTAACTCTACTGAAGCTCACTATGAAGCTTTTGTTGCCAATGATGGACTGTTTACTCTAAATGCTGAAGATTTAGAACAGATTCATCCAGATGACTTAGAAGAGATGGATCTGAAATGGAAACATGCAATGCTGACCATGAGGGCCAAAAGATTTCTGAAAAGAACTGGCAGATCAAACTTTCAAGCAAGAGCAGAAGGCAAACCAACTTTTGATAAATCAAAAGTTGAGTGTTATAAATGTCACAAGCTTGGCCACTTTGCCAGAGAATGCAGATCTCAACGTCAACATCCACCAAGACCTCAGCAGACCAATCAGACTTCATCATCACAAGCACTTGTCTCTCAAGAAGACAATGTGTTTGATTGGAGTGATCAGACAGAGGAAGAATTTCAAAATCAAGCTCTGATGGCAGAAACATCCAATGTCACCCCCACTGAACTACCATCTGAGGTAAATTCTAAACTCTGCTCTCAAACATGCAAAAATATGGTTAAAAAGTACAGAGATCATAATGAGAGCATGTGTAAAACTCTAGCTAAGATGGAAGAAAGGAGATATGAATACATGCAGGTCATAGAAGATCTTGAAAAACAGATAAATGACTATAAGGATAATGAGATTCAAATGGGACATGATAGAACATATCATGAGTGGGAGAAAAAGGAGTTGAATAAGAAAATAGAATCCCTAAATAAAAAATTAGATGAGACTGAACAAAAGGTGTTAGAGGCTAATAAGAAACTAGAATCTATCAATATAGATCTAGGAAATTTCAAATTGGCAAATCAAAAGCTGGAACACCTAATGGAAGTCCAATTTAAAGATAGGGTAAAATCTAAGCTCAATCCCAAAGAAGGTATAGGATACAGAGCCACTCCACCCCCATACAACAACAAATACATTCATCCAATGAGTGACGTTGCTGATAGGCTTGTTAATGAACCTTTAGCTGAGTCTATGACCACTGTAGATCCTATCCTTGAAAACAGTCCTGAATCTAAAGAAGATCTGATTCAAAATAGAGACTGTGAGTGCACAGAGGTTGAGAAAGAACACAAAACAATGAGTGCACCTATAGAAACTCAAATCCCCAATAAGAAAGGAAAGGAGAAGATGAGTGTATGCAATGCTGCTCCACAGGTTTCTGTACCTTCTAACTTTAATACTGCATCTTCATCAAAGAATCATAAAAAGGGTAAAAATGTTCCACTCTGCACATGCCAAAAGCATGGTGTCCAAAAGTTTCCCAAACAACAACAGGTAGGGGGAAATCAAAGGAACAAGAACCAGAAACTATCCAATAAAACTGGTTCTCCAATCCAAGCAGTCAAAAAATGCTTCCATTGTGGCAGGAAAAATCACTTGGCCAGGGATTGCTTTTATAAACCATCTGTTGCAAAACAGACTGTGATTCATAAAAAGACAAATTCTCAAAATTCAAAGGCCAAACTTCCTGCTGCATCAGTTCCAAAGAAAACAGTTGATCACAGGTTCTCAAAAGTCAATAAAAAACAGTCCACACACCAAAAACAAGTTTTGGCAAAGCCCAAATCAACTTTTAAACAGATATGGTGTGTTAAAAACAAATCCTCAGATCAAACTGTTACTACAAATGTTCAAGCTGCTAAGCATAAAACTGGAACTGCCAATGGATCATCTGAGACTGTTAAAGCAAAGGATGGACAAAATACCTGGATACCTCATGTACTAACTAAATACTCCCCACAGAATCCATCAATGGATCTCACTAAGAATAAAAAGTCAAAAACAGTATTTAGTTATGTCAATGCACAAGGACAACCCAAAACCAACTTGGTTAGGGTTTACTCCACTACTAACTAAGCTTTTATCTGTGCAGGGCAACCACAGGTCACAACATAAAACAAGATGGCATTTGGACAGTGGATGCTCTATGCACATGATAGGCAATTCTGAGTGCTTGTCAAATTTCAAAGGCTTTGAAGGAGGGTTTGTTGCATTTGGAGGAAACTCCAAAGGAGGTAAGGTTACAGGTAAAGGTACTGTTAATGCAGGCAACATGATTTTCAATGATGTTTTGTATGTTGACCAGCTTAAGTACAACTTATTGAGTGTGTCTCAAATCTGTGACTAACAAAATATTGTTTTGTTTACAGATTCTGAGTGCATAGTCCTTTCAAAAGATTTTAAAATTCCTGAATATCTTGTTTTGCTAAGAACACCAAGAAAGGACAATGTATACTGTTTGGACACAGAACTTTTATCTAAATCAAGTACTTTAAGTTGTTTGATCTCCAAAGCATCATCCAATGAGTCTGCTCTTTGGCACAGAAGGATGTGTCACATGAACTTCAAATCCATGAATGTTTTAGTCAAAAAGAACTTGGTAGGAGGTTTACCACAAAAGGAGATCATATGTGATGATCATTGTGTAGCATGTCTTAAAGGCAAGCAACACAAAACTTCTCATAAGGCCAAAGAAGTAAATTCAATCTCATCTGCTCTTCATTTGATTCATATGGATCTATTTAGTCCAACATCTGTTTTGAGTTTGAATAAAAGGGCTTACTGTTTAGTCATTATTGATAATTTCACCTGATTTACTTGGGTTTACTCTCTTAGGTCTAAAGATGAAACTGCTGAGCTAGTTAAGTCATTTATTCTTAAGATAGAAAACCAATCCAACTCAAAAGTTAAGGTGATAAGATCAGACAATGGAACTGAGTTTAAAAACCATATCCTAAACAGTTTTTGTGAGTCCAAAGGTATTGCTAGGCAATATAGTGCACCTAGAACACCACAGAAAAATGGTGTAGCTGAAAGAAAGAACAGAACCTTAATTGAGGCTGCTAGAACCATGCTAGCTGATTCAAAACTGCCAATGACCTTTTGGGCAGAAGCAGTTAATACAGCCTGTTATGTTCTGAATAGGGTTCAGGTTGTTCAATCACAAGGGAAAGCTCCATATGAGTTATTCCATAATAGACTACCCTTAATAGCCTTTTTCAAGTCTTTTGGCTGTCCATATACCATTCTTCACACTAAGACTCACTTAGGGAAGTTTGAAAGTAAGGCTGAAGAAGGTTTCTTTGTAGGTTACTCAAATCAAAGCAAAACCTATAGAGTATATAACAGTGTGTCTAAAACCATTGAAGAAAGTGCCAATGTTGAATTTAATGAACATACTGCAAATGTCAAAGGCACTGGTCCTGATTGGTTGTTTGTCTTAGATTCTCTAACAAATTCTCTGAGCTTTGTTGAGTATACTGCAAAATCTGATGAAAACAGGATTGAAGCTGTCAACACAAATTCTCATGCTGGTAGCACAAATGATCAAGCTGGTGGCACAAAGTTTCAACCTGCTGCAGATTCACATAAATGGGATGAGTATACAGTTATACCTCTTCTGTCTTGTGACCCTCCAGGGGTTCTAAATGATCAACAAGATTCCTATCCTGACAATGAAGGGCAAATCCCAAGTCCTGAGAGATCAGCTCCAACACAAAGGGAAACAGTCCCAGATTCAAGTCAAGTTGTTCCAGAAGCTGAACCATCAACTGGTCCTGATGGAGATGATACAATTCTTGGAATCTCTTTCCAGACAGATAGAGAGCCTACACTTAGGGTTCACAAGTATCATCCTATCAATCAAATAATGGGAGATCCACGCACACCTGTGCAAACAAGGACAATGGTTCACAAGGAGACTACTGCTGCTGAACCATCAGTTTCTGAATTTAGTCTAGCTACATTTGAACATGCCTGTTTCATGTCTCAGCTAGAACCTAAAAAGGCATCTGAAGCATTGAAAGATTCATCTTGGATTGAGGCAATGCAGGAAGACCTTCTACAATTCAAGATTCAGAATGTATGAACACTAGTTGATCTTCCTAAAGATAAGAGAGCCATTGGTACAAGATGGGTATTCAGAAACAAGAAGGATGAGAGAGGGATAGTCATCAAGAACAAAGCAAGACCAGTAGCACAAGGGTACACTCAAGAGGAAGGAATAGACTATGATGATGTCTTTGCTCCAGTGGCAAGAATTGAAGCCATCAGACTGTTCCTAGCTTATGCAAGCTTCAAAGGGTTCAAAGTGTATCAAATGGATGTGAAGTCTGCTTTTCTGTATGGCATAATTGAAGAGGAGGTCTATGTATGTCAACCTCCTGGATTTGAGGACTACAAGTATCCAGACAGGGTCTACAAACTAGAAAAGGCCCTCTATGGACTCCACCAAGCACCTAGAGCATGGTATGACACTTTGTCATCCTACCTCCTACAAAATGGGTTCAAGAGAGGCACTCTGGACAAAACTCTGTTCACAAAGTCTATCAAATCTGAGATTCTGCTTGTTCAGATATATGTTGATGATATTATCTTTGGGTCAACCAATGATTGTCTGTGCAAGGAGTTTGAGGCCTTGATGCACAAAAAGTTCTAAATGAGTTCAATGGGAGAACTCGCCTTCTTTCTAGGATTGCAGGTCAAGCAGAAGCCCACAGGACTCTTCATCAGTCAATCAAAGTATGTTAAAGACATACTGGAAAAGTTTGGGTACAAAGATACCAAAGCTACAAGTACTCCAATGGATCCTCACAAGCAGCTTCATACGGACAAAGATGGAATAGATGTGGACATTCATCTATACAGATCACTTATAGGATCTCTTATGTATCTAACATCTTCTAGACCTGATATTATGTTTGCTGTTTGTGTTTGTGCCAGGTTTCATTGTTCTCCAAAGGACTCCCATCTGGTTGCTGTTAAGAGTATTTTTAGATATCTCAAAGGCCAACCACATTTGGGCCTCTGGTATCCTAAAGACTCTCCTCTTGAATTAACAGCCTATTCTGACAGTGATTATGGAGGATGCAACATTGACAGAAAACTGGTGGATGTCAATATCTGGGAGCAAGATTGGTCTCTTGGCAGTGCAAAAAGCAAACCACTGTCTCCACTTCATCTACTGAAGCAGAATATGTAGCAGCTGCAAGCTGCTGCTCACAAGTGATGTGGATTCAAAATCAACTGAGAGACTATGGTATGAATATCCTATTCACTCCTATTTACATTGACAACTCAAGTGCAATTAGCATTGTACAAAATCCTGTGAAATTTCCCAAAACCAAGCATATAGACATTAGATTTCATTTTATAAGGGACTGTAATGAGAAGAAATTAATCCAAGTTACCAAAATTCATACTGATGATCAGTTAGCTGATCTATTCACAAAACCATTTGATGTAGGAAGATTCACCTTCCTAGTTTCTAATATTGGCATGGTTAATATGGATTAATTTATTTTCTTTATTCTCTCTTATTCTATGAAAATTATGTCTATCACATATGCTTGATTAAGGGGGAGTCACTGTTTCATTCACACTTGCTTAATTTTCAATTAACAGCTTGAGTCTTTTCTCAAGCTGCTAGTTCATTTTCTCGGACAGTTAGTTGTTTCACTTGATCTGTCAAAGTGTGCAGGGTAATATGGTAATTTCCATAAGTGTGTGCGCGGGATTAGATATTTTCGAAACCATTAAAGGTTCCAGCGTCGTTCAAATGTAACTACCAGTTGCAAAATATCTTCCACGACCTTCTTTTCTCTCTGAGTGATTCCCACACACATCTCTGAAACCCTAAATCACCGATTGATTGTCAATGGAGTTTGTCAAAGAACATAACTGTCTTCCCTATTCTCTCAAACACACTGACCTTCAACCATTCCACGAGATGATGGACTTCCTTCGAAGTTCCCACATCCATCATGCTCTTACCATAAACCCCACGATATACATATCTCATATAGAATAGTTCTGGAAATACGCCTCAGTCAAAATCGTTAATGGAGTCACATCTTTGACATCCAAAATTGATGGCAACATTGTTTCTATCACTAAGGAGATCATACGCCAACATCTGCATCTTCAAGATGCCTCAGGTATATCAGACCTATCTCTTACTGCTTTACATAATAGTCTTTATGCTATTGGATATAGGGGCCTTGCTGATTCTTTTACATTATTTAAAGCCCATTTTTCTTCTAAATGAAAGTATCTTGTACATATTATTCAGCAGTGTTTAAGCCCTAAAAGAACTGGTTGGTCAGAATTTTCTTCAAATATAGCCACTGCCTTAGTGTGCTTATCAATGGGCCAACAGTTCAACTTTACAAATATGATTTTTCAGGGGATGTTAAGGCATCATTCTCTAAAGAATGGGAAATTTTTGATGTATCCTAGATTTTTGGCAGAAATAATTGCAAAATCTTGCAATAATATTAATATACATAAGAGGATACATGTTTCTCATAGGCACTCTTTATCATCTATCAAAAGGCTTTTAAAACCTAGTGCCAATTTTTTTAGTGTAGATGTCCCATTGCCTTCTGCAATGTTGGGCATCAATCCAAGAAACAGAGGAGAGGGTCCTGAGCAGGCTCAGCCTAACATCACTGCTTCACCCCCAGGACCCCAACCCACTCCTCATGATACAAATATGTCATCTGTTCCTGTTGACAAGCCCACATCCCCACTTATATTATATAGAAGAAAAAGGGGTTTAGGAGCTCCTTCCTCCTCAGCCCAATTACAAGAGCCAAATGTCCCTGTGCAGGAGGACACTCCTGCACAGAATATCCAAATGGCACCCACTGAGGACTCTCCCATCCTCAATTTGGAGGTGAACATCTCAACAGAAGATGTTCATATGGGTACTGTGGCTGACACTACTGTTGTTTCTGCACAAGAGGCACAGGACAGTGTCAACATAATTAAGACCACTCCCATGGCAACAGAGGGTGTGCAAGCACCTTCTGGAAGTCCCCAGAACCAAGAAAAGAGAGGCCCAGAAACTTCAACTTCTGGAACTCCTGCCAGTGATAGATCACAAGCACCACACTCGTTTGCTGATCTTGAGGCTAGTCTGCAACTTATGCTTTTGACGGATCCTCAGCTGAAACCTGTTGTAGCAATGTTGGAATACTATCAGTCCATTATTGTTGCACAAGGGGCACAAATCATCTCACTTAGACAGACAGAAGCTGCTCAGAATCAAAGAATGGATTATCTTCATAAGGGGTTCACCCTTTGTGGAAATAAGATCATTAAATTAGAGCAATTGATTCAAACCCAATTGGCAACGGTTGTAGGTCCTCCTGACCATATCAATGCTTCCAAAAAGGGGGAGAATCATGAGTTTCCTCCATCAGTCCAAGCAGTTCAAACAGCTCCTTCTCCAACAGTCCAAGATTCTAGGCTAGCAGTCCCAACAGCTGCTCAAGCTGTTAGCCTAGAAACTCAAGCTGCTCCTACAAGAACAACTGGAGTTGTTATCAGAGAAGGAATTCAAACTCCCATCAGTACAGTCCAAGCTACATCGTCTGCTACAAAGGATAAGGGCAAGGGCATTCTCATTGAGTCTCCAAAGCACAAATTTTCATCTAAAGAAGCCCAGATTGCCTATGATGCTGAAATTGCAAGAAAGATAGCAGAAGAACAAGATCAGGCTTTAGACCAGCAAACCCAGGTCCCACTGCAAGATGATGAAACCTTAGGAGATTACCTAAGAGGGTTTGTGGTCAAGCAGAATGAGAAAAAGAGGAAAATGCCAACAGGGCATTCAAAGGCTGAGCATAGAAGATTCTTGATCAATTTTGCCTTTTCAACTGGTATTCCTAAGAAAATGGCTCAGTCCATGACTACAGAGAGGCTGCAAGACATCCATGACAAAGAGATGGAAAAACGTAAGGTAGCCAAAGTCTCCCAAGAAGTCCAAAGTCAAGCTGATACAAGTAATGTTCAAGCTGGTGTGAGTGATACTGCTCCTTCTGTTCAAGCTGCTGCTTCTGTTCCTCAGTCAGATACAATTTCACAGGCAAAGCTTGATCAGGTTAAAAGGGTACTATTTGAGCATCCACTTCAGAAGGTGATGGAAATTGAGAAGTCCTTAGACCAGCATGACTTCACAAAGCCTCTTATAAATTACTGGTATGCTAAGCCAATGGACAACATTGACTTAAGATATCAATTTATAGTAAGAAGAGAGTCTGGTCCTGAGGAAGAGTATAAGAGCTTAATGCATATAGTCCAAGGGATGACCAGAGATGAGCTCACAAGGATGCATCATGTTGGGTCCGTAACCCAAGTCAGATCTTCTCTTCCACAAGTAAAGCAAGCCATTAAAGATCTGAAGAGCATTTTTGATCCTGAGTCAATATAGAAAGATATAGAAGATGCCAAGGAGATGAAGATTGCACAAGTTGATCTGTTTGTCAAATCAAAGACTTACAGACTCAAATTTGCAAATGGATTCGGTATGTACTTCAATTTTGAATTTTATCATCTTCCAAAGGCTTTGTTACTTCAGATGAGATCAGTGAGAATATATTGTGATAAAGAAGATCTGAAGAAAGAATGTTTGAAGGCTGCCAATCAGAAACTTGCACAGTTGTAAGTTTTTGAAAGCTTTGGTATGTAAATAACAGTTTTACTTTATTTTATTTCCTTATTTGTATAAAACTTAAAGTCTTGTGTAAAGAATTTAAGTTAGGGGTGATTGTTGGGAAATATTCTAAGTAGTTCAAGTTGTTAGTTAGACTTCTCAAACCGTTAGTAGATTTTCTGTGTAAGTACAAAGTTCATGCTGTTAGTTGAAAAAGTTCGAGTTGCCAGTGCAAAAGTTCAAGCTGCCAGAGTAAAATCACTCAAGCTGCTCTGTTCAAGCTGCTAAGTGATTCAAGCTGCTTAACAGTTTCATAAACAGAAAGTGCTGATTTTCAGGAAGAGATATTCACACGAAGATTCCAGCATATCTACTATCAGAGAAGTCAGAGTCCTTCAAGGAAACAAATCAGAAAGCAATATAAATACATAAAATAGGTTTTTCTATTGTAATCAAGTTTTCTGCACATTTAAGTGTGTAATTTCTTTTTGTTTAAGTTTTCTAGAGTCTCTAAGGTTGTAAAACCCTAAGAACAATTTGTGTTCTTCGTCTAATCAAACAGATTAGAGGTGATTGTAATCATTGAGTTCAGCAATACAGGCAAGCTTGTTTATTCAATTATATTTATCTGTTATTGATTCTGAAAGTTTTTCTTAAAACAATTAAGTGTTATTCCGCAAAATTCTTAATTGGACTTTGATTCAATACAAGATTATTGGTTTATACTCTGATCAATTCAAATCAGTTAATCTTAAGTAGTTAAATTTTGATTCCTGACACACTTCTTTTGAATCCATCATTGATGGCAATCCTATTACCATCACCGAGGAGACTATACGACAACATCTGCATCTTCAAGATGCCACAGGTATATCTGATCTCTCCCTTACTGCTTTACATGAAGGTCTTTTTGAAATAAGGTATAGGGGCCCAACTGAATCTTTTACCTTCTATAAAGCACATTTTGGTCCTAAATGGAAATATCGTGTACATATTATTCAGCAATGTTTAAGCCCTAAAAGGACTGGTTGGTCTGAATTTTCTTCCAATATTGCCACTGCTTTAGTGTGCTTATCCACAGGCCAACGGTTTAATTTTTCTAATATGATTTTTCAAGAGATGTTAAGGCACCATGCCTTAAAGAATGGGAAATTTTTGATGTATCCACGGTTTTTGGCAATAAATAATTGCAAAATCTTGAAATAATTTTAAAGTACATAAAAGGATACATGTTTCCCATAGGCACTCTTTATCTACTATCAAAAGACTTTTGAAAACAAGTGCCAATTTTCATAGTGTGGATGTCCCTTTGCCTCATGCAATGCAGGATGTCCATCCAAGAAACAGAAGAGAGGGTCCTGAGCAGGCTCAGCCAACTATTACTGCTTCACCCCCAGGACCCCAACCCACTCCTCATGATACATATATTTCCTTTGCTCCCTCCACTATACATACTTCCCCAGCCCCCTCACTTAAAATATATAAACGACAAAGGGTTGTAGGAGCTCCTTCCTCCTCAATCCAATCCCCAGAGCCAAATAGCTTTGTGCAGGGGGACACTCCTGCACAGAATATCGATAGGGAACCCATTGAGGAAACTCTCACCCTCAATTTGGAGGTGAACATCCCATCAGAGGATGTTCATATAGGATTTGTGGCTGGTGCTACTGATGTCTCTGAACAAGGGGCACAGGACAGTACCAACATCATTAAGACCACACCCATGACAACAGAGGGTGTGCAAGCACCTTCTGGAAGTCCCAGTACCAAGAACAAAGGGGCCCAGATGTTTCTACTTCTGGAATTGACGCCAGTGATAGATCTCAAATCCCACTATCATTTGAAGATCTTGAGGCTAGTCTGCAACTTATGGCATTGACGGATCAACAACTGAAACCTGTTGTAGCCATTTTGGAGCATTACAAGTCTATTATTGATGCACAGGGATCAAAAATCACAGCTCTGCAACAACTCACAACAGTCCAACAACAACGACTTGACCAGTTAATTTCACCTTGGGTTCAAGTTATTTGGTAACAAGATCATCTAGCTCGAGAAGATGGTTTGATCCCTGCTTGCAAAGGTTTTTGGTCCCCCTGATCAAACCAATGCATCCAAAAAGGGGGAGAATCCGGAGATCCCAATTCCAGTCCAAACAGCTTCAACTTCACCAACAACAGCTTCAGTTTCTAGGCTAACAGTCCCAACAGCTTCACAAGCTGTTAGTCTAGAAGCTCAAGTTGTTCCCATTAAGCCAAGTGGGGTGTTTATCAGAGAAGGTTCTCAAGCTCCTACCCCAGTAGTCCAAGCCACATCTTCAGCAACAACTACAGACAAGGGAAAGGGCATTTTGATTGAGCCTCCAAAGATTAAATTTATTTCAAAAGAAGCCCAAGTTGCTCATGATGCTGAATTGGCCAGAAGATTGGCAGAAGAACAGGATCAGAGTCTAGACCAGCAAGCCCAGGAACCAATGGGAGATGATGAAACCTTAGGAGATTACCTAAGAGGGTTTGTGGTCAAAGAAAGCCAGAAGAAGAGGAAAAGGCCAACAGGGCCTTCAAAAGCAGAACACAGAAGATTTTTGACCAATTTCTCTGCAACAGTTGGTGTATCTAACTGTTGTTGATGCCCCTGAACCTGAAACCATCCAATAAGCAAAGTTTGATCAAGTAAAGAGAGTGTTGTTTGACCAACAACTGCAAAAGGCTATGGAGATTGAAAAGACCCTCGATCAGCATGACTTCTCCAAACCTCCAATTACTTACTGGTATGCTAAGTCAATGGATGACATTGATTTAGTATATCATTTTGTAATCAAAAGAAAAGCTGGTCCAGAGGAAGAATACAAGAGCCTAATTCAACTGGTTCAAAGATTGACTAGAGATGAGATGACACAAATGCATAATATTGGAACTACCAGTCACTCTAGGTCACCAATTGTATGGGTTCAGACAAATTTAAAAGATCTCAGAAGCATTTTTATTCCAGAATCCACCAGAGGGGATATAGAAGCTGCCAAGGAAATGAAGATTGTACAGGTTGATTTATATGCCAAGTCCATGACATATAGACTCAAGCTTGCAGACAGATCCAACAGATTCTACAATTTTGACTTTCTTGACTTGCCAAAAGCATGGCTACTCCAAATGAGCTCTATGAAGATTGAATGTGATAAAGTGGAGTTAAAGAGAGAATTCATAAAAGCTATAAGGCAGAAACTTTCACAGTTGTAAGTTTTTTGGATGCCTTAGTTTATATATAACAGTTTTACTTTGTTTTATTTCTTTATTTGTATAGAAACTTAAAGTCTTGTGTAAAGAATTTAAGTTAGGGGGAGATTGTTGGGAAATAATCTAAGTATGTCAAGCTGTTAGTTAGATTTCTCAAATTGCTAGTAGTATTTCTGCGTAATTACAAAGTTCGAGCTGCCAGTTCAACAAACTCAAGCTGTTATTTAGAAGTTCAAGCTGCTCAACAGATTGATAACAGAAAGTGCATTCAGGAAGTGATATATATTTCAAGATTTGAAGATCTTCCAAGCATATCTACTACCAGA
The DNA here is from genome assembly GCA_020465985.1 of Centrapalus pauciflorus. Lineage (NCBI taxonomy): Eukaryota > Viridiplantae > Streptophyta > Magnoliopsida > Asterales > Asteraceae > Centrapalus > Centrapalus pauciflorus. The sequence goes on along the minus strand of JAANYP010000635.1, from coordinate 176,362 downwards.
GAAATCAGAGTTCATCAAGGAAACAAATCAAAAGGCTATAAATATAGATAGACTAGGTCTTTCTATTGTAAGTGTGTGAATTTGTAATCGTGGTGCTTAAAATTTCTTCATTGTAATTGCATTCTCATAAGTTTCTCAAGCCTCTAAGGTTGTAAAACCCTAAGAACAATCTGTGTTATTCGTCTAATCATAACAGATTAGAGGTGATTGTAATCAGAGATTTTGGCAATATAAAGGTTTTGATATTGATTATATTTATTTGAATATATGTTCTTTATTATTCTGAAAGTTTTCTTAAAACAGTTAAGTGTTATTCCGCAAACTTCTTAATTGGACTTTGATTTAAAACAAGGCTATTGGTTTAAACTCTGATATATTAAAACCAGTTAATCTTAGGTGATTTTGATCTTGACATTTTGTGATACACACATAAAGTCTCAATACACGTCACTGATTTTGTGACATTTGTATATAAGACACTATGTGTGCCGCTGAATTTGCGATATATGCATATAGGTCACTAAACGTGTTGTTAATTTTGTGACATTTATATACAAGACACTATGTGTGTCGCTACTTTTGTGACATTAATATACAAGACATTATGTGTGTCGTTTGACACTCATGTATAAGACATTATGTATGTCGCTGAAATTGCAATGTCGATACACAAGTCACTAAGTGTGTTGCAAAATTAAATAATAATTAACTTATTGTTTTGGCATGAATGAAAATTTGATTTTATGTTTTAAAACTGTAAATTAAAATTTAAATGCTTAAATAGTTTTATTTGATTTTTTATACATCACAAAAATAATGTTAAGCCCAACAAAGATAGATAAACTTAGAAAAATATAAATGGGTTAATAGTATTGATAAAATCTGATCATCAGTTCATCACTAGCGAAACATTACATAGAAGAAGCAAACATCAAGTTACTCAACAAATGAATAAATATATATGTTGTTTTTTAGGTACAATATATATCTTCACACCCCACCAGAGGCCAGAACCAATTTTAATCTCTGCTCAAATTCTTTGATCCAATTCATCGCTGCTCAAATCTCTCACATCCTCGTCGATTGGATAGAACTTGCTGCTTGAATCTCACATCTCGTATAGTCGTATCTTCTATCTGGAATATTTTGATTAATAGCAGCTAGAATATCTCTTATCCTCTCTCATTGGATCGATGAAACTCACTCTCGAGATTGAATCACATTAAGGTAAATTCTAATTTTGAACTCACTCTCGAGATTGTTTGTGAGTTTAACTTTACATGATGATGACATGTTTTACAGTTTGTCAGTTTTCGTAAGATTTTAGAACTCACTCCCTGATTGGATCGATCGAACTCAAGATTAAATCACATTAAGGTAATTTCTAAATTTGAACTCACTCTCGGAGATTGTTTCTGAGTTTAACTTTACGTGTTGATGACATGCTTTATGATTTTAGAATTTGCTTAAATTTATAAAGATGACATGTTTTAATCCTCAATTATTAGGTAAATAACTAGTGAAATAGCATTTGCTATTTGTATGTATGAAACTAGATCTCCATTTTAATTTAGTTTTTTTTTTGTTGATCACTGCTTATAAATTAATCTCTACACTTTATAAATGATAAATTAACTTTTATAGAATAAGTAGAGAAGAATTCTCACGCATGCAAACGTCTGCAGACACGGGAAGACGTCTGCAGACGCGGGCAAAAAAAAAAATAAACGCACTTTCATATAACATATCTTGTCGCGTTTTCGAGTTCGCAGACACTACAAGAAAAAAGGTGTTTAGTAACGAAAAAAATTTGGTCACTAACAGTGAAAATATGGTCACAGATGGTATTTAGTGACCAAAATTTGGATGGTCACTGTTCGTCACTAAAGGTCCGCCACTAATTTTTGACCGTGACCAAATATGAAACTAGTCACTATATAGTGACCAAAATATAGTGGTCACTAAGGTTGTGACGACTAGTTTTGTCACTGAATTTCGTCACTAAATAGTAAAAGTCGTCACTAAAAGTTGATTTGTGACCAACTTTAATGACCAGAAAAAAGGTCACTAATTGGGGTTAGTTGATTGTTTCCATTAACGTCCATTGGAGACCAAAATAATGGTCACTGAATTACTATTAAAGACCAAAAAAAGTGGTCACTGATTAGAGACAAAAAAAAGTGGTCACTAATTTACTACTAAAAACAAAAAAAAAAAAAAAAGATTATTATCTTACCAATATTAATCAACAATTGGTCAAAATTTCTACTAATTTTAATTTGCAATAACTAAAAATATACTAATTTGTAATAACTAAAATCTAAAATATTAATCTCATTCATAATAGGTAAGAAGTTTCATACATACTAAAAATTACATTACTTAAAAATTAGTAAGATCATTTCAATACAACCGAGAGAACTAACAAAGATAAGATTCATTAAGATAATCCAACAAAAATAACATATTCCAAAATAATTTAACAAAAATAACATTCATCAGGATAATCCAACAAAATTAACATTTCTAATGTTTGATGTCTTATATTTTGACTATCAAAAGCAAGAGAAATCCAAGTGCGTCAGATCATGTCTATCTTGTATAAAGATCACTGCAAAAATTATAAAAAAATAATCAATGATCAATAAATAACCATTGGGTAATTATTTTACATCAATATAAGACATGAACTTACATTTTTTTTTTGAGATTGCAACCTTGATAAGCGTAATAGTTCTTCCATTATGAATTCCATGTTTTCTTTCATCTGATTATGTTGCTTTTGAACTAAGATTTGTTCTTCCTTAATAATCCGAACTTCGTACTCTAAAGCCTTTGATCTCTCCTTTTCTAATTCCAACTCCATTCGTAAGTTCTCTGTAATCTTGCGTGGATTTGTTTACAAAACCAAGCAAACCTATTATGAGGAAATAATAGGTGGACGTCTCGGTAATCTTTGCATATCATAACACGACCTCCATAAAATCTAAAATCATATCAGATAATCAACAAAAAGATAATCTATAAGTAATAACCAATATGAAATGAATCCAACTATCAATTAACCAATACCATATCATAGGTTCCTTTCCAAGGACACCATAAACATACAACATACTATTTTAAATAGGTTTGAAACCTAGTCAAGTTAAGCGACTCATCCCCATGCTGATTATTATTAAATTATATAAAATCCACGTACAAGTTTAACAATTATTATTACTTGAATTGATGAATTCACATACCACAAAAATACAAACAGATACAAAAAAGTATAGTTGAATTGTAAACAACCAATACCTGATACCCCTTCCAAGGCAGCTGCCACAGTGAAGGAAGATGAGAGTGTATGTGAGGGATTCCAGATTGTATCTTCTACTGTTGTAAGAGCTAGAACCCTTAGTAAACCATTGAGAAAAGAGTAATAAGCCCAACAAAATCCACATGCCAAAACTAAGTTACTTCACTACTTCCGAACTCACGATTGCCATGAAGAATCCCATACATCATTGCAATGAAAAATCCCATAAACTAGGCCCAAGAATGTTCATGACCTGGAAGAGTGAGAATGACATAAAGGGATCAGATTATTGTCTTTTTAGTAGCCTAACATACAGATGCAACATGACTACCTTACCATCACATAGTACTCTCCTAGTTGTTGATGTTCCATTTACAAAAAGATATAAACACATGAATTCAATATGAACCAACATCCAAAATTATATAAAAATACTGATGTACCACGATTACAAACAGAAATTATACATGAACATATTTAGTATAAAATGATGAAATCGGAAACAAGAAATTAGCAACAAATACATGTTCACAAACAGAAATACATGAACTGTGAAAGAGCAACAAATATCGATGTACCACGAGAAATTAGCAACAAATACATGTTCCAACAAATGATAATGAAATCAGCAACAAGAAATTATTGCAACAAACACTGATGTACCACGATTACGAACAGAAATACATGAATTGTGATAAAGCAACAATCAATTGAAATCAGAAACTTAAAATGATCGATACATTTGAGACCTGTAATTCTATTGGATTTGATCGATATATTCGACGATCCAACAGAGCCAAGAAAGAGATTAGCAGCGATGAACTTTGATCAACTCGCCAGATTGAATTTGAACAGAGCGAAATTAAATCTAATATTACAGATTGAATATTAAATCTGATTTTTGTATATTAAATTAAAATTACAGATTGAACAGAGCCAAATTGACAGCCAAGAAACGATTAACAAAGCCAAGAAACTGATGATTGATGAACTTTGAAATCGATTTGACGATTAACTCAGGTTTTATAGAAAATGATCATCTATTTCACCTGATACTACTCTACTCTGATATGAATAGAGCGCTGGAGACTTTGAGCCCCGTTGAATCGAACGCAGCCACGCAGGGGGCAGGAGCAGTTGTCGCTTCGTTTGCCCACCGCCCGGGCGCAGTCACCTCTTCGTTTCCAACGTCCATCAGATACTCCTCGTTTCTAATGTGATCGAGTGTGGCCTTCGATCGGTTCTTGATTTTGATTTCAATCTGATTTTGTTTGTTTGATCGAGTGTGTGCTGCTCTCAAATAAGACAACGGAATGTTAACCCTAATGGCTCTCGTTGATTTTGATTTTGACCCATGGGTTATTTTGACTTTTAGGTTTGACCCATGGATTATAAATGTTTGATTTTTCGGCTGCTCTCAATTCTCAATTAAGACCCATGGCTTTTTAATGTTTACTTGTTTTCTAATATTTTGACTTGTTAAATTTATTTGTATTTTAAGTTTTTTAATTTATTAAGCTTGAAGCCTTGAACTTGTTTTTAATATTTTGATTTTTAAAACATGATATAAATTTTAAAAATACTATATTATATTGTATCCATTTCGTGACCACATAATTTATTAAAATAATATTTTCATTAGTTTTCAATAAAAGTTTTTATTTAATATTATATGAGGTTTAAAATTTATTAATATTTCTTATTCAGTGACCATTTTATTTGGTCTCTAAATTCAAATCATTTCAGTGACTATATTTTTGGTCACTAACACTTAAATATGAAATAAATAACATTAATTAGGAAGTTAATATATTTTTACTCCGTGACCATTTTATTTGGTCTCTAAATTCAAATCAGTTCAGTGACCATTATTTCTGGTCACTAACACATAAATATGAGATAAATAACGTTAATCAGTAAGTTGAATATATTTTTTACTTAGTGACCAATTTATTTGGTCTCTAAATTCAAATCAGTTCAGTGACCATTATTTCTGGTCACTAACACATCAATATGAGATAAATAACTATAATCAGTAAGTTGAACATATTTTTTGTTCAGTGACCATTTTATTTGGTCTCTAAATTCAAATCAGTTCAGTGACCATTATTTCTGGTCACTAACACATAAATATGAGATAAATAACATTAATCAGTAAGTTGAATATATTTTTACTTAGTGACTATTTTATTTGGTCTCTAAATTCAAATCAGTGACCATTATTTCTGGTCACTGACACTAATTGGTAGTTAAATATAGGTTTTACTCAGTGACCACTTTTATTTGGTCTTTAATTTTATATTAGTGACTTGATCTTAATGACGACAATATTTTTGTCACTAAAATAAAGATTAGTGACCAATTCAAAGGTAGTCACTAAATTTCTGGTCACTAATGACCTTTTTTCTTGTAGTGAGACATAAGAGGTTCGAATATCTTATAAGAAAAAACAAACAATGCTTAATGGAAAACAAATGAGACTTTTAAGTCTTAAAAACGTGATTTTAAAATTATTAAGAGATTTAATGAATGTGAATGTTAATTAATTAGGAGAAGACGACATGTTCCTAATATTGATCGAAGTCTTAATTATTAAGATTTAAGGGGTGTTTATGAAATATCAAACTCGATCTATAAACAATCAAGAACTTAGCTTTACTTTTGTTCAAGTTTTTACTCAAAATCTGTGCCAAAAGTAACAAATATATTTGTGTTTAAAACAGTAAAACAAAAACACGCATTATTGCAACTATAATCTAATCGTAAATATCATACTTAATAACTGAAATTAAACCAATAAATGACTTAATTCACATATATATAGAAAGATACACAAAAGATAATCTAATGATCCACGAATTAAGATAAAAAGATCGACTTCGATTCGGGTTTATCGATCTTTAATTACTTGCAATATGGATATGATTCGGTGAAACGAGTGTTTCATCGTATGTCGTTTGTCCTATCGTAGGTCAATACACTCTATCCCTCTCATCAAACCAACACAAACGACCGTTCTCTGTCGGGTAGTCTTTCACATCTACGTGCTCATCGTCCGCAATCACAAACGGATTTACAATCCTCGATATGGATATGATCGGTCTCTGCCTTAACGGCTTACGTAAATGTGCGTCTGTAAAAGCGTCAACTTTCTTCCATTTATTGCCGTCCATCATCCTCCAGAGATCAATCTTCATTGCATGATACTGCTTGAACGAATTATGTTTTTCGACCGAATACGCTACATGCAAATGAATACATTCTTTGAGAAGAAGTAAACTCCCACAAACAAACATACACGATCCCGGAACCGATGGAAACCCTATTTTCCTAAACTTTTCTGATTCCACGTCAAAAGCGATAACAAAACTTTGTGTTCTATCTTTCTTTCGTGTCACGGTGAAATCAAGATTTTTTCTACCATCAAAAGTAGCCTGCGACCACAAGTACTTAGAGATTCGATTCAGATTCTCGAAATATCGAATATTTTTCCATGAATCAAATCTTAATGAGTATATATATGTCCCTTTGTGGCTTTGTGTACACCTTTGGAAACAATATGAAGAAGCTTATAATCGTTAGTCGAGTCATTATAGAAACCGATTATATTGATATAGTAATTGAACCCGTTAAGTATGATTATAATAATATATTCTTATTGCCATTTGTCATCTTCTTATGATACCAAGTCGCATTTTATACTAATGACAAATGTTAATTACTATCTATATTCTATTCCATATCTATCTATTCTATTAAAAAAGTAAATTGATGCCACTTGGCACCTAACTAGAATGACACTTGGCATAAGTGGATACGCCACGTGTATAATATATAATTTTCATATTAAAATAATAATCTATCTATTTTATTAAAAGAGTAAATAGATGCAACTTGGCATCTAACTAGAATGCCACTTGGCATAACGTGGATACGCCACGTGTATAATATATAATTTTCATATTAAAATAATAATTGCATTAATTAAATTAATTTAGAAATAAAATATCCTCCTTTAATTTTGGATTTCAAATTTAAATTTGAGTCTATAACTACTACTGTTTTGGATTTCAAACTTAAATTTGAGTCTATAACTTACATCTTTTGTTAGCTTCTTATCCATCTATAATATTTTTTTTTCCTTTTTTGGTTATTATATAATTTTTAGTTATGTATTTTACATTTAACCCATTTTATATATTTTCTATAATCACTTTAACTGTATAATATTGCTCTTTTATTTGTAGTTTCTGTAATAATTTTTCATATATATATATATATATATATATATATATATATATATATATATATATATATATATATATATATATATATATATATATATATATATATATATATATATATATATATATATAGTTTTGAAAAAACAAGTTATCTACTATTCCGTGTAGTACACGGATAATATACTAGTATATTAATAAATGAAAACAATTTGTGCCACATGACACTTTCTCCTTACACCAAAACAAAATTTTCCCTCCTCTTTTTCCTTAATTAACTCTACTACTTACAAAATTTAATAAATGTTTTAAATACATAAAAGAGTAAAATTAAATATGCAATTAATGAATTTTACTTATATAACTATGCTTAAAAAAAGAATAATATTAGTAGCTTAGATGTTTTTCTTGAAATATATTGAAATGATTTTTTTGTAATTTTATTTAAATCTATTTATTATAATAATAGAGTATTAATAAAATCATATTCCATAATTTTTATTTATTATAAAATATATATAAACATTATATTTTATATAAAATTAAAATTTCAGATTATATCGATTAAATATATATAAATTTCAGGCATAACTTTTTCTAAAAGAATGTTAAAAAAATAACTATTGTTTATAAATATTTATAAAGATAGATAAATACTAAACATGACAGATAATTATACTTTCGTTTTTATTTTTTTATAAGAAGTAACATTATATGGTTTAGTTTTAAATTTACATACATTTTATCTAACCAATTGTTTATTAAAAATTATTCTCATTATACGTGAGTTTCTACACAAGTAATATATATATGGGCCCGATAAAAAACCTAAATATCAAGTTCGTTTTATTAGTAATTCCCTCAAAACAATGACAAATTGTGTTTATTTGAAAACTAGAGGTTGTTTCCGTACATAAACCCCGAGAACGAAATGTTTTTGAGAATATATATAATACGGTAAAAAGATTTCCGTGAATCGCTTGACCTAAAAAGTTCTACATAATTATGTCTTTATTTCAAATAATCTATCTATTCTAATAAATGAATAAATAATGGGTTATACCACCCCATAAATAATTTGTCACTTGTCATTTGATCAGAATGGCAATTGACATGACATGCTTATGACATGTGTAATTTTAATTAATTTAGTTAATTTTTATTTTTGTAATACAAATCATTTAATTTAATTTTTAAAGGTTAATTAAACTTTTTTTAAAAATTTAAGTCATATTAAATTAATCTATAATTAGAATATAATTTTCATATTATAAATTTAATTTTTTTCAATACATGTCGAATATTATTGTTTTGTTATTAATTCATAACATTTATAATATTAGTATAATTAAATAACAATTAGTTATCAAACACGTCACATGCATTATATCGGTCATAAAAGTATATATTACTATAGTAAAAAATATATGCTAATATGTATATATATAACACAAGAGATTCAATTCATAGATGTCAAAAATGAAAACAATAGTTATCTTTGCATGGTTGCTTGTGCTATTCGCCGCCGCCCCCTTGCCGGCGGTGAAGGGTAACTATTGCTCCAACAGCCACATAGTCGATGCTCCGACCACCGTAAAGAAAACCAAACTCCACTTCTTCTTCCATGACACCCTTTCCCGTAAACACCCTTCCACCATCCTCATTGCAAAACCAAACGGCACGGTGGTCGAAGAAGGCAACCTTATCCCTTTCGGGGCAGTTATCACGGAGGGACCGAGCAAAGATTCGAAGGTTATAGGTAATGCACGTGGACTCTACACATCGGCAAGCCGTGGATCGGACTTGACCTTATTGTATAATAGCGATTTTGAATTTACAAGTGGTAAGTTTAATGGGAGTTCCATAAGTGTTTTTTCGAGGAATCCGATGACGGTGGTGAAGGAGGTGGCGGTGGTTGGTGGCAGAGGGAAGTTTAAAATGGCTAATGGCTTTATTATGCTTAATAGGATTTACTTAAATTTTACAAATGGTGATGCGATTCTTGAATGTCATGCCCAGGGGGGCGAAGTGGGCTACGGCCCAGGGCAACAAAAACGTATAGGGCATCAAAATTTTTTAGCTTCAGTCCATATACTAAACTTTGAAACTAAAACCGACTTGTGAAGAAAGCAGAAGAGTCGACGCTAAATGCTAGGGAAGTTCAATCGGCAATTGTAGGGACATCTCGAAGGAGGCAGACTTGGGAAGGAAGCAGAAGAGAATAGGTCTGGAACCTAGAAGTTTTCATTCTTTCAAGCCAATCTTTATCGGTCTCGATCTCTCAACTGGAATTGACTTCAAACCAAGTCGATTTTTTTTATTCGATTCATCATTTCTCTTTATCGATTTTATCTGGAACTATTTGAGAGTTTGCAAGTGTGTCGCCTCCTCGGTGCTTCATGTTGGAATTTGCAAGATGGATGAACACATTGAACTTTCACCAAAAATTTGGTGGAGGTGCAGGTGCTTCTTTTACGACAGGATGCAGACGATGAGAGGAGAAAGAAGTGAGTTAGATTCGAAGAAGGAAAAGCTAAGAAAAAGGGTTTTCCACAACAATTTGGTAGAGGTGCAGTGCAGGTGGATGAACGCATCGAACTTCCACCGAAAAGTTGTGATATTGTTTTTGGGAGTTGGGTTTTTTATGAAGAGTCAAGCTCTTGGTATATACTATATAGAAGACAAGTGTGAGTTTCTGACACAACATGTTACGTGTATGAGAATTAGAAGACAAGATTCTCTATAATAGAAGTGAAGGTGGTAGCCTAAACTGTAATTTCTCAAAGTAAATTTAATTGCATAATTAATAAATTTTAAATACATACGTGTGTGTTATTTGATTGATTTTGTTTTTTGGGTGGATGAAAATTAAAAAATAGGTCTAGAGCCAAATTATTGGTGGAGAAAGGCTTATGCAGCTAGAAACCTTTTTGGAACAAGAGGCTCGATCATGCAAAAGAAACTGAAATTCAAATTATAGGTATGGTTGGGCATTTATATTCATTATATACCATATAACAAGTTAATTTAAGTAATAATAGGATATATTGTTTAATTATTTGTTGTTTTAGCATGTTGCTTTCATGGAAATAAAAAGAAAAATTAGTTTTTTGATCATTGACATTATTTGGGTTTTGAAATTAGGTCATTAGTACGTATATTTCATTGTTTAATCATTGACATTGTCTTATCGGAAACATTGTTATCTCATTAGAAGACATTATTCTTTTGTTTCGCCCTAGTCATGAAAATCACTACTAAAAAGATGTGTTTCAGCGACGGATTGGTCTGTCGGAAAAAACCTTGTCGCTAATTTTAATTTAGCGACGGATCAACGACCGAATACAATTAACTACGGATCAATGACAGAATAGTGACGGAAAGACAACGACGGATCAACAACGGACCAATCAGCGACGGATGAACGACGGACTTGTTAGTGACGGATTAGCGACGGATGAACGACGGACTTGTTAGTGACGGATTAACGACGGATTTGCGACACATATTTTTCTACAGATTAGCGACGAATATACTTTTAGCGACAGAAACGTTGTCACTAATCCGTCACTAAAATATCAAATAAAATAATTAAAAACCGTCGCAAATCTGTCGCTAAATTTATGATTTTCAAAAACTTTTTTCTTGTTTTTCAAACCCAATACCTGTCATATTCTTTTATTTTTTAATACACAACAAAATCTACAACACTTGTCATTCCAACATTCATTAATATAAGAATGTTGTTCAAAACGTGCACATCAACATATGTATGTTTGCACATCGTTGTTAGCCTTCTATCAAAAGTTGTTAGCTTTCTATCGGAAGGTTTATCAGTTAGTTACACAAACATATATAAGACATGCTATTTGGAAATTCGATTGATCAACTGCGCCAACATGTCTTCTTTCCATTTTGCCATTTTATCATGCATCCTTTTATCCACTTCATTGATTTGTGATTTTAATGCTTCCTCTCGTTCTGTTGAGTCAACTGTTGTACCTTACAACAAAGTTTATATATATGTAAATATCTAACTCACATATTCACACTTTATAGTTATAAAATTCTTAGAACTTAAAAGAATCATGAAAATCAATAGTATTGTATACACCAAAATAAAAAACATATACTTAAATGAATATATACTATCCTACGTTTATACTAAAAATCTAATATTAGCGACTTACTTCGCATGCTTTAATTCTATACCAATAATACAATAAAATTTTATGTTAAAACTAACCATTCTAAAATACTTTATCACAATAGCCTATAAACTTCATCACTAAAACAATCTATAAAAACCAATATTAATAACTTAATTAGCATACTTCAATGCTAAAATCATAATGTCACTTATAATACAATCAACATGTTTATACCTATATTGATTCACGACCCAATAATGTCACTTATGACCCATAGAATCAAACGTGAAACAAGTAAAACCAATAATAATGACAATTTACTTTCTAAAATAAACATTAGCAACCTACTTTATCACAAAAAACCATAAAACCATAAATACAAACTTAATTTGCACTTTGCATTAAACTCAACAATTTATCAAAAAAATATCTACAACTAGTTAAAAACCTCATTAATAACTATATATGAAAAGTAATAGAATTAGCAACATATTTCCACAATTAACCCTCGATAGAAAACCCATAAAATTTTTTAGATATTCAACATGATGACATACTAAAACACATTGATAATCATGACGATCGAATAACATTGGTTAGGACTATCACAACACATGTATAACCAGACGACCGAATAAAATTGGTTACGCCTATTATAACTCGTTAAATACATTACTTATAAACCTTTAAAAATTAGCAACATACTTTCATGACTTTATAATTTAATCAACAAACAAGTAAATCATAAGATATTACACGTTATATATGATGTGTTAAAACTAACCTCATCAATGCGCACTAAACCCGGACCATGTTGGTGTCTCTGATGAACCAGTAACTACAGCTTCTGGATCAGAATGCATACCCCAACCAAATAATCTTCCTTTTTTCAGCCCTCCAGTGCACTCATACCAAAGGGCTTTATCAGGAGGTGGATGGGTACTAACATCTGGCCCATGCTTTGCAATCATCTGGTCTTTAATTGCATCCTACGAAATATTATCATAAAAAAACATTTACGAGTGTTATATAAGGAAATTAAAATAAGTTCAAGAAAATTACCCCAATTAATTTGGCATTTTTGATAATATATTCTTGAGATGTGTCTCCCGATGATGTCTTCACCTTTTTTGTATGCGTCATTTCATACAATTCAAGCGATAAAATCCACTCGCTGATGGATTTGGAACTTGTTCTTCTGGATTATATGAATCCCATGTTGCATTATTAAAATTAACGGGACCCATCGCATCCAAAACCATACGTGTACAACCATCAACATTATCATCTTTCATTAGATTAGAGCATTGTCCCTCATGTTTCAATCTACTGCTTGTTTCCCCGTGCGCCCACCAAGTTGTATAATCAGGAATGAACCCGTATTTATACAAGTGCAACTTAACATCCTCTTGTTTGGTAATGTAAAATTTTTCACATCTTACAAGGACATCTAATTCGAAGTATTTTCTCATGATTCAAGGTTTTCACTTCGACAAAAGCTTCATTAGAAAAGGCAAAATCCAAAAACAATTCTACTTTGTGGCCATAATTAGTATTAAGAAAACCATCAGCATTTTTCCGTTTGTACATCCATCCTCTATCTCTACGCATAGACATGTTAAATAACTATAACAAAAACAAAGTAACAAAAACATTAGCGATAACATTGTCTAATAACTAAATTTAACTTGTCATGTATTAAAATAAAACACACACACACAAAGATATATATATATATATATATATATATATATATATATATATATATATGTGTGTGTGTGTGTGTGTGTGTGTGTGTGTGTATCAACTTGAACTCGTTACATATAAATAAAACACATTTGAACTTGTTACGATCTTTTGTTTTTTTCAAGCATATTTTTTTATCCATTTATATAGATAGAAAAGAAAAACAAAATGATGATCCAAGTAAATCAAAATAGGCCTTGGAGATTGATTTATATCCGTAGTTCACATCAAGAAACAATTTCATATACTAAATCAACATCCTTAGTTCACATCAATAAGCATAACATTGTCTAATAACTAAACTTTAACTTGTCATGTATTAAATAAAACACACACAAATATATATATATATATATATATATATATATATATATATATATATATATATATATATATATATATATCGCAGCACACAAAAAAAACCACAGCATCGCAACACAAAAAAGAAAAAGTAAACGACTGAAACAAAGGGTTATATATATACACACAAAAAAAAAAAAAGAAAACGACAGCATGTATGAAACAAAAGATATATATATATATATATATATATATATATATATATATATATATATATATATATATATATATATATATATATATATATATATATATATCACAGCACAAACAAAGAATATTTTGATACCTTCAGCCCAAAAAATCAAGAAGAAGCAGTCGAATATTTTGATACCTTCAGATCGAGAACGCACCTCCGGTGACCGACTGAGCGAGGACTTGATGGAGTCGGCTTCAGCTCCGGTGATTGACTGAGAGAGGCATCTGAGACATCAAAATGAGATGGAGAGACAATCTTAGTATTTTCATCTGATTAATATTGAAATAAACCAATTATATTTCCTCATTTTAGTGATTAAATTCTTAAACTTTTTTTACCGGTGGTGTTTGTCATTTAATTCGGTTGCCTATTTAACAAAATTAATAAAACAAAAATAACTTATGGTCCTACATAATGTCATACACTCTTACCAAACCAGATGCACTAAGGTGGCGCACGCAGTGTAGTCTTTCATATGATATTGATTATTACACATTTTGTTAGGATGCTCGGTACACATAATAAGTCATCGTTCATTATATTTTTGAATATATAATAATGAAACTTGTTGAGCCTCAGCAGGACTTGTTTTAACGTGCCTTAATAGATCTTTACTTCCGTAACAGTGTGATCGGTTATGTCGTCTCCCTTTCGTTTAAGATTACGGTTCATTATGATTGATTGATTGGGATTATGTTAGCTCGGGAAGTGTAGTGTAATGTCATATACTCCTTCTGAACCAGATGCACAAAGGTGGTGCACTCAGTGTAGTCTTTCGTTTGATATTGATTATTACACATTTTGTTAGGATGCTCGGTAAACAAAATAAGTCATCGTTCATTATATTTTTTAATATGTAATAATGGAACTTGTTGAGCCTCAGCAGGACTTGTTTTAACGTGCCAATAGACCCTCATGTATAAATTAATGATTAGTCTATAGGTTATAATGGTTCATATTGGACTTTGACAACACTTATTACTCATCTAAGTCATAACAAATTATAAGTCATGTTGGACTTTAAAAAACTATTGATTATTCATTTAATATTAAAAACAAGTTATATTAGGCATTGTTCGGCCCAAACAAATACTCATAATTCTTATAATGTTATGATAGTTTATAGTTGATCATATATATATATATATATATATATGTGTGTGTGTGTGTGTGTGTGTGTGTGTGTGTGTGTGTGTGTGTGTGTGTGTGTGTATATATATATATATATATATGGATTATGCATGTACATATATATTATTTGTTTAAAGAGTATCACATTACCTATTAATATCAACCGACTACAACTAATTTATATGTTCGGTTCTAACATGTATATGGACGTGTGTATTTGAATTGTATTCATATTTAATGATCTATTTTTTTGGAAAATGGAAAATGGGAGTGTAGTGTAATGTCATACACTCCTTCCGAATCAGATGCATTAAGGTGGCGCACTCAACGAAGTCTTTCGTATGATATTGATTATTACACATTTCGGTAGGACGCTCGGTAAGCATAACCCAACTATTTGTTGATTCAACCTTTATTTTCTTGACGATCTGGTGTGGAGGTGGATATTATTTTTTAAAGAAATCTATTTTTAGAACATTCATTTTCAAGATCCGTCGTTGATCCGTTGCAGATCCGTCACTAATATGTCGGTAATTGTCTGTCATAAATCCGTCACTAATTTATGTCGCAAATCAGTCACTGTCTGTCACAATAAAGTTGTTGCAAATCTGTTCCGTCACTAATCTGTCGCTAATTGTCTGTTATAAATCTGTCACTAAATTTATGTCGCAAATCTGTCACTAATCTGTCACAATAAAGTTGTCGCAAATCTGTCGCTAAGTTGCTGTCACAAATCTTTCGCTGAAATCTGTCGGTAATCAGTCGCTGATATGTCGCTAAGTTGTTATCACAAATCTGTCGCTGAAATCTGTCGGTAATCTGTCGCTGATATGTCGCTAAGTTGCTGTCACAAATCTGTCACTGAAATCTGTCGGTAATCTGTCGCTGAAATCTGTCGGTAATCTGTCGCTGATATGTCGCTAAGTTGCTGTCACAAATCTGTCGCCGAAATCTGTTAGTAATCTGTCACTGATATGTCATTTATGATCCGTCGCTAATCTATTGCAGATCCGTCACTAAACCATCGCTAAAGTTCCGTCACAAATTCCGTCACAAGATCCGTCGCTGATACTCATTTTTCTAGTAATGAATGCTCAGGACCGGCCCTGGTCATGCCACCATTATTCATCAATAATTCAAAGATTATATCATTTGTTGTTGGTCAATGATTTTTAATTATACAAATTTCGTATTTCCATCATTGGATAAAAATTTTGGATTTGAAATTAACAATTTATATTATTATGGTTATATTTTAATCCATATTATATATATATATATATATATATATATATATATATATATATATATATATATATATATATATATATAATAATAATAATAATAATAATAATAATAATAATAATAATAATAATTCTGGTAGGCAGTAATTCATCCCCGATGGTATGTTTGTCTCAGATGGTGTGTTTTTATGCCGAGCTTTGGGCTCGAAGGAGCTGCGGCTCGTGCTCCGTACTTGGTGCGAAGAGGGTATACGATGTTTGTCATCGGTGTTACTCTTGGGGCTTCATAAAGATTTATAAAATGCGTAATCTGTGTATTCACTAAGCATTCGCTTATCCCTCAATTGTTTAATTTTTACAGGGAAAGGAAAATATACTGCCGGGCCATCTAGTTAAGTCAACACTTGAAGTTTGAAGAATATCTACTACTCTGCTTGGTAATTAGATATTGGGATTATTATTACAATATGTATTTGGGTTGATGTAATGTTATTGAGTATGTAGACTTAGATTTGGTACCTTGTAGCACCGTAGGGTGTTTGACACTGTTGTATTACTTTATTTATGTATTTTAATGCTTCCGCACTTTAACTAAGTTATCAGATAATTATGTATTTGTATGTTGGTGATTAAATCCTGGGTGTCTTGTAAATGGTGGTTAATGTGGCAAGGGTGTTACATGAGATGGTATCAGAGCTATAGTTTGAGATTCAAGTGTTCGTGAGGTCTTGGTCTCAAACATTAAGTGATGATATGTAGTGATTTTAAGTAATGATCTGAACTAAGATAGGTTACGATTTAGTAATCATTGGAGATTGACTTTCATACGGGACAATGAGTGGTGTCTTTAAATAAAT
This sequence comes from Centrapalus pauciflorus, assembly GCA_020465985.1. Lineage (NCBI taxonomy): Eukaryota > Viridiplantae > Streptophyta > Magnoliopsida > Asterales > Asteraceae > Centrapalus > Centrapalus pauciflorus. Next base: position 159,135 of record JAANYP010000635.1, on the reverse strand, counting down.
GACATGTTACTAAACAAGTTATATGTTTCATATTTCAGAACATGTCTGGAGGAGGAATGACACCTGAAGAAACAAGGAATATGATGCTAGCCTTGATGGCTGAGCAAAATCAAATGATTCAAGACCAGTTTTGGGCTCGAGATGAGGCCGAAGCTAAGAGAAGGGAGGATAAGAGAAAGAACAAGGAAAAAGAAGGGGGAAATAATGATGAACAAGATGACAACACTGGGTCATCTAACAAACCCAAAGGTTGTCGTTTTAAGGATTTCAAGGGAAATGGTGCTGTAGAGTTTAATGGACTGGGTGATGCTGTTGCTGTGCTAGAATGGATAACAGCAACCGAACGAACATTCCGAATCAGCGATTGTGCTGAGAAGGACATGGTTTGGTATGCTACTGCTATGTTCACCAAGGATGCAATTATGTGGTGGAACTCTATGGTGAATGCTTTGACATCAGAGAAGGTTTCTGTAATGATTTGGGATGAGTTCACTGACTTGTTCACTCTGCAGTACTGTCCGGTTGACGAGCGCCGAAGGTTGGAAGCGAAGTTTATGGCGCTGATGCAGGGGACGAAGACGGTGTCCCAGTATGCTGTGGAATTCACGAGGCTGAGTTTGTTTGCGCCTCATCAGGTGGATACTGAAGAAAGGAAAGTAACCAGGTTCGAGGCTGGTCTGGATATTGAGATCAGAAGAGTTATGAGTAACGTTCGCTATCCTACATTTGCTGGTCTACTTGAGGCTGCCAGAAATGTAGAACAAATTCTGACTATGTCGAGATATTCGATTGGGTCTGCTGCTGCTGCTACTAATCCGACACAGACGTCACCGCCGAAGCGCCAGCGTGAGGGAGGATACTTGGGATCTTCCCGATCTTCACAGTATTCGCCTCAGCAGTCTTATCGCCGACCATCTGGGTCTTCTGGTCATGCTCGTGCCTATTCCATCAACACCGAGCCGCAATATTGCAATAAGTGTCATCTAGAACACTTTGGCAAGTGCACTAATGGACGCGCTTGTTTTTGCTGTGGAGAATTGGGCCATTTTCAGAGCGAGTGTCCATGAAAAGCCGATGCTTGCTATAAGTGTGGGGTATGGGGACACTATAGTAGGAACTGTAGGAAGAATGCTCCAGCAGCTGCTGCTCCATCATCAACCCGATCATCTGGAGGATCTAGTGGTGGTTCAGTCAACCGCCGGAACCAGCCACAAAGGGCACCGACTCGTGCATTCCAGATTACCGCAGAGGAGGCTAGGGAAAACCCGGAGGTGGTTACGGGTACGTTTATTGTAAATTCCTTGCCTGCACGAGTTCTTTTTGATTCAGGTGCCAACCGGTCCTTTGTGTCTACTGTTTTTGCACAACGACTTGCCATGCCACTGTCTAGATTATCTGCTATACTTGACATGGAAACTGCTAGCAACACTCTAGTCAAAGTAGATCACGTATATCGTAACTGCACATTAGTGATTGAAGATGTAGTCTTCAACTTGGACCTGATTCCTATTGAATTCAGTGAATTTGATGTGATAGTCAGGATGGACTGGTTGATTGAGAATGAAGCCCATATAGTGTGTAAGAAGCGAATGATAAAGATAACTACTCCGGAGGGGAGTGAGATCTGTATATACGGGGATAGGAGAAGTGGGGATCTGTGTTTACTGACCATTGCAAAAGCTCGAAAGCTTGTTGCAAAGGGGTGTGACGCCTATCTAGCATATGCTATTGATGCCAAGGCTGAGAAGAAGACTTTGGCCGATGTGCCTGTTGTTTCACAATTCCCGGATGTGTTTCCGGAAGACTTGTCTGGCGTGCCGCCTGAGAGACAAGTGGAATTCCGAATTGATCTGATCCTGGGAGCTGCACCGGTAGCTCGTTCTTCTTATCGCCTTGCTCCTACCGAAATGCAAGAGATGATGAAACAACTCCAGGAGTTGTTGGATATGGGCTTCATTCGACCGAGTTCATCACCGTGGGGAGCTCCGATATTGTTTGTAAAGAAGAAAGATGGCACAATGCGAATGTGTATTGATTACCGGGAGTTGAATAAGCTGACTATTAAGAACAAGTATCCGCTGTCGAGGATAGATGACCTGTTTGATCAATTACATGGGGCTTGTGTCTTTTCTAAGATTGACTTGAGGTCAGGATATCATCAGCTGAAAGTTCGAGAGGAGGATGTTCCTACGACAACTTTCAGGACACGTTATGGGCATTACGAGTTCTTGGTTATGCCTTCCGGGTTAACCAATGTCCCGGCTGTCTTTATGGACTTGATGAATAGAGTTTGCAGACCGATGTTAGATAAATCGGTAATTGTGTTTATTGATGACATTTTGGTATACTCTAAGTCTGAGGCCGAGCATGCTGCTCATCTAAAGGAAGTGTTGGAATTGCTAAGAAAAGTGAAGTTGTATGCCAAGTTCTCAAAATGTGAGTTTTGGCTGCAACAGATTCAATATTTAGGGCATGTGATTTCCGAGGCTGGGATTTCTGTAGATCCAGCCAAAGTTGAAGCGATAAAGAATTGGGAACCGCCTCGATCAGCTACAGAAGTCAGAAGTTTTCTTGGGCTGGCGGGGTATTATCGAAGATTTATAAAGGACTTTTCGAAAATTGCAGTTCCTTTGACTGCATTAACAAAGAAGAACGCACCGTATGTTTGGGAAACCGTGCAGCAAGAAGCATTTGAGATTTTGAAAAAGACGCTAAGTGAAGCACCGATACTTGCTCTACCAGAGGGCAATGAGGATTTTGTGTTATACACGGACGCTTCAAGACTGGGATTAGGTGTTGTACTGATGCAGCGTAGTAAGGTTATAGCATATGCCTCGAGACAGCTAAAGCAACATGAGAAGATTTATTCGACTCATGATTTGGAGTTAACCGCAGTTAAATTTGCTTTGAAGTTATGGAGACACTATCTGTACGGGACTAAGTGTCAATTATACACGGACCATAAGAGTTTAAAGTACATCTTTAGTCAGAAGGAGCTCAATATGAGGCAGAGATGATCTATGGAACTTATAAAGTATTACGACTGTGAGATCCTTTATCATCCCGGAAAGGCTAGCGTGGTAGCTGATGCTTTAAGTCGCAAAGCTTATGTCAAGGACTGCTGCTACATGATGACGTCTACTATGCTAACATCTACGATTATAAATGATGTTAAGGGCGCTCAAGAAGAAGCCTTGAAAGACGAAAATGTTAATGATGAGGATATTCGAGTGCATAAAAATGTTATGGAAACTAGTGAATCGGGTTTGAAAGGAATTTATGGAAGGATATGGGTGGCGAAGTTTGGGGGCATGAGAAAGGTAATTATCGAAGAAGCACATCAGTCTAAGTTTTCTGTACATCCTGGAAGCACAAAGATGTACAATGAACTTAAAGCAGACTTTTGGTGGCCGGGATTGAAAAAGGACATAGGTCAGTATGTGGAAAGATGTCGGACTTGTCGGCTGGTGAAAGCCGAACATCAGCAACCATACGGCAGTCTGCAACTGCTTCCCATTCCGGAATGGAAGTGGGAACATATTACGATGGACTTTGTTACTAAATTACCGAAAACTAGGCGTCAACACGATGCAGTTTGGGTAATAGTGGATAGATTGACTAAGTCGGCACACTTTATTCCGATAAGAGAGAGTTATTCTTTGGAGAAGTTGGCTCAGATTTACGTAGACGAGATTGTTTCTAGACACGGAGTACCGAAGTCCATTGTGTCTGATCGTGATAGTCGCTTTACTTCAAACTTCTGGTCAGCACTGCAAGAAGGACAGGGTACAAGAATTGCTATGAGTACGACCTATCATCCGCAAACCGATGGCCAAAGTGAACGAACAATCCTCACCTTGGAGGATATGATGAGATCATGTGTACTGGATCTCAGTGGCAATTGGGATGATCATTTGCCACTGATAGAGTTTTCGTATAGCAACAGCTATCATGCAACGATTAAGAAGGCACATTTTGAGGCACTATATGGGAGAAGGTGTAGGACTCCTACTTGTTGGAGAGAAACTGGAGAAACGTCGATTGATGGGCCGGCATTGTTACAAGAAACAAATGAGAAGATACAGTTGGTGCGACAGAATATGAAAGCGGCTCAGGATCGCCAGAAAAGTTATTACGATAGAAGGCATAAGTCAATCAACTTTGAGATGAATGACTGGGTTTATTTGAAAGTGTCACCTATGAGAGGTGTTACATGCTTTGTGAAAAGAGGAAAGTTGGCTCCGAGGTTCGTCGGACCATTCAGAATAATAGAGAAAGTTGGAAACCAGTCTTATCGTTTGGAGTTTCCTGAAGAGATGTCGGGTATACATCCGGTGTTTCATGTTGGGAATCTTAGGAAGTCTTTTACTACTGAGAATGAGGATTGGGCTGACCACACTGAGCTACAAGTTGATGAAAGGCTCCGATATGTTGAAGAGCCGGAGTGTGTGTTGGATACCAAAGTGAAGAAACTAAGAAGTAAAGAGATAGAGATGGTGCTGGTACGTTGGAAGCATCACAAAGGAGCGAATCACACTTGGGAGACAAAGGCGGAAATGTTGAAGAAATATCCACAATTGTTTGGATCCGAGTAACTTCGAGGACGAAGTTTGAGCGTGGTGGAGCCCATGCTGTAACATCCTCAGATTTAAATTAGTGTATTTGAAGTTATTAGTTTAAATTTGTAATTTAAGTTGAATTATGAAAGTTGGTACGGAATTTGGATTAATTATAAAATTGGTTATTATATTTAGAAATTGAGGAATTTCAATTAATTTAAGTGAATATAATTATTTAATTGTTAAGGAAAATAAAATAAAGATAGAATTCTTTATTTTATAAAAGCAGTATTTTATGGAATCGAACTTATATGAAATTCGAATTTATATGTGATCCGAAATTGAAGGAACCGAATTGGAACTTGATGGGGTCTGAATACGGGTGGGGACCGAATTCGGACATGATCCGAATTTGGGGTCAAAAGTGGTAAAACATATAAAATTTGGTTTTATGAAATTAAACAGTTATTCACACGATGTGTTGTTACAACTGACTTGCAGGTCCCTTGTGGTGTTGTTTAACCCACAGTGGGGTACTTTATGGATCCGGTTGAAAGCCCGAGAAGAAATAAAATTGATTAAAGTTTAATAACGCACCCACTATGAGTACATATGATTTTGCATGTTTATATCTGCTTTATGTTAGCTATTGCCTGCTGAGACATGTTGCTTCATATTCGTTTGGAATTCTACTAACTTGCGTAGACTTAGATGCACATTGTACTTATTGCATGTCCGCTCATTTGTTGTGCATCTATCGATGGACCGGCGGGTCGCATCAGTTACTCCGATGTTACTGCCCTATATGACCCGGAGCTGATCCCTCCGAGGTTCTGGTAGGCAGTAATTCATCCCCGATGGTATGTTTGTCTCAGATGTTGTGTTTTTATGCCGAGCTTTGGGCTCGAAGGAGCTGCGGCTCGTGCTCCGTACTTGGTGTACGAAGAGGGTATACGACGTTTGTCATCGGTGTTACTCTTGGGGCTTCATAAAGATTTATAAAATGTGTAATCTGTGTATTCACTAAGCATTCGCTTATCCCTCAGTTGTTTAATTTTTACAGAAAAAGGAAAATCTACTGCCAGGCCATCTAGTTAAGTCAACACTTGAAGTTTGAAGAATATCTACTACTCTGCTTGGTAATTGGATATTGGGATTATTATTATAATATGTATTTGGGTTGATGTAATGTTATTGAGTATGTAGACTTAGATTTGGTACCTTGTAGCACCGTAGGGTGTTTGACATTGTTGTATTACTTTATTTATGTATTTTAATGCTTCCGCACTTTAACTAAGTTATCAGATCATTATGTATTTGTATGTTGGTGATTAAATCCTGGGTGTCTTGTAAATGGTGGTTAATGTGGCAAGGGTGTCACAATTCATGTCATATGCCACTTCTACAATACAAGAAAATTTTATTTTTCCACCTCTTTTTCCAAATTTAAAACCTTAACTTAATTGCATTAAATTTTGACTTTATTTTTTTATTAATTAATTAGTAATAAATTAGATTTTGTAACACTTAAAATTAATGTTTACCTAAAATAGATATCTATCATTATTATCCATGATAATCATAATTAGATCCAAATGTAAAAATTTGAATTAGTTGTGGAAATTATTATTATTATTATTATTATGTATAATAAAGGAAAACATCAAATGTCACGTGTCACCTCTACGTTCACCAAAAAAATAATTACAACTTATAAAAAATAAAAGATAAACACAATTTAATATTTTTAAAAAGATAAATATACTCTAATTTTTAATCTATGAATAATAAAAAATAAACACAATTATTATTTTTGTATGTTTTTATTTTTACTCATATACATTTTATATAAATAAATTTAATTAGAAATATTCACGTAATACGTGGGTTATAAACTAGTACTATAATAAAGCAAAACCATTTATGTCACGTGTCACTTCCACAATGAACGAAAATTTCATTTTCCCGCTTATTTTTCCTAATTTACTACCTTAACTTAATTACATTAAATTTTGATTTCAATTTTTCTCATTAATGAATTAATATTAAATTAGATATTGCAACATATTAAATTAATATTTACCTAAAATAAATTTGTATCATTATTATCCTTAATGACAATAGTTTCAAATGTAAAAATTTGGGTTTAAATGTAGAAGTCTAGTAAATAAAGTAAAATTTTGTGTTAATTATTTTGCTTAAAAAATTTAAAATTTAACTTAAATAACAAAAGTTAAGAATTAGATGATAAAACTTCAATTGTGAATATGATTAATTTTGATTATTGATTTCCAGAGATTTAATTTTTATATTTTATCATTTTTAAAAAAATATATACACATTCGCGTAATGGAAGTTTTTTGTTACTTACATTGATATTTCATATGTGAAGTTAATCACACTTTGCCGGAACGTCGACCGCAAACGAAGGATAGCCAGGCCCCGGTTCCCAGGGTTAGGGTATAGGAATCCCGCACATTATAAAAAAAGGAAAATGGACCTGCAACTACCTTCCTACATTCTGATTCCCAATCATGGATGAGCCTCCCTGAACTTCCAATTAAAAATTAAAAGAAATATTCTTTTGCAAGCACATATTATTTGTTTTTAATGCTATAATATAATAATTTATTTTATGCAGTATCAAACAACTAAGTATTTTTTTATCTCTAATTTAAATAGCTTTCAATTTTTTTATTTTAATTATATATAAATTTCATAAAAATTTATGTATTTTCTAAATCAACCCATGTAATACATGGATCTCAAACCTATATATTATTATTATAATAAAGCAAAACAATTCATGTCATATGTCACTTCTACTGTAACACCCACAATTCTCACACAAATGTCACGTCATTAATCAATCATGAGTGGCAATAACGCAAGCATCTCAAAGTACACATGTCACAGGATTAGCGGAAAACACTATTAATTTAAAATAAAACACATAAGCTGTCATACATCGAGTCACATACTGATACAATACATACACAACTGAATAACTGATAACCACTAAGTACTGATAGCTAACGCAGTGCTGATCAAGTACAAAATACAGATAACAGCTCTAAAGTCTAGCATCAAAATACAGTCAGCATACACGACTCTAAACTACCCCGAACTCTACTTCGGCTGCTGCGGCTGTGACTGCGATCCCACAGTATGGCTGCCTGAGACACGGAAGACTCGAAAACATAAGCCGGACAGCTCGTGAGTACTCGAGGGTTAGACTCTGCACATAACACATATAACATGCACAACACAGATATCTCAATACACATAACACGGCTCGATATACAACACATATCTCTGCTGAAAAGGGGACGCCGTTCCCCAGCTAACAGGCCGCACACAGCAGCGGTTAGCTCACAATAGGCACAGGAGCGACCTGGCGATAACACTGCTGTATATATACAGTCTCATACTTCATGACTGGTTAGGGACAGTCAGCCTGCGCGACCACATATCGCGGACACCTGCAACTCAAACACATATAGCACGTATAGGGTAGAAGAAATCATACCTGCGCGCTACAGCTCAATCTCATACACATATCGCATCACATATCACAGTTAAGACTCAGAAAACGGAGCGCTCTTTTAAAAAGGAAACTCGAGTACTCACCAATATCCAAAGCAATCGAAACCCGAACTCTATCGCTGCTCAGAACGCGGTCGGCTCGAACCTGTAATTAACACGGACCCCAACAGATTAATATAACCCGACCGACAGATAACAAACCCGAACACATTTAATATAACCAAACACCCCCCACGGAACCACACCCGAACAAACGGTCCACGCCCAAAAAACCCCGCCAGCAGTCGCCGCATCGCGGGCCCGCGCTCGGGCAACTCGGTCGCGCCAGGATCGCGGTCGCGCCGAGGCCATTGCGGCCGCTCTCTCGCTGCATCAGCTCTGTCACACCCCGTTACCCCGGTTGGCAACAAAGAGTGACGTCGCGGAAGCGTAACCATAATCATAACGAGCGACCACTATATGGACGTTTTCAAAAATACATTGATTGAACTTCAAATATAAATATTGTTTTACATAACCAAAATACAGCGAAGTAGTTCTTAAAATACCAAGATTTAAATACACGATTTAGTTTATCCGGAAAGATGCATGTAAATCTCCGAGTTTGAAAATGATGCGACTCCGAAATGAACGGAAGCCTTGGAATACTTCCGAGGAATGTGCATGTCTTAAACACCTGAAAATACATGCTAAAATACGTCAACAAATTGTTGGTGAGCTCATAGGTTTACGCGAAAAGACCAATTGTATGGACATTATCAGATGAGTTGAATTTATAAAATCATAAAGTCCGTGTATGTATTACATAAACGATCATGCAACCGAAGCTTAATTAAAATGAGTTTGCCCTGTGCAGTATTCCCATACGTAATACCGTGTGTTTAATATATATGCACTCGCTGTTAGCCGACCCGAACTAACTCGAATGGGGGACATGACTCCCGATAGATCTATCCACAATATATTCGCGCTTGCAAATAAATGCAATTAACGGTTCATGATTTGAGGGCTGATGGAACCAAACATGTAATACATATAAGAAATAAACAGTTTTGATGTCCATACGAAAACAGTGCATGTATTTCCACCCCAATAAATATTGAAAATAGGGGCTATGAAGACTCACCGAGATTGCGATGGCAAAAACGAGCGTAAAAAGCTATTTAGCGTAAATGGATGGATGATGCGTCGAGTGAGTTTAATCGAGTCCTAAATGATAATAAGAACTTAATATCTCTAATATATGATGATATATATTTATAGATTTTTATGTCTTAAATCACCCAACATTACAAGTTTATAAATTAAACCCGCTTAAAACGTCAAGTTTTTATATATATAATTTTCCAGCTTTTTGGAGGTTTTTCGGCCTACTTTGAGGCTGTTTTTGACCAAGCTCCACAATGTTTTAGACTTTGGTTTTCTAGGACATTAAACTACTATATACAAAGGATTTTTAGAATCAAGAACGGCCATTTTTCGATATGTGTAGTTTGGTGAAAAAGCTCGTTGAAAACCCTATGTTGGCCATTTTTGAGCTGTCAAACTTTCGGTTTCCCAAATAATTTCTGGAGGTCTTAAACTCCAAAATAAATTATGAAAACTTCCAGATATATAGCTAAGACATAGATCTATCTTTTGAGACAAGAATCAACTCATTTTGATAAGTCATGAATTATTTATGATTTTTCAAAGTCGATATAAATTTTCTGCCGAAAATCCGCAGTTTTATAAACTTGAAACAACTTATGATTCTTGTTGTTTATTCAAAGACTACTTGTATAAAAGTTATAAAAGTGATATAACACATATATAACACATGTTTTCATAATATTAACATGTTTATAATGTGTTCATATATTCATAAACACATTTAAAGAAACAACTTAAAAATAAGAACTAGAAACTTATAAACTTGAGTTTTTATGAAACTTGTTGTTGTTGGTGATTATATATATTATGCAAGACTTATATAAACATAAATGTATGATGAAATAAGTTAGTATTTACTTACTTTGAAGTGTTTAGAATATGATTTTGAGTAGAAGTTGAAATCCTTGCAAGATATGCACCAAAAACACTTGATTTCTTGAAGAACACTTCAATGAAAGGGTTTGTGATGTGTGTGTGTATAGATCCGGTTTTTAGAGAAGAAAGAAGAGATTTTTGATGTTTCAAGTGTGGAAAAGAAGTGAGAAATGAGGTCTTATTTATAGGCAAAGTGTTTGGTCTTTCAAATGATGAAAGGCATGGATGAAAAGGTAGAGTGCACTTTTAAACAAAATGATTGTGTTTAAAGTAATATTAAAAAAATAGAAGTCAACCTCTAATACATCACATGTCTATGGCTGGCCATACATGTATTATACATGTATTTTCATTTTTTTTTATATAAAAGTATTTAGAAATGTATTCTTGTATTTCCCTTTTCTTGTAAATTCATAAATACTTATGCATGCATTGTTTTAATGAATTGTTTTAGTCTTGCATAATTAATGTTAAGTAATTGTATTTGTGTTTGATTAGTGTCACTAATCATAATTTAATTATGTACTTAGTTGAATTAATCCTTCATAACGTAAATTGATCAGATTAATTGATTTCCCGATTCATCGCACCGATGAATTTGATTCTAATTGAGTTGAATTTTCTAATGAGCATTGTTAATCACTTTAATTAATTTCTAATGACCACTGATTAGATTATAATTGGCTATTAAATACAGATTAGGTCATTGTTGCTAACCTGGTTTAATGCCGGATGTTACAGTCTCCCCCTGTTAATGGAATTTCGTCTCGAAATTTTATCCTGTTTCCTCAGGGGTATTGTTACTTAAGAGTAGATGAGAGTACCTTTGCTTAAACTGGCGTTTGCATGCCTAAGTGAATTGTGGTCCATGTCTAGAATTCCATCTGACCTTGAGGATGGGTATACAGCTGTGCTTCAATCCTTTGACCTTACGGTCCATGATTTCAACCGGCTCTTTGATAAAGCGAAGTTTATCAGTTAGCTGGATCTCTTCCAAGGGGTAACAAGTGTCTCCTCTAACAAACACTTCTTCTTATTCGATACTCGGAAGGTATTGTGCATGTTGCTAAGCTCTAGTGGTAACTTTAAATGATAAGCTACGAGTCCAATTCCCTTTTAGACTTTGCATTGCCAATGTATTGAGGGTTTAATTATCCTTGTTTCCCAAATCGCATCACGCCCTTCCATGGCGAGACTTTCATCAGTACTCGTTCTCCTAATTAGAACTCAAGGGATTTTCTATTTTCATCTGCATAACTTTCTTACAATCGCAGGCAACTTTTAGTCAGTTTCGTATCTGTACTATCCTTTCGTAGTTTTGTGAATGATCTTAACGCCAATGATTTGGCCATTTCCCACTTCTTCCCAATAAATCAGTGATCGACACTTTTGCCCGTAGAGGGCCTCAAACGAAGCAGCTTTAATACCTGAGTGATAGCTATTGTAGTACGGTAATTCCACTAAGGCAAATAAGTATCCATTACACAGGCTCTTAATGTATGTTCTAGGGTTTGGATCGTTCTATTATTCTGACCATTGGTCTGAGAGTGATATGTGGTACTTATGTCCAAGTTTGTATCCATAGTTTGCTATAATATTGTAACATCCTCAAAGTTATTTTATTGTAATTGGGCTAATTAAGTGGAAAATTTACAATTAAGTTGAATTATGAACAATTATCATGTATTTGGGATATTTAGAAAGTTTGTTGTTATTTTAAGGAAATTTGAACTCGGAATTATTATTAAGGAGTATTATGAATGATAAAAGTTAATAATGATAAATTTAAGAATAAATCAGTATTTTCTGGAACCGGTTAAGTTGAGGGGTGAAATGTGCAAAAATGATGAAAGCTGAATAAAAGGGCTAAAAGCCATTCATTTTCATATTTCACTCTCTCTCTCTACATTCTCTCTCTAGAAGTTCTCTCTACATCTCTCTAAGATATCTCACAAACCGACCGTCAGATTATCGAGAATTATACGTCAACGGAAAGATCTCGTGGAGTACAACAATAATCTACAAACGGATTTTTGATTTCATACGAATTGAGGTAAGAATCGAATCTTTTAAGTTTATAGTTTCGGTTTTGAAGAATTAGAATTTCGAATCTGTTGTTTTGTGCGAATTGGAGCTTGTTTTGCTTGAAATATTGCAAGAATATGATAGTATATGCATAATAGAATCGAATTTAGGTATCATACATGATATATCAATGATTTAGGGCCTTAGAATGATGGATTTAAGTTATAAGGATGAACAGACTCGAATATACCAAGAACAGAGTCGAAATGCAAGAACAAACTCGAGTTTGGTGCTAGATTCGAGTGTGTACCATTAGATTCTAAGGGGGGGTTCGAATCTATGCCTAGATTCGAAGTGAGGTTCGAATCTATGCCATAGGGTTCGAATCTATGCCATATGGTTCGAATCTAGTGATTAGATTCGAAGGTAAGCCCCTTAAATTCGAGTTTAATGCCTAAAATTGAGAAATCTACTCTCTAAACTCGTGTAATTTAAATGGAACTCATAAACAACACATAAAATGATAAGGGTTACTCAAAGGACAAGATGTAAACCTGAATGGGTTCAAACTTAGTTGTAGTTCGAATTTGGACATAGACCCGAAATAGGAAAAATGTTGCAAAACTTACGAAACTTGGTTTTATGATTTAAACGGTTATTGATACGAAGTATTGTTGTAATTAATATAACATGTCCCTTGTGGTGTTGTTTAACCCACAGTGGGGTACTTGGTGGATCCGGTTGAAAGCCCGTGGAGAAATAAAAATTGGTTAAAAGTTTAATTACGCACCCACTGTGAGTACCTTTGATTTTAGCATGTTTACATCTGCTTTATGTTTGCTAGGCCTGCTGAGGCATGTTGTTTCACTTTCGTTTGACACTCTACTAACTTGCGTATATATATAATGATGCACATTCACATTTGCTGCATGTCCTTTCTTTTGTTGTGCATCCTGTTGATGTCGATGGACCTGAGTGGTCGCATCTGTACTCTGATGTTACTGTGCTATATGAGCCAAGAGTTTGACACCTCTATGGTCAGGATAGACAGTATGACATCCCCGATGGTATGTTTGCCTCAGTTTGGTGGGTTTTTCTTAATGCCGAGTGTGTCAGCTCGAAGGGGCTGCGGGCTCAGGTTTGCGTACCTTGTGTGCGTGTGGAGTATACGGTATGTGTTACCGCGGTTACTCTGGGTGGCATCATAAAGATTTGTTGAATGCGTAAAATCATATGGTATTCACTAAGCAATCGCTTACCCTTTTAGTTGTTGAATTTTTGCAGGAAAAGGGAAGTCTACTGCTGGACCTTCTCGTTAGGCCATTTGAGAAGATTTGGAAGAAATCTGTTACTTAATCGGTACTTATGTTGTGGAACAAATGTTATAATATGTTTGGGATGATTGTAATAATTGTATTTGGATATGTAGACTTAGATATGGTACCTTGTAGCACCATAGGGTGTTTGACACTTTTGCACTACTTTTATTTTATGTTTTTAATGCTTCCGCACTAAAATCTAGGTTATCAGATCATTATGTATTGTATGATGGTGATTAAATCCTGGGAGTTTTGTAATTGGTGGTTGTTGTGGCAAGGGTGTCACAAATATATGCCAAAAGCTTAGCTGTAGATCTGCTATCCATATAAAAAATGATTATAATAGGCACTCCGTGTCCGGAGACGACTTCCTTGAGGTACGTTTGGACTAGCTTATCCATCCTGATGTTCTTCTTGATTGGTAGGAACGCGCGGATTCTGTTAGGTGGTCGAATATTACTCAAATGGTTTCTGATGTTGGTCTTAACTTTGGAGCATGTTAGAAATTTGTTGACATATGTGGCAATGTCATCCTTCATGATTAGCCACCCGTATAGTTCCCTATGATACATTTTATCGGATCCGGGTGAACGACATATCTTGATTTGTGTCCGTCATCTGTAACCAATTTTCTTACTCTATCAAAAAACAGGGTAACCAGACTCTATTCGTGAAGTATTGATTTCCATTAGCCCTTATTCCAAACTATTTATCCATTCTGTGCAGGGCTTTATTTTTCATATTTTCCTCCTTAATAACTTCATGAACTGAGAAAGGAGGGTTTTGTTGAGTGGTTATAACTAGGGCTGGTACTCTTAACGGCTTAACTCATTTCTTTCGGCTATGAGCGTCTGCAACCACATTAGTTTTCCTCAGGTGATAGCGAATCTCACAGTTGCAACCACTTATTAGCTCTATCAACGATGTTACCTCATATTTGACTCTTTCTGGTTCAAGATGTGTTGGAGGCTCTTAGGGTCCGTGAGTGTAATACACTTCTTACCGTACAACTAATGTCTTCAAGTCTTAAGGGTAAAGACTACTGTTCCAAGATCTAGATCATGCGTTGTCTAATTCACCTCGTGAACCTTAAGTTTTCATGAAGTATAAGCTATGACCTTATCTTTCTACATCAGCCCATTGTGTGAAGTGTCATAATAATCTATAAATTTCTCGTTCCTCTTAGGTATGGACAAAATAGGCGCGCTGCGCAGTTTGTGCTTTAATAACTGAAATGATATCTCTTGATCCTTGCTCCAATCATACTTAATGTCTTTTCGGGTCAGTTTTGTTAGAGTTCTGGTGATCTTTGAGAAAATTGCTTATAATAAGTGGCAAGTCTTAAGGACTGTCGTATCTCTATGGGATTTCTTTGAGTTGACCAATTCCTGATAGCCTCGATCTTTGCGGGGTCGACTTGGATTCCTTTACTATTGTTCACGTGACCGAGGGATTTTACCTCTCCTAACCAGAAGCCAAATTTAGAAAGCTTAGCATATAGTTGTTCTTTCACCGATAATTCCAGAATCAGTCTTAAATGTTGCTCGTGCTCCTTCTCGTTTCGTAAGTAGGTTAAGATGTCATTTATGAAGACAATTACGAATTTGTCTAGATATGGTTTGCACACCCGGTTTATGATGTCCATGAGTACTGTTGGGGTACTGGTTAATCCAAACGACATTAATAGTAATTATGATGACCGTAACTAAATCTGAAGGCTGTCTGTGGAATATCTTTCTTGCGAACTCTAACCTGATGATAACTAGACCTTAGATCGATCTTCGAATAGTTTGGTCAAACAAGTCATCGATCTTTGGGAGTGGATACTAGTTCTCTATGATTAGCCTATTTAGCTTCCAGTAATCGATGCACAATCTGAAGCTTCTATCATTCTTCTTTACGAACAAAGCTGGCGCTTCCCAAAGCGAGGACCTCGGTTTGATAAACCTTTTATCTTAGAGCTCCTACAGTTGGTTGGAGGATTCTTACACTATGATGGGGCTAATCTGCATGGTGCTCGAGCCACTGGTGCAGCACCTGACACTAGGTCAATTTGGAATTCGACTTGCCTTGATGGTGAGAGTCCAGGTATGTGTTCTGGCAAAACCTTGGGGTATCACAAATAATAAGAATATTTTCGAGCCGCTTTTCCTTTGGCTCCCTCTCTGCTAGGGATGATGCTTACTTTGGTATTTCTTGTTTTGCCTTGGACAGTAAGAACCTTCTTATTGGCTAAAGGTATATAAACCGTCTTCTTGTGGCACACTATTTTCGCACGATTTTTCGATAGTCAATCCATGCCTATGACCACGTCAAAACTTCCTAGTTTGACGGGCATCAAGTCTGTTTCAAAGAGTTGGCCTACTAATTCTAAGGAGCATCCTCGACTTATATTATTTGTCTTAAGCCTCTTACTGTCATCAACTTCAATGGCATAAGTGACAGTTAATGGTGTAAGAATGGAATTTATCTGCTTAGTGAACTTAATGGATATAAAGCTCCTATCAGCACCAATATCAAATAGTAGAAATGCGTAAGTGGTATCTAATGGGGTAAGAGGATAAGTCTACGGGTTTGAAATTTCTTAGGCAGATAGTCACAACTTTATCTTCTCCTACGCAGAGTTGTAGTTAAAACTTAATTCCTCATAAAAGTTCTTGATATTTAATCTTTGTATATGATATGGTCAGAATTTTCTGATAAATTCTTAAGCCTTATTTACCCTAAGATATATCAGATAGTATAGCCTAGATAAATACTATAAAATGGTAGAAGGGTACTAAGTATGAGATGCCTCTAGGGTTCCCTCGTATTCCAGAGCGTTAAGTCGTTGGGTTAGTTCTGCACTGCGGGCTTTGTGCTTTGCTAGGCGTTGTCACAATTCGTCGATTCCGTCTTGTTAAATCGCCTGGGTATTCTGGTTGGCCTAAGGTTTATTGGTGGTTTGCATTGCCTCCTGCTTAATCCTTGCAAAGCTCTCACTGACCTCTTGGTGGATTTTGTCGAAATTGTAGGTCATGTCTGGCGGCCCTTGCCACCAACAGGGGCATCGTAGGTTTCTGGGTAAGTGTCGGCACTTGAGAGGAAGATGGTGTTCCGACTTCAAACTGGCTTTGGATCCCCTCCTCGTTTCTCCACTCTTGGGGAGTGTGAGGCGTCCATCCCCACTGACTTATGTATGCCCGTCACTACAAAGGCGGGCTTGGCTGATGGGCAGATTCCGGGATAGACTCCCGTTGTGCCAGTCACACCCTTTTCCTAGGGGTGAACTTCTTCAATGGTCCATTGGGATGGTTTCAGTGGTGGTGATGGTGGAGCAATTTATGCTGCAGGGTCACAGTTGCCCTCCTTGTGATTTGACGGGTCCATTACATCGTCATTGATTTGGTCTGGGTGGGTTTCGGTCCAAAGTACACCTCAGTGTCATCTTCGCTTCATTGTTCCATGGGTGAGAATTCATCCTCTGAATCAAAGAGGATAATAACCGTATTGTTCGACATGTTATTGTCATCAGGGTTCATATATGTGTTCAGAGTTCTGGTAGAAAGTTTAGTTTTTCTAACACTTATAGTCTAGGGTAGTAATGCAACCTAGTTCACTATAACTATGGCTCTGATACCAATCTGTCACACCCCGTTACCCCGGTTGGCAACAAAGAGTGACGTCGCGGAAGCGTAACCATAATCATAACGAGCGACCACTATATGGACGTTTTCAAAAATACATTGATTGAACTTCAAATATAAATATTGTTTTACATAACCAAAATACAGCGAAGTAGTTCTTAAAATACCAAGATTTAAATACACGATTTAGTTTTACATAACCAAAATACAGCGAAGTAGTTCTTAAAATACCAAGATTTATATACACGATTTAGTTTATCCGGAAAGATGCATGTAAATCTCCGAGTTTGAAAAT
This sequence comes from Centrapalus pauciflorus, assembly GCA_020465985.1. Taxonomy (NCBI): domain Eukaryota; kingdom Viridiplantae; phylum Streptophyta; class Magnoliopsida; order Asterales; family Asteraceae; genus Centrapalus; species Centrapalus pauciflorus. Next base: position 141,737 of record JAANYP010000635.1, on the reverse strand, counting down.
GATGCGACTCCGAAATACGGAAGCCTTGGAATACTTCCGAGGAATGTGCATGTCTTAAACACCTGAAAATACATGCTAAAATACGTCAACAAATTGTTGGTGAGCTCATAGGTTTACGCGAAAAGACCAATTGTATGGACATTATCAGATGAGTTGAATTTATAAAATCATAAAGTCCGTGTATGTATTACATAAACGATCATGCAACCGAAACTTAATTAAAATGAGTTTGCCCTGTGCAGTATTCCCATACGTAATACCGTGTGTTTAATATATATGCACTCGCTGTTAGCCGACCCGAACTAACCCGAATGGGGGACATGACTCCCGATAGATCTATCCACAATATATTCGCGCTTGCAAATAAATGCAATTAACGGTTCATGATTTAAGGGCTGATGGAACCAAACATGTAATACAAATAAGAAATAAACAGTTTTGATGTCCATATGAAAACAGTGCATGTATTTCCACCCCAATAAATATTGAAAATAGGGGCTATGAAGACTCACCGAGATTGCGATGGCAAAACCGAGCGTAAAAAGCTATTTAGCGTAAATGGATGGATGATGCGTCGAGTGAGTTTAATCGAGTCCTAAATGATAATAAGAACTTAATATCTCTAATATATGATGATATATATATTTATAGATTTTTATGTCTTAAATCACCCAACATTACAAGTTTATAAATTAAACCCGCCTAAAACGTCAAGTTTTTATATATATAATTTTCCAGCTTTTTGGAGGTTTTTCGGCCTACTTTGAGGTTGTTTTTGACCAAGCTCCACAATGTTTTAGACTTTGGTTTTCTAGGACATTAAACTACTATATACAAAGGATTTTTAGAATCAAGAACGGCCATTTTTCGATATGTTTAGTTTGGTGAAAAAGCTCGTTGAAAACCCTATGTTGGCCATTTTTGAGCTGTCAAACTTTCGGTTTCCCAAATAATTTCTGGAGGTCTTAAACTCCAAAATAAATTATGAAAACGTCCAGATCTATAGCTAAGACATAGATCTATCTTTTGAGACAAGAATCAACTCATTTTGATAAGTTATGAATTATTTATGATTTTTCAAAGTCGATATAAATTTTCTGCCGAAAATCCGCAGTTTTATAAACTTGAAACAACTTATGATTCTTGTTGTTTATTCAAAGACTACTTGTATAAATGTTATAAAAGTGATATAACACATATATAACACATGTTTTCATAATATTAACATGTTTATAATGTGTTCATATATTCATAAACACATTTAAAGAAACAACTTAAAAATAAGAACTAGAAACTTATAAACTTGAGTTTTTATGAAACTTGTTGTTGTTGGTGATTATATATATTATGCAAGACTTATATAAACATAAATGTATGATGAAATAAGTTAGTATTTACTTACTTTGAAGTGTTTAGAATATGATTTTGAGTAGAAGTTGAAATCCTTGCAAGATATGCACCAAAAACACTTGAATTTCTTGAAGAACACTTGAATGAAAGGGTTTGTGATGTGTGTGTGTATAGATCCGGTTTTTAGAGAAGAACGAAGAGATTTTTGATGTTTAAAGTGTGGAAAAGAAGTGAGAAATGAGGTCTTATTTATAGGCAAAGTGTTTGGTCTTTCAAATGATGAAAGGCATGGATGAAAAGGTAGAGTGCACTTTTAAACAAAATGATTGTGTTTAAAGTAATATTAAAAAAATAGAAGTCAACCTCTAATACATCACATGTCTATGGCTGGCCATACATGTATTATACATGTATTTTCATTTTTTTTGTATAAAAGTATTTAGAATTGTATTCTTGTATTTTCCTTTTCTTGTAAATTCATAAATACTTATGGATGCATTGTTTTAATGAATTGTTTTAGTCTTGCATAATTAATGTTAAGTAATTGTATTTGTGTTTGATTAGTGTCACTAATCATAATTTAATTATGTACTTAGTTGAATTAATCCTTCCATAACGTAAATTGATCAGATTAATTGATTTCCCGATTCATCGCACCGATTAATTTGATTCTAATTGAGTTGAATTTTCTAATGAGCATTGTTAATCACTTTGATTAATTTCTAATGACCACTGATTAGATTATAATTGGATATTAAATACAGATTAGGTCATTGTTGCTAACCTGGTTTAATGTCGGATGTTACAAGCTCTGTGCACGTCGCAAAAATGGCAGAATCCAAGGTTTAAAAACCTCCAAACTCGATTCCCAGCACCAAAACTTCCACAAAATCACATACAATAACTCATAAAATTTCAGAACCCAAACTCATGGGTAACACAACATATACATACAAATTTAACCCTAAAACTCATGAAATCTTACCTCTTGGCTTGATCACAAACACAAAGGAGAAGATGCTCAAATTCAGCAACCAACTTTAGGATTCTTGGCAAACTCCAGAATTTTGCACACACACACACTTAATATCTCTGATTTTGGAAAGGGAAAGAAAGAAACACAAGTCAAGGAGCGCACGTATATATATATATCCTTTCCTTAATTAGAAACCCCGGACCCGATTAATCCGAACCCGATACCGCTTTTTCACAATTAATATCATTTCAACCAATTAAATCCACGATCTCATAAATAATAATAATCCACTAATTATTAATCCGGAGACACGTATCACGCGGTCTCGACACGTTAAATCCACGAAACGGAATTTAATTGGACCAACGCAATAATATTAAATAAATGAGCCAATAAATTAAATCCACGTACCAGGCTCAAATCCGGGATGTTACAAATCCTCTCCTCTTAAAAAGATTCCGTCCCGGAATCTAGCTCGAAGACTAGAACAGCTGCGGATAACGGCTTCTCATCTTGGCCTCGGGCTCCCAGGTAGCACTAGTACCCTTATGATGCCTCCACTGAACGAGTACCAGCGCGATCTCTTTATTCCGCAACCTCTTCACTTTTCGGTCAGCAATAGTCTCGGGCTGCTCAACATATCTCAGATGATTATCCACGGTGATCTCGGATAGCGGCACAAACTGATCATCTTTGGCCAGACATTTCCTCAGGTGACTCACATGAAATGTATCATGAACTCTGGCCAACTCGGGAGTCAATCTCAATCTATACTCCTGATCTCGGACTCTGGCAATGATCTCGAACGGACCGATGTATCGCCGACTTAGCTTACCTCGATGCCTGAATCTGATAACTCCCTTCCACGGCGATACTTTTAACATCACACGGTCTCCAACACTGAACTCAAGCTCAGTCAGACGACGATCGGCATAACTCTTTTGCCGGCTCTGTGCTACTCTCATATGCTCGCGGATAACCGCCACCTTATCGCTCGTCTCTTGTAACAACTCGGGCCCACTGATAGGTCGCTCGCCGACCTCGCCCCAACATATCGGGGTTAGGCACTTACGCCCATACAGTGCCTCGAACGGAGCCATCTTGATGGAGGAATGGTAGCTGTTGTTGTACGCAAACTCGAATAACGACAAGTGAACGTCCCAACTACCACTGAAATCGATCGCACAAGCTCGGAGCATATCCTCGAGAGTCTGATTCGTCCGCTCTGTCTGCCCGTCTGTCTGAGGTCTGTACGTTGTACTCAACTGAACTCTCGTCCCCAGCTCGCGCTGAAAGCTCTGCCAGAACCTCGAAGTAAACCGCGTATCTCTATCAGACGTAATCGACATCGGAATGTCGTGCCTCGAAACTATCTCACTGATGTACAACCGAGCCAACTGATCCATAGTGATGGTGCTTCTCACTGCCAAGAAATGAGCACTTTTAGTCAACCGATCCACAATCACCCAGATCATATCATTGCCTCGAACGGTGCGCGGAAGCCTAACGATGAAGTCCATCGTGATATGATACCACTTCCACTCTGGGATTTCTAAAGGTTGCGAATGCCCGTGAGGCTTCTGGTGCTCGGCCTTAACGCGGAGACAAGTCATACACTCCTCGACATATCGGCCCACATCTCTTTTCATCCCAGGCCACCAGTAGAACTCACGCAAATCTCGGTACATTTTGGTGCTCCCGGGGTGGATAGACAATCTCGATCGGTGCAACTCATCTAGAATCAGCTGCCGCAGATTACCGACTCTCGGAACCCAAACCCGATCATGAAACACCCATAAACCTCTGCTATCCCTGCTCAACACATCAAGTTGCCCTGTAAGCTGCTCCCTCTTCACATTCTCTGCTCGTAAGCCCTCTAACTGGGCTAACCTCAGACTCTCCACAAGAGTCGACGTGACCTCGAGCCTCGCTGCTCGGGAAACCACTATCTGACCACACGCCTTACGGCTCAACGCATCGGCCACCACATTGGCCCTACCAGGATGGTACTGAATCTCGCAGTCATAATCTTTCAGTAGCTCGAGGCTGCGCCGCTGTCTCATATTCAGCTCCTTCTAACTGAACAAGTACTGAAGACTCTTATGATCCGTATAGACCACAAACCGCGAACCGTACAGATAATGACACCATATCTTCAACGCAAACACTATCGCGTCCAATTCAAGGTCGTGCACGGTATGATTCTCCTCGTAAGTCTTCAACTGTCGCGACGCATATGCAATCACCTTGCCTCGCTGCATCAGAACACAACCCAAACCGGTACCTGACGCATCACAATAGACCACAAAATCCTCTGTACCCTCGGGTAACACTAACACCGGAGCCTGACATAGCCGGGACTTCAACTCTCTAAATGCAGACTCCTGTTCATCGGACCACACAAAAGCAACGGACTGCCGTGTCAATCTCGTCAACGGCCTGGCAATCCTCGAGAAGTCCTGAATGAAGCGGAGGTAGTACCCGGCTAATCCCAGAAAGCTACGAACCTCAGGCACGGTCTTCGGCGGCTCCCAACTCATGACGGCCTCAATCTTCGCCGGATCTACTGAAATACCCTCGGCGCTCACAACATGCCCCAAAAACTGGACCTCGCGCAACGAGAACTCGCACTTGGAGAACTTCGCATAAAGTCGCTCCTCTCGCAGCATAGTCAAAACTTCTCGCAAGTGCTGCTCGTGGTCCTCGGCACTCCTCGAATATATCAGGATGTCATCAATAAAGACAATCACGAACCGATCCAACATAGATCTACACACCCTGTTCATCAAATCCATGAATGCCGCGGGTGCGTTAGTCAATCCGAAGGGCATAACTAGGAACTCATAATGGTCGTATCCCGTCCGAAACGCAGTCTTCGGCACATCCTCATCTCTGACTTTCAGCTGATGATTATCTGATCTCAAGTCAATCTTCGAAAAGAAGCTCGAACCCTGCAACTGGTCGAACAGATCGTTGATACGTGGAAGCGGATAACGGTTCTTCACGGTCACTTTATTCAACTCTCGATAGTCGATAGACATCCGCATAGAACCGTCCTTCTTCTTCACAAACGGCACGGGAGCTCCCCACTGGGACGAACTCGGACGGATGAATCCACGATCAAGCAACTCCTGAAGCTGCGGCATCATCTCTCTCATCTCAGTAGGTGCCAGCCTATAAGGCGTCTTCGCAATAGGCACCGCTCCATTGATAAGGTCGATACGGAACTCGACCTGACGATCTGGCGGTAACCCAGGCAACTCCTCTGGGAATACCTCAGGGAACTCTCTGATCACAGGTATATCCGCTAGGGTCTTCTTCTCTAATCTGGCGTCAACAACATAGGCCAGAAAGGTCTCACACCCCTTCGCAACGTACCTCTGAGCTCGGGCCATCGAAACAATACCGATCTCGCCTTGGCGCCTCTCGCCATACACTGTCACCGTCTCACTGTCTGAAATGGGTATCCGGATCATTTTCTTCGCACACAGAATGTCGGCCTGTCTGGCTGTCATCCAATCTATACCCACTATTACGTCAAAGCTGCTGATCTCTATCGGCAATAGATCGATCAAAAACCGGTGAGCATCTATCTCAAGAACACAATCTCTGAATACTCGACTCACTAACGCTGTACTACCATCTACTCTCTCAACAACCAACGGCACAGATAAAACAGTAGGAGGCACAGAAAAATAGGCACAGAATACAACAGACACATACGAGCGATCTACTCCAGAATCAAATAAAACACGAGCACTAAGCCCGTTCAGGATGTACGTACCAGAAACAACATCGGTGGACTCACGGGCCTCCTCTGCCGTAGCCTGAAACACTCTACCCCCGCCTCGAGGTGCTGACTCACGGCGGCTCGAAGATGATGGCTCAGCTCTGGTACCGCTAGTGCTCGCTCCCTGCACAGCTGGCAGCGCATCCGGACAGTCTCTAGCAATATGACCTGGCCTCCCACAACGGAAGCACAGGGAATCTCTCGAGGTACACGTGAAAGATGTGTGGCCATACTGACCACAATGGTAACATCTGGGCTGCTCCGGCATGCACGGACCGGAATGACGACGACGGCACCTCTGACAGTCTCTCTCCGCAGCTGAACTGTCTGCCCGGCTCCCTGATGGCTGGGACCCCTGTCCCACGCTGCTCTGACTCTTGCTCGGAGCACTATAATGGGAAGTATGTCCCTGACTCTGACTGGCAGTCCCCGATCCCTAATACTGGCCGGACCTCCTCGACCTGCGATCTCTGCCTCTGTCTCTATCTCTACGGAATCCCGAACTCTGCCCCTGAACCTGCTGATGCTCAGGATGTCTCTCCCTCTGGATATCCTGAGGCTCTCGGTAGTAACCATGGAACTGCTCAGACGTCCCTGTCCTCTGTCTCTGGGATGGAGGTTGACCCCTCTGCCTCTCTATCTCTCTCTCTCACGAGCCAACTCCAAGGCTATCGCAAATGTCGGGGTGTCGTGAAGCCCAACGAACTCCCGGATATCCGACCGCAAACCATCAATGAAGGCATCAGCCTTACGAACCTCTGAATCCACATGCTGGGGTGTAAACTGGGCATACTCATTAAACCTATCCACATACTGCTAAACTGACATACTGCCCTGCTGGAGGTGTAGAAAACGACGCTCCATCTCCCGGCGCTCATCCCGGGGAATATACTGCAACTCAAAGATAGCACGAAACTGATCCCACGACATAGCATACGCTGCAGCTGTAGTCGACTCAATGGACTTCCACCACTGTGAAGCCCCTCCCTTCAGCAAATAGGCCGCATAGCCAACCATATCACGTGGATCCACATGGGCGACCCGGAAAGCCGCCTCAATCTCTCTCTCCCAAGCCATAGCCGCACCCGGCTCACCACCGCCTCGGAACTGAGGTGGGACTCCTGCCATAAAGTCCTTAAAGGACCCACCTCGAACAGAAGAAGAAGATGCCCCAACCCCTGTCTCAATACTAGTAACTGGCGGCAGATCAGATCTCTGCTGCCGATCTCTCTCTCTGTAAAACTCAGTCAACACTGCTAGCATCTCTGACCGGCGGATATACTCATCTCCAGCTGGTCTCTCTGGCCCTGAACCCTCTCCTTGATCTGCCATAACTACTTGCACACATCACAAAGGTAAGATAACAGATCGACCACCCAGCGTTATACAATAAGCTAGGTCAGTTAATTCCGCTAAACTCAGTCACAGGGAAGAATCCCACGGATCTGAACACGGTAAAAGCTCAGGCATCCACTGATACTCAATACTGAAACCACAAGCTCTGATACCAAGCTGTAACACCCACAATTCTCACACAAATGCCACGTCATTAATCAATCATAAGTGGCAATAACGCAAGCAACTCAAAGTACACATATCACAGGATTAGCAGAAAACACAATTAATTTAAACTTTAACACATAAGTTGTCATACATCGAGTTACATACTGATACCATACATACACAACTGAATAACTGATAACCACTAACTACTGATAGCTAATGCAGTGCTGATCAAGTACAAAATACAGATAACAGCTCTAAAGTCTAGCATCAAAATACAGTCAGCATACACGACTCTAAATTGCCCCGAACTCTACTTCGGCTGCTGCGGCTGTGACTGCGATCCCACAGTATGGCTGCCTGAGACACGGAAGACTCGAAAACATAAACCGAACAGCTCGTGAGTACGCGAGGGTTAGACTCTGCACATAACACATATAACATGCACACCACAGATATCTGAATACACATAACACGGCTCGATATACAACACATATCTCTGCTCAAAAGGGGACGCCGTTCCCCAGCTAACAGGCCGCACACAGCAGCGGTTAGCTCACAATAGGCACAGGAGCGACCTGGCGATAACACTGCTGTATATATACAGTCTCATACTTCATGACTGGTTAGGGACAGTCAGCCTGCGCGACCACATATCGCGGACACCTGCAACTCAAACACATATAGCACGTATAGGGTAGAAGAAATCATACCTGCGCGCTACAGCTCAATCTCATACACATATCACAGTTAAGACTCAGAAAACGGAGCGCTCTTTTAAAAAGGAAACTCGAGTACTCACCAATATCCAAAGCAATCGAAACCCGAACTCTATCGCTGCTTAGAACGCGGTCGGCTCGAACCTGTAATTAACACGGACCCCAACAGATTAATATAACCCGGCCGACAGATAACAAACCCGAACACAATTAATATAACCAAACACCCCCTACGAAACCACCCCCGAACGAACGGTCCACGCCCAAAAACCCCCGCCAGCAGTCGCCGGATCGCGTGCCCGCGCTCGGGCCGCTCGGTCGCACCGCGATCGCGGTCGCGCCGAGGCCATCGCGGCCGCGCTCACGCTGCATCAGCTCTGTGCAGGTCGCAATAATGGCATCCAAGGTTTAAAAACCTCCAAACTCGATTCCCAGCACCAAAACTTCCACAAAATCACATACAATAACTCATACAATTTCAGAACCCAAACTCATGGGTAACACAACATATACATACAAATTTAACCCTAAAACTCATGAAATCTTACCTCTTGGCTTGATCACAAACACAAAGGAGAAGAAGATGCTCAAATTCAGCAACCAACTTTAGGATTCTTGGCAAACTCCAGAATTTTGCACACACACACTTAATATCTCTGATTTTGGAAAGGGAAAGAAAGAAACACAAGTCAAGGAACGCACGTATATATATCCTTTCCTTAATTAGAAACCCCGGACCCGATTAATCCGAACCCGATACCGCTTTTTCACAATTAATATCATTTCAACGCAATTAAATCCACGATCTCATAAATAATAATAATCCACTAATTATTAACGCAGAGACACGTATCACTCGGTCTCGACACGTTAAATCCACGAAACGGAATTTAATTGGACCAACGCAATAATATAAAATAAATGAGCCAATAAATTAAATCCACGTACCAGGCTCAAATCCGGGATGTTACATCTACAATGCATAAAAATTTTAATTTCCTACATCTTTTTCCAAATTTAGCACCTTAACTTAATTGCATAATTATTTAGTAATAAATTAAATTTCGTAACATATTAAATTAATACTTACCTAAAATAAATATTTATCATTATTATCCATTATAATAATAATTAGATTTATAAAATAATAAATCTTTTTATGTATTCAATTTATTTATTAAAGTTTTATTTATTTATATTCTATTGGTCAAACTATTTGTTTAGTTTTATTATTTATACTTTTCCATCAAAACATTTCGTTAATTTAATAAATTTTTAATTCGTGTAAATTTTGATTTACATTTACTAATTCATTACGTTTTGATTTAAGTTTACAGATATTTTGTTACGCTGATATATTTCTATTTAAATTTATTATTTTATTTATTTGGATTTAAATATTTTGTTGTGCCAGTACGTTTGGATTTATCTTTATTATTTAATTTGTTTGGTTTTTAAAAAAATGCCTTAGAAGTTATAAAATTACTAGTAAATATGAAAATAAATAATTTTATAAAAAAACAAATAATATATTTTCTAATTAGATTTGTAGATAAGTATATATATAATATAAGTTGAATGTATATTTTAATCTTATCTATTTATTAATATTTAAAGATGTAAGAAATAATATATTTGTTGGGAATTCGTATGGTTTTTTATAAAAACATAAACATTAATCATATTAACACACAGCGGAAGTTTTTTTTATCACGAATTCCATACACGGATCATCAAGTATACATAAGATAAGTAAACGAGAAAGCAATAAAAATCCATACATTTGTATTCTATGACAAGAATACACGAATGAGATGCTCTCGGTATCCACCGGTGATAACACGGTCGAGCGGCGCCAAGTATGTAATTAAACACACGAAGAACGGGGAAAAACTCAACACACACAATTGTATGGCTTTGGTACGGCCGAGATGGCCACCACACACACAAACACCTTTGTGTGTGTGTGCGCCAATCTCCTCTGCATTAGGTCACACGCAAACACTATATATATGTCTATATATATCTCATGTATGGTCGTATTTATATATTTATATATATTATTAATTAAAAGTTTTAGTTTTAATCAAACTCTAATATAATAATATAATATATATGTAATAATTATCTTTATTATTTAAACCCTATATAATTATCTTAATAATTATATACCCTTTAAATAATATTAATATTTTATACATTATCTAATAATATATAAATGACTAAATAATTATTTATAATTATCTCTTATTTATTTGTTTATAATTATCCATCCAATTATACAATAATAGATGTTAATACTAATTCAAACAAATACATCTTTTATTTAATATCTAATAATAAATAAAAGACTAGATAATTATTATTTAATTATCATCCAATGACAATTAAACTACTACAATATCTAATATTGCACTTTTAGTCCCCGTACTTTGAGATATAATTAATCATCCATTAATTTAATCTCAAAGATCATTTCGTGTCATAAACAATATCCAATATTGGTTATTCAATCGTTTAATTGCATCTGCTCAGTTGTGCTCATCGGTGTGACCCTCAAGTGTTTATGAAATCAGCCATGATGCAGTAGTAATGTCATCTTTACACATCATACAATAACATACTCCCACTTGTGTAAGACGACATACTGTCCTGCAGCATGCGCCTAAAGGAGGTCATGGCTAGACACTTTAGGAAACCAATGTCATAAAAACTCTGACTCTCATTCGGGCATTCTTGTTGAAACAGCCTTCCAAAAAGAAACTTAGGTTATATCCCATGCATCGCGATATTTCAATGTGAAAGCTAGGCATGGATTAGATCAACCGTAGCAGTCACGATTATGTTTCTCAACTCCCTGATCTCATACTGAACTGTAACAGACAGATTAGAACACATCAGTTCTGTCCGAGCATGGCCATGCATTTCTGTCAGTATCGATCGCCGAGGGGCCCAGAAATATCTCTTCTTAGTTAAAAGAAGGTGCAAATCCCATATTGACTATCTAGGCCTCCAGCACGACTCCCACTTCAACCAGCCTCGAACCGTTATGATCACCCAGTTACGGATGACGTTAGGATAGGCCAAATGTACAGCAGCACCCGCACTAAAGTACGTAGACATCTCAGTGACTAAGGATTACCTTTTTGAGACGACTCATGACTATGATCCACAAAGTGGTCTCAATCGGTGGGTCAATCCAATATTTGTTCGCAACAAATACCTATGAATTTGGTCCAACCTTTGCTATATTCATCACCCATGGATATCAACCAAAAACCACAGTAGCCTTTTAATTCTCGTTGTGGTTCCCACGACAACAAGCAGCTATGGAATAGTTTTAGAATAACATTAAATTTATTCTTGGATTTCTAAAACATGCAAAATAGAACGACATTAAAGATATCATGTTGAACTCCTTTATCTCAATAAACAAAACACGACTTCCATCAATTTAATGCTACTGTTCCTTTATCAAATGTAACGGTAACACGATCTATCGAAAAATTAATTTCAGACATGATCTTAGTGGGAGTATTCTCTAGTTAACTGACTTAACTTCCATTACCGTTTATCTTTGAAAAATTACACTAGTTCTTTATTACAACTTCTTGTGTTGGGAAATATTCTAAGTATGTCAAGCTGTTAGTTAGATTTCTCAAACTGTTAGTAGATTTCTCAAACTGTTAGTAGATTTTCTGTGTAATTACAAAGTTCAAGCTGTTAGTTGAAAAAGTTCGAGCTGCTAGTTTAAAAGTTCAAGCTGCCAGTGTTCAAGTTCAAGCTGCTCAACAGATAATCTTCAAGCTGCTCAACAGCTCAATAAACAGAAAGTGCTGAAATTCAGGAAAAGATATATATTCGAAGATTCAAGCATATCTACTACCAGAGAAATCAAAGTTTTACAAGGAAACAAATCAGAAGGCTTTATATATACATAGAATAGGTTTTTCTATTGTAAGTCTGCACGTACAAGTTTTGATTCAGTTGTACTTGCCTTTTGATTGAGTTTTCATAAGCCTTTAAGGTTGTAAAACCCCAAGAACAATCTGTGTTCTTCGTCTAATCAAACAGATTAGAGGTGATTGTAATCATTGAGTTTGGCAATGCAAAAGATTTGATTGTTGATTATATTTATCTGTTATTTGTTTTGTAAGTTTTTCTTAAAACAGTTAAGTGTTATTCCGCAAACTTCTTAATTGGACTTTGATTCAATACAAGGTTATTGGTTTTATACTCTGATTGATTCAAACCAGTTAATCTTAGGTAGTGATTTTGATCCTGACATCTTGTAATATTATTCAGACCCATTCTGAATCTCCTTACAAATTTATATCCATTATCTTTGGAGGAACTGGTAAATCACTCATAAAGACACCAGGATTAAAATTTAGGAGCTCTAGCAATTCAGATTAATTGCTACTAGTGGTACGTTTAGATGTTTAGTCCTGAATCTGATAGTATGCGGTTTATCTATATCTTAACAAGATATCTTTAATAACATTGTGTTCAACATTTGTGATATGTATCCATAACCTGGTTATCGACAACATTTTGTTGTAGTGTTCCGTCAAGTTTGCCGACGAGTGTTTAAATAAGTCAAAGGCTATACTTGACTAACCATCACACAAGTTGTATACATTTCACATGTAATAAAATGCAATTACTTCTTGTCTAAACAATCCAGACTTATCAAGTCTTGAATAGTTTCTGACAAGTTAAGCGAATTAACCTCCATGTAACTCCTTTACATTTAATTCTGCATTTTATTAGTTTCTATATAATCACGGATGACTATCCAACTCATATAATCTCTTGAACTAACTTTCAAGAATTAGTAAGTTCAATGAAATTGCATTCGAACACATGAACAATTTACACAACAACATGGTAACCCTTTTTATCTGAATATGACTACTAGCTTGTCCAATCTCCATTGACAAGTTACTATTCAAGCTCCACTTGAATCAATAGTCTATAATCATGGTTTAGTAATCTTAAACAATAGGAATTTCAAGCAATAAATTTTCAACTCCAAAAATTTCTTTATTTATCCCAAAAATATTTGCAAGAAATTCATAAAGTTGTTTACTACACCACGATAAACTATTGATGACATGAAAAATAGTGTCCAGCAGAGTATGCTCTAAGATGTCTCTATGCTCCCACTGAATCTGTCATCTCTTTTCACTTCATTTTAGTCATTGCAGACATTATGCATAAAACTTTGTTCAATTGGGTATCACATATCCAAGAACAATAGAAGTGACTGAATCAGATACACGAAGTCTCAATGCGGTCAACCTTGACCATTTCCAAGTACTTGGGACAATTCCTTTCCCAGTGCCGAGTTTCCTAGCACTCAAAGAATTTGTCATCCTTGGAATTGACTTCTTTGGTTCGAGGTTTTAGCTACTTGTTAGCTTTAACCTCCGGCTTGGAAACTTACTTCCCTTCCGTCTCTTTCCCTATCTACTCTCCTTAATCATTCCCTAAGCAGTCTATAGCATCTGATATGCAGCCCACTGATCATCTTCTCCATGCATGTTGTAACAAAATACAAATTGCTAAAATTCCTTCAATAAGGAATTGAGAATTAGATTCGTGGTCATGTCATGTGTCACGGGATACCCAAGTCTGCTAAAAAATCTAGATAATCTTTCATCTTCAGCACATGGGGTCTAACAGTTGTTCCTTCTGCCATTCTGCAGGAGCTCAGAGCCCTAGTCGTATATGTTTCTCAGTCCGAGCCTGAGTCTGGAACATATCCTTTAGCTAGCGATACATCTGGCAAGCTGAGACGTCCATAAGGCTAGTCCGCAACTCAGATGTCATGGTCGCTAGCATTAGACAAGCAACATTGACCGAATCCTCAGAGTGCTTCTTGTGGAGATTCCTCTCCTCAACTGTAGCAGTCTCTGCAGGAACAGGTTCTAGTGCCCTTTCCAGAATATACGACTTTCACTATGTACTCAGAACATTTGTCGGATCTTATTTCCAGTTCAGGAAGTTGCCTCTTTTGAGTTCTCCATAACCCGAATGGACCTCAAAGTAGCAACATGTGCTTTTGGGGAGGATTTTCAAGTAGGGAAAGGATATTGACGTTATCATTGTTGTTGTTACTGTTATTGTCATTGTTATTATTAAACCGCTTCTACCTCTGTCTTTTTCAACCATCTTAAACAATTTTTCAAAAATTAGTATTTGATTAACCATTAATAAATCAATAACCCAAAATTTAGAAAATGATTTATTAATCCTAAGAACCATTTTACTTATTCATGCACCCAAAGGAGGTTGAACCTACATGAATAAGCTACTCAGGCAGGCAACTTATTACCAATTACAACCCCTTTGCAACTCTTAGATCTTATGAGATTTTCAATTTCTTAAATTGATCATGTTTAATCTCATCCACACCTTGGGCAACAGTCTTACTGAGGAACCACCACTGACACACACCATATAACAACTGCCAGTCACTGGCCCAAGTCTCACTTAGGATCCGCAGTGCTTACCTCACAGCTCTCCGAGTTTGCGGCGTAAGCACCCAACGACGACCGGTCACCGTGAGTGCCAGTATATGGACGGTGTGTTGTGTCAGACTTTTAATTTGGGTTTATAACCAGTCTCTTACCAAGAACTAGTGGCCAGTCAGGTTAGTCTACGGGCAGAATCCTTTCGGTTCTAAACCTTTCGGAAATTCCACAGCCCGAGCAAGACTGTCCTACACACCACCTATTCTGGTAAACAATCCAGTTAATGTACCAGTTTTAAGAATTTCAACTCTTTGATCATATGACATTTTAAAAATAAATCTCCTTTTATTTGAAAAACTAATTTCATAAAAATGTCATATCTAACACCTGACAAAATAATTAAAGTTTCCAATTTAAACTTCCATTTAAATACTTTAATTTTTCATCAAAAATGATTGTAGTTTTAATTTTGATTTATTTATCTACTTTGTCACCACAACCACGCAGATATAAATAATGCATAAAGAAATAAAACATACAATCACTCGGTGACATAGCCTTGCCGAAAACTAAATTGGTTTCCGAGAGCCATACGGACAAACCAATTAGGTCAAAATCTAAGGGACAAAATCAACACACAAGGCAAGAAGGTTGAACTCTTTCAGCTCCCACTAGCCTTAGCATCCGATGATGTCTCCGAGCGTCCTTGATGAATGACCTCCTTCTTGATGGACATCTTCGCAAAGATTTTTACATAATTTTAATCTAAATACATTTGCCTACTTTCTAACCTATTACAGATTACATCATGAAACCGGGATTCTAATTGCACGCAGGCCTTCCCAAAAATATAACCAATAATAAAATAGCAAACATTGAGATTAAACAAACAACCATCACAAACAAGGGGTCTCTAGGCTCGACTATGTCACAAACATAAATAAAGCAGTAAAGCATATTAATAATCCAAAATTTATTTCATCATGTCATGAAAATAATTCCAAGACCAATTAATCTACCATTAATTGAAGTATTCATGTCAAATGTTGTTCTTAAATTTAAAACGGTTCGTAAACTCGAAATTCAGGAACACTTTCCAAAATTAGAAGCTTTTTTCCCGAAAAATTCAAATTCAATTCCATCGTTGCATTATCTTTGGATTCAAAACTACACTTTTCTTAAAATATTCAACTTACAATTCAAACACCTTTGAAACTTAAACTTACTATTTTAAGAAACTTTTTATTAAACAACCTTTAATAAATATAGTTATTATTTATAAATAATATTGATAAATAATTTAAACTTCCTTTAAATAATTGTCAATTAACTATTATTCTATAGAAACACCTTTCCAGAAATAAATAAACTTTATTTAAAATGTCAATTTTCTAAATAAACAATTTTACCAATAAAATATGTCTTTTAAAATATGTATAGAAAATTGACCATCTTTAAATAACACCAAAAACTTTTCTTTATGGTTTTAAACGATTTCTACCAAAAACGTTAATGTCGAGATCAAATCTCAAAACATTAAACCATGACCGAGCATGAAACTCAAAGTCACGATTTCATCAATTTGAAAATAGAATCCTTAAATTAAACTCTCTTTAATTTAATAATGCATTTTATGAAACTAAATATTAAATGCATATATTAAATCTAGTTTATAAATTAAAATTACCATTAATTTTAAATTCAACATTAAAACTTAACTTTTAATAAAAACCTATTTAATTTAAACGACGAATTACCGAAAAACGAAAACGAACCAGCTTAGTTAATCGACTCATACTCGGGTTCAATAACCCATATGAACCGAAAACAAGTAGGGTATTAAACCCTTTGACGACTGAAATTAATCGAAACCTTTAATCAACTCACTTTGATTATTTCGATTTCCATATTCCAATTAATCGTTTAATTATCGAATCGAATAATATTTAAACCGATTTGTGAATTTTATAAAACTAATAAAGTCTCCCTCTTTAATTTTGTAAAACTGAAAGCACATTTAGTCACAAATGTTTAAATATTAATAACCAAACACTTTTGATTTATTGATTCGATTTTAACGCATTTAATTTAATAGTTCGAGTTTAACCGTGAATTAAAGGACATGACGGAAACAAATAATCCATCACCTCGGTTACCACATCACAACCGAGAGGTCATGAGTCTCAACCCATGGCCGAAATCTCTAGGTTTGATTTCGCGAACCGAAACGTTTAATTTTCGACTTTAATCAATTAAACACTTTTAACCAATCAAACATCAACTAAATAAAACGAACTAAGGTTTCAAAATCCCGAGTTCCGAGAAACTCCAAGGTTGGCCGAGAATCACCATGGGGTTTCCAAATCCTTTCGTCGATTTTCTCCAAGCCAAATCAAAACCTTAACGTTTTAATTATTGATTTCGATCGTTTAAACACTTTTAATTATTAAAAATCGAAACTTTAAGAATGCTGGACATAAATACATGAATAATACTATCATTATGTTACTTGAGATGTCTCTCATACCACTGTTGGAAATTCGTATGGTTTTTCATAAAAACATAAACATTAATCATATTAACACACAACGAAAGCTTTTTTTATCACGAATTCCATACACGGATCATCAAGTATACATAAGATAAGTAAACGAGAAAGCAATAAAAATTCATACCTTTGTATTCTATGACAAGAATACACGAATGAGATGCTCTCGGTATCCACCGGTGATGACACGGTCGAGCGGCGCCAAGTATGTAATTAAACACACGAAGAACGGGGAAAAACTCAACACACACAATTGTATGGCTTTGGTACGGCCGAGATGACCACCACACACACAAACACCTTTGTGTGTGTGTGCGCCAATCTCCTCTCCATTAGGTCACACACAAACACTATATATATCTCATGTATGGCTGTATTTATATATTTATATATATTATTAATTAAGAGTTTTAGTTTTAATCAAACTCTAATATAATAATATAATATATATCTTTATTATTTAAACCTTATATAATTATCTTAATAATTATATACCCTTTAAATAATATTAATCTTTTATACATTATCTAATAATATATAAATGACTAGATAATTATTTATAATTATCTCTTATTTATTTGTTTATAATTATCCATCCAATTATCCAATAATAGATGATAATACTAATTCAAACAAATACATCTTTTATTTAATATCTAATAATAAATAAAAGACTAGATAATGATTATTTAATTATCATCCAATGACAATTAAACTACTAAAATATCTAATATTGCACTTTTAGTCCCCGTACTTTGAGATATAATTAATCATCCATTAAATTAATCTCAATAATCATTTCGTGTCATAAACAATATCCAATATTGGTTATTCAATCGTTTAATTGCATCTGTTCAGTTTTGCTCATCGGTGTGACCCTCAAGTGTTTTATGAAATCAGCCATGATGCAGTAGTAATGTCATATTTACACACCATACACTAACAATATTGTATTTATATTTTATATTTATTAATCATTATAGATATTAGAAATAATGAATTATATTTATCTTTTACTTTATTTTGTTTAAAATAATATATTTAGTTATGTTAATACGAATTGATTTAAATTTAGTATTTTATTTTTTTAATTTTAATATTTTGTTATTCCAATACGTTTTGATTTCAATATAGTATTTTAATTTTGATTTACAAGTTTATACATTAATATGTTTTATTCGTTTTCACTTAAATATTTTAATATTCACTTAAGTATTAACGTAGCAAAATTTTAAATCAAAAAAAATAAGATAACAAATTGAAATCGAAACGTACTGGCATAACAAAATATTTAAATTCAAACAAATAAAACAATAAATTTAAATAAAAACATATTAGTGTAACAAAATATTTAAAGCAAAAATAATAAATTAGCAAACTTAAATCAAAACGTAATGAATTAGCAAATTTAAATCAAAATTTACACAAATTTAAAATTTATTAAAGTAATGAAATAGTTTGATGGAATAGTATAAATAATAAAATTATACAAATAGTTTAACCAAAAAAGTGTAAATAAATAAAAATGTAATAAATAAATTGAATACATAAAAAGATACACTTAACTAATTAAGTATATAAATAAAAATAATATTTAGTAAAGAAATATAGATTTATTTTACATAATAAATAGGTATAATTGATAGTAATAATAATGAGGAGAATGATGATGATGATGATGATGATGATGATGATGATGATGATGATGATGATGATGATGATGATGATGATGATGATGAGAATGAGAATACTAATAATATAATTAATAATGAATCAAAATATCAAATCATAATTTATTAAATTAATATTTCAAATTTAAAACCAAAAACCAAAAATTAAAAAAAGGGATCAAAATTGAAATTAGCTAACTTGTAATTGAATTAAGGGCAAAATCGTCATTTTTAAAAATTTTAGAAAGAGAAGGACCAATTCTGCAAGTAAAAAGTGGTTTGAGGGACCGCCACTGCAACTTTAAAAGTTGAGGGACCGTTTTCATAATTTTGGACAAACCACATTGACCATTTCTGTAATTTACTATATATATATATATATATATATATATATATATATATATATATATATATATATATATATATATATATATATATATATATATATAATATTAATTAGGAGTTTTAGTTTTAATCAAACTCTAATATAGTAATAAAATATATATGTTAATAATTATCTTTATTATTTAAAACTTATATAATTATCTCTATAATTATATATCTATTAAATAATATTTATTTTTTATATATTATCTAATAATATTTAAATGACTAGATAATTATTTATAATTATATTTATTTATTTGTTTATAATTATCCATCTAAATATCTAATAACTAGATGATAATATCAATTCAAATAAATACATCTTTTATTTAATATCCAACTATAAATAAAAGACTAGATAATTATTATTTAATTATCATCCAATGACACTTGAATCACTACGTTATCTAATATTGTATTTTTAGTCCTCGTACTTTAAGATACAATCAATCATCCATTAATTTAATCCCAATGATCATTTCGTGTCATAAACAATATCCAATATTATTTATCTAATAATTTAATTGAATCTACTTAGTTGTGCTCATCGGTGTGACCCTCTAGTGTTTTATGAAATTAGCAATGATGCAGTAGTAATGTCATCTTTACATACCATACACTAACAATAATTAATGTTAACAACACCCTAAACTATACACCATCCATCCCAAAATAAAATGTTCAAAGACAAAAAAAAAAAAAAAAAAAAAAAAAACTCACAGTTCTTATGAAAGTATAATGATTACTATATTTAATCGGCAAAACGACAGTTATATCTTAATTATTAGTTATTTTTAAAAACTTAATTATTTTATACCACATAAGTAAGGGCACAATAATTACCTATGAGTTATTAAAAATCTATTAGAATCCATTTATAAGTTGTCTTTTTTTTTTTTTTACAATTCTTGATAACAACTATAGGTTAGATTCAAAATAGTAAAATAATAATAATAATAATAATAATAATAATAATAATAATAATAATAACTAATAATAATAATGTAAATGCTAAAAATAAATAATTTTTATGATATAAAAAAGTAAGGGTAGTTGCTATATTTTACGTGTAACCTGTGATAATAGGTTAGTTGCAATAAACGTTAAAATTATAAAAGATTAATGCTATAAATGTTAATAAAAATAGCTTATTATTATTATCGTTAAAAAGTGAAAGATATTTGTCATACCATTAAAAAATAAAAAGATTAGTATTTTGTTCGACTGGAAAAAAGTTTAAATTAAAAAAACGTAAATTTTTAGATTACAAACATGTATATTATAAGTAGATGAGATAATAAGCTATTAATATTTTAGAAAACCACTAATCACCTTTAGTTTTGTTTTGAATATCAAATCAAAACATAATTAAAAGTTTGAAACTAAATTAAAGCTATTATTTATACGTTTATTTTTACTAAACTTTAAGTTGGGAAAATAATACTTCTTAAGAAAGGCATAGCCCAAAGAATTAAACCATGCAGGAATAAAATTTACAAGTTTCAATTGATGAGTCATCACTATGAGAATAAAACACTATAAAATTAGTTATAAACTAAATAGCGTTTATTATGGAAAAAAATCAACATGTTTTCACGGTTTTTGCGTTTTCGTTCCTCGACTCAATGTTATTTTTTTCCAAAAAATCCTTAAGTTTTTTTTAAGTTTTGTGAAATTTGACTATTAGAACCTGATTATAATTAGTAAACCGAGTTTTTAAAAACTGAAAAATTGGGTTCTAATATCTGAATTTTACCAAACCAAAAAGAAAAATTAACTTGACGACTTTTATGAAAAAAAAAATAATAAATAGAGAGACGAAAATACAAAAAACGTAAAAACATGTACTAAATATGCATGCTTCTAACTCAAACTAAATTTTAAAATTCAATGGTAGCTACATATATAAATAGTGTTATAATTAATTAATAAACATGCATTGCTCAAATGTTTATAAATACATGGAATTGAAATCTCTATATAAATCCTTTTCCTTTACTTGAATTCGTCTTTACCGAAATTATTCGGATTCTCCTTGCCACCCTTATAAAATCCCTATAAAGGAAAAAAAAAAAAAAAAACACATTATTTAGTAAAATCATAATATTGACATTATATTTGTTCATTTTATTCAATCAAATTTGATATTTTCAATAGACGTATGTCTTTATAAACATTAACATCGATTGTCTAAAATTGACTTAGTTTCTTTTTTGACATAAGAAAATGAGAACAAAAGAATACATACGCGAACACATATGATACGACCAATTCAAGATGGTCAGTCTCTGAAACTACTAATTAACTACGTAAGAAACAATAAATGGAGCAATTTTCTTCAAATTAATAAATCACAATGCAACATACAATATTAATGGAAGAAAATAATAACTAACAATAACTAAATGTAATTATCCTACTCGATCCACCGATGAAAACGTGAGTTACTGGCTAATATCTAATCAGGGTCGTTCCTATCGTTTTTGGGGTCCGTGACAAAAACGTATAAAGGGTCCTCTAAACATGTATGTATATATAATAGGTACAGATTAGTGGAAACAACTATGTTGAAATGTATGTATATATCACATTTAAACAACTAGCAAAACAACTAAATTACTAGTATTAACTTAGGTTATCAGATAGAGAAATTTTTTTTGGTTCCCTTTGGCTGTTGGGTCCTGGGACAGTAACCCAGGTTGCACACCACAATGGGCCGACCCTGTATCTAATTGAAGCTACATACATGCAATAATGGAAATATGGAATGCATAGGAATTGGTCACCACTTTTTGAATTTTGTCCAACGATTTTGATCCGGATTAAAACAAGTTGAGTTGTGAAATTGTAACATCTCAAAATTTTATTTTTGTAATTTGAGGATATTTAGTTTAACTTTCGTAAGTAATATAATTAAGTTGGATTATTTATGAAAGTTATTTATCCGGAAATTTAAATGTTGGTGATAATAAAATAAAGATTGAAAATTCATTTAAAGAAATCAGATAAGTGGAGGGGCCACTTGTGCCAATAACCGAAAGTGATGAATATAAGACTCTTCGGTCTTTCAAAGAGCTCATTTCATCTTTTCACTTATAAACACACACACACTTAAAATCCTCTCTATAATTGAAATCTTGGAAGGAAATTTGGGGATTTAAGGCTAATACAACAAAAAAAAAATCAAGTGGGAATTAAGGTAAGAAAAGTTATTTTAGTTGGAGTGTTCTTGAAAAAACTTGAAATGTGCAAAATTCGGATTTAATCTGATGAATTTATGGTTGCATGTATGTTATTCTAGATGGAAAACATCAATTAAAGTTCATAGAAGCTACAGAAACAAGAATCGATAAGTAGTTCATCCAAAAAGGTAAGAAATGTTGATTTTTGTAAGTTTTTGTGTTCTTGAGGTTTTCCTCATTTTTGGTTAAATCCGGATCAAATGGAATGTTATTAATAGAGAAATCGGTCTAGAAACACTCCATATATGCTAATATAACATTGGTACGAATTGCATGTGGTTAAAATTTAGTTTGGCAAATTTTTTATAAAAACCCGTAAGTTGCGACTTGCAAACCTGCATGTCGACTCGACGAGTCACATGTGGTGACTCGTCGAGTCGCCAAGAACATCAAGAAGGTTAGAAAAGTTTCTAAGTATTGAGATTTGAATATCAGGTTGGGTCGAACTTTGGATGAGACCCGAATTTCAGATGAGACTCGAATTTCGGATAAGACAAGAATTTCGGGTCATATATATGTGTATCTCGGGTATAATCGAATTCGGCCAATGATCCGAATCTTGGACCTCGACTCGGCGAGTCGAACTGAGCGACTCGGCGAGTCGGTCCCAATTCAAGCAAAATCCGGATCTGGTTTAAAGGACCCGAACTTTTGGACTAAAAATCATATTTTGAGATAAATTTAGTATTATGAAAGGACATTAAATGAAGGGCTCTTTAGACTTGATAACGATCCAAGCCTTGGGGTTTTAATTATGAATTCGGATGACGAATCCGAATGTTTGACACTTTAAATTGTGAAACTTGATGGGAATCATTAACGAATGAATATTGATGGTAAATTTTTTTATGAAAATTGTAACAGGTCCCTTATGGTGTTGTAAACATACAATGGGGTACTTTTTGATTCCGGTTGAAATCCCGAAGAGAAATAATATTAACTAAAGTTATTTATCGCACCCACTGTGAGTACTTATGATTGAATATGTCTACATTTATTTTATGTTAGTTGTTGCCTGCTGAGGCATGTTGTTTCTATTCATTTGGAATTCTACTAACTTGCGTGTATTTTGGTGCACGTTGTTGCTTGTATACATGTATTTACATGTTCCGTTTCTTTGTTGTGCATCAACTTGATGGGCTTGCGGGCCGCATCTGTTAATCTGGTGTTACCAAGACTATATAACCTAGAGTAGATCACACCGAGGTCCCGAGGAGCATCGTAACATCCCCGATGATAATTAATTCACCTTCAGATGGTTGGTTTATGACGAGCAATGGCTCGATGGAGCTCTGGCTCAGTTCCGTACTTCGTGTACAAAGAGGGTATATGGCATGTGTCGCCGGTGTTACTATTGTGTGCTGCATAAAGACTTGTAGAATGAGTAATCTCTGTACTCACTAAGCTTTGTTTACCCCTTAGTGGTTCACATTTTTCAGGAAAAAAGGGAAATCCGCTGCTGGACCTTCTAGCTAGGTCATTATATTGAAGTATTTGATAATTCGCTACTACTCACTCGGTAACTAAAATATGGGGACATTATTGTACTATTTGGAATAACATTGTAATAAACACTGAGTATGTAGAAGCTAGTCCGGAATCTTGTATCATCGTAGGGTGTTTAGACTTATTATTTTATTTTCAGTTTCATGTAATGTACTAAGTATTTCAGATCATTAAGGTATTGTGTGATGTGATTAATCATGGGTGAATTAATAAAGGTTATCGTGGCAAGGGTGTCACAGAATTGGATCATATACTTGGACCCATATCAACGTAAATAACTATATAGTATGCTAACAAGAGAATATTTTACTTGATAAAGTATACAACAAAGATATATGTTTCGTTATTTGTATCAAAAAATGTAGGCAAGCATATATAGGTTACAAGGTTAATTGTGTGAAGAATGGCAATTAAACTTTGTTTTGATTTAAATTTTGTTTATTATAATTCGAATGACAATAACTTGAGGACTTTTTAGAAAAAAATAATACGGATGGACTAAATCACAAAAAAAACATGAAAACGTGTTGTTTTTTTTTCATATTAAACCCTTAATTTTTTAAATTAATATTTAAAATTTAAACAAAACTAAAAATTTATGAAAAGGACGAAAACTGATAATAAATTACATAGTTGAGGGACCAAAATTGTTATTGAGAAAATCGCAAAACCGTCATTTGAAAAAAGCTAAAAGAAAGAGGGATCATTTTTGCAAGCAAATAGTGTTTTGAGAGACCATTTATGCAATTTTTAAAGACCAATGATCATATCCATAATTTCGATCAAACCACAGGGACCATTTATGTAATTTACTCTTATTATTATTACCTTTTTATTAATTTATTTGATATGTTCTTTTTTTTTATTAATTATTAAAAGAATTTAATTAAAATAACTTATATACATGGAATTGTTTATAAATAAGTTGTATTTCTATAATATTACAATTAAATTTATATATATATATATATATATATATATATATATATATATATATATATATATATATATATATATATATATATATATATATATATATATAAAAGTTTTTACTACTTTACTTTTTTAAAAAATATAATTATTTATATATATAATTTATTTGTATTTTTCAATATTATATATTACTCATATAAATACTTACCAATATTTAATTAATTTATTTTGTTATGTGAATATGTTTTGATTTATTTTAGAATATACAATGTGTGTGTGTGTGTTTGTCTATATATATATATATATATATATATAGAATATGGTTCGAGAGAGTACCACCATTATGCAGCGCACCTGAAGGTACCACATTTAAAAAAAAAATTAAATTTTTTTTTCATAAACATGTTTTAATTAACATTATGAAGATCATATGCAAATTTCACATACATTCACATCTCCTAGCTCCTAAAAAATGATGTGAACACACACTTACATAATTTTGAAGACATGTGAACGTGCATTTATGTGATGCGTGTTTTCATGCACTTAGAGTGTTCGGATTTGCATAAAACTCACATATGATCTGTGTAATGTTAATTAGAACATGTTCATGAAAAAAATTTTCAAAAAAATTACTTTTAAGTGTGGTACCTTCTGGTGCGCTGCATTAGAGGTGTTACTCACTTGAACCTAAATCTATATATATATATATATATATATATATATATATATATATATATATATATATATATATATATATATATATATATATATATATATATATATATATATATATATATATGTATATATATGTATATATAACGTTTTAACAAAATATATAATTTTTTTAACTAAAGAATTTATATGTATATACACTGTGTATGTTTAAAGATAGTTAAACTTAACAAAATATATAAATTTGACATATTATATGTAAACTAAATTAATTTGTTAAACTTTGTTATAACTTCGTATGTAATTTTTGTTATGCTTAATGGATTAATAAATTGAACATTTGTAATTATATGGAATATTAACATTAGGAAATAAATAAATTAGAATGAATTACACATTAAATAATATATTCCATTAAGTTTAAATTACATTGAACATGTAATGTTTATGCAAATATAAAAAGTTGAAATTAAAATATACAAATTTATACATATAAGTATAAATTTGGACAAAAAAATAGACTAAATTTATAAGTATTATATAAAGTAATATAAAGCAGAGACAAAAGATGAATAAATTAATTGTATAAATATTTAAAAAAATTTATAAATGAAATGTAATAAAATAAGTCAATACATTTTTAATATATATATATATATTTTTAAAATTTATATGTAAGAAAAAAAATAATATTGATAACAATAATTAACTACAATACAATAAATTAAATTTACTCATATACAAGTTATATTCAGTTACTAGTACTTAGTCATGTAAATACTTAAACTATAACAAAATAATAATAATGATAATGATAATGTCAAATAAATAATGAAAATAAAACATATTAAATAATATTACTTAAGTTCAATTTTAATAATAATAATAAGATAATATATTAATAAAATAATAAAAAATAATAGATCATTAAGAAAATAAAATATAAAAGAAATTATTTGACTAGAGACAAAAATGAAATCAAATGAAAGGGTAAAATTGTAATTCTAAAAACTAATTGGAGAAAAGGACAAAAAGCCTAACATAACTCCAACTATAAGTACTGTAATTGTAATTTTAACGTTAAAAGGACGGTAACCATAATTTTAATATAACCACAGGGATGAAATTTACCCTAGATATTATTACAGATTCTTTATAATGTTTGTTTTAAGTAACTTTTATTCTACCTCAATAAAACTAGGGGTGTCCAGAATCAGATATTCGAATTTCGGATGGTGATTATTGCTATCCGAACCCGTATCCAAAATTTCGCATATCGGATTACCCGAATATCCGAAAATTCATATTTTTTATTTTTTTAATACGATAAATCAAATATTTAAATATCTAAAATACAAATTCATATATCTAAATACATATTAAAGATAAATATATTACAAACTATATGTATCCGGAATTATTATACTCAAAACGGACTGAAAAAAGATTAAAAAAACAAAATATATAAAATATTAGTTAATAAATCTATAAAATCAAGATAAAACTAAAAAACATATATTAGAAAAATAATAAACACTCAATATTATGTAAATAAAACTACCAAATTGAAATGTCAAAAAAGTACGATTTCATAAGCAAAAATATATGTAAATATAACCTCAAAATATTTTAGGGTTTATGTCTATATATAGTTAAAAAAAAATAGAATATTATTGTTTTTAGTCTATACATATTTTAGGAGAATCAATCATTTTCATTTAAATAGAACGAGGAAATTTGTCTACGCTTCGCGGCGGTTTTTAATGTCATACGAAAAATATTAAAATATATAAAGCAAACATATTAACATACATATTTGATATTTGAAGCAAAATGTTATATTCTTTCTATTAAATATATTACAATTTTTAAAATGATGCGTTATTGACTTTGAATACAACGTTCGATTCCAAAAATGTTCACATCACCACAATCAGAATATAATTTTCGATTCTAAAGTATGTTGAAAAAGATTAAAAAAATATCAATGACAGTTAAAAAAATATGAAAAGGAATAAAAATCAACAAAATCTTATATTTTACTTTAACTTTTTAACATTCATACAATTCTGTCCATTCGAAATTTGTTATCCATCACAATATAAAATAAAAATAGAAATACAGTTGCATAATTATTATTAAACATCAAAAAGATATTTAAACAATATTTGTAAAAAAGAGTTCCATACACTCATGAACATAATAATCATTCATCGACATTAATCCTTGTCTCACGTTATTTGTTTTATGTACATACAATTGACTTTGAAGTTTGGAGGAACTAGAAAAATCATATAAATAATAATAATTATACAATTGTATTTGAGGTAGTGTATAAAAAACATGACCAAAATTATTCAAGCATTCGTGAAAAAAGAAGACATATTCTCTTAAAATATATTTAGAAAATAAAATGTTTAATAGTAAATTAGTTTAATTTATGTCAAAGTAATATTTTAAAATAAAATTAAATATATTAGTTTTTAACTCAACATGTAAAAAACATATTGAGTTAATATTAAAAACAATATTCTTAAAGGCAAGAGGGATTAAAATCATGACCTCTCCCATCACAAACAACACACTAACCAATTGAGCTACAAATCTTTGCTTTAAAATATTACACAAAGTTGTATATATTGAGTAGTATTTTAGTTTTACTATTGCTATGAATAGCTTATGAATAGTAACATTTATCTTGTTAAATGTTATTATTATAATATAATATAATATTATATTATTGGTTTTAGTCTTTTGTTGCTATCTTTAATAGTGTATATATGTGCATAACAATTTGAGTTGTTTGAATGAAAACATAAAAAATAAAACTTCCATTTGGTCACTAAGGATAATTTAATTTATGATATGTCTAACTCAATACATTTTCCAATGTTTTATTTTTGTCACTGAGATTTAATGAAAAACTATATTACCATATTATAACATCAAACACATAATTTTATGATACCTCTTTAACCCAACCCCCTACCTACCCACCCACCCATCCTACCTACCTACCACCCACCCTACCTACTCACCTACCCATCCTTCATCCATCATACATTACCACCCCACCCCAACCTACCTACTCCTACCCTACCTTATGCTATCAAACTTACTCTTACCTACTACCCACCATACTTATCCCTACTCATCCACCCCAACACACCCACCCACTCTACCCTATCCATCTCATTCTATTCCTACCTTAGAGGCATCCACCGCTACCCACCCAACCCTATCGTACCCCGATCTCACCCACCTACCCTTATCCTACCTAAACTATTCAACATACTCTTACTTACCACCACCATACCTACCCCTACCCACCTACTCATACCTCATCCATCATACATAACCGACCTCTACCTTACATACATTATCCAACCTACTACCCACCATACCTACCACCCATCCATCACCCACCCCACCCACACTACCCTATCCATCTCATCTTATTCCTATCTTAGAGACTTATCCACATGTACCCACCCATCCCATCCTACCCTTACCAACGAATTATGAAATTGGATTCCAATTCCATTTTTGGTCAACCAAACATGATTAGGCCGGCTAAGAGCAGCAATTCTTACATTTATCTTAGAAGCTACTTTCCTACTTCCTTTCCTATTTGAAAGAGCTTTCAAATAGCATGAGCGTTGAAAGTCTTCAATTAGACTAGAGCGTTAGATTCTTTTTTCTTTTTTTTTTTTATTTCATGGCCAGCTCAAAATTCTAATTCTTTGCAGATTCCAATTCCTTTACACATTCCAATTCCTTATAAAACATTATGCGAACCAAACGCTACCTAAGAGGGTTAAGTTCGTATAATACTAATGTACTTTTCCAAATGTATTGATTTGGTATATGAATTTTTTTTTGTTACCAATATGGTATATGTACTTTCGTATTCTATTCCAATATGGTACATTTTAACATAGATCCTAGTTTTTCATACAAATAGAGTTTTCAACCGCGCTCTACCATCTATATATACTATTAAATGAGTAACTAGCATTCCACATGTCATGCTCTCCTTTGATTTTGCCATATATCGCTCTCTATTTTTGCCTCTTCATATACTAAATTTTACTTTAAATTTTAAAGCAAATCAAATTTATCCTAATCTAATATGGTCAATTAAATTACTAATTAACTAAAATTAAGCAAACTTCATTACTCTTATAATTATTATATTATACATATTTATTTTTAAAATTAACTCATGTAATACATGAGTATTAACCTAGTATGGATAGTAGAAAAATGTTCATGTACTGTATTGATACATTAAAAAAACATATGTTGATATTGTACGAACTTAACCCATCTAAAAAATAAAGTTATAAAAAATTATAAGTAATTAAGTAACTTACTTCCAGTTAAGATCACCAGCAAGAAGAAGATCATTTTCCATATCTTCATAAGCAATGATATGACCTGGTATTGCATTCGACAGATCAAGTCCGTCCCGGCCATCATTGTCATCACCGTCAACCACGAGCATGTGGCGGAGAGCCTTCGCTAGGCTGTCATAACCTTCATGATTGTGAAGGTTGATCCGGTGACAGATTGACCTACCTTCAACCACCACTGTCACCGCCGGAATCACTCCTGCTATCAAATCGTCATCCGCTTTTAGAAACTTGTTGCTCGTTATTGTTGTCGGAGTAGGAGAAACGAGCATGTTGAC
This sequence comes from Centrapalus pauciflorus, assembly GCA_020465985.1. Taxonomy (NCBI): domain Eukaryota; kingdom Viridiplantae; phylum Streptophyta; class Magnoliopsida; order Asterales; family Asteraceae; genus Centrapalus; species Centrapalus pauciflorus. The sequence continues at coordinate 111,266 of JAANYP010000635.1, read as the reverse complement.
GTAAGGTGGCCGGTGAGACATGAGTCGTCTGTGGTGGTCCTGCAACCACCGTTTCTTAATCATGCTTAGAGATCCTTGTTGATCATTATTGTTCATGTTTTCTCTCTCTAGATCTGTTTTTGTCTCTCTCTCTCTCTCTCTCTCTCTCTCTAGATATGATATTGAAGAGTGTAATTGGTTTATGAGAAGATTAAATAGAGAGTGTGTGTTTTTGTGTGCGATAACAGGTGGAGATGAGTAGAAGATACGTATATGTTTGATTGTTTTCATCATATTACGTTTATCCGTTTAGGGTTTTAGATAAAATTAAACTTATATGTATATATATTACAACGTTTAATGGATTATCATTATACATCGAAAAACCATATATAATGCATTGTAATGAAAGATATGGACTTAGGGGTGTCAATTTCAGTCCGATCAAGTAAACGGGTTGACGGCCAAAAGTCATAAAGTTTACATAATTATAATTTTTTTTTCAAATAACAATTTTTTAATATACCATTTTATAAATTTTCATTTTAAAAAAAAGGTGATGTGCTATCTTAGTTTTTTAAAATGGGTCCATTTAATTGTTCGGCCAGTTTGGTCAAAATTGTCACCCATGGGGAATGTGCATATATGTACCATGCGGGAAAGATTGTGCATCTTGTGTGAATGCATAACCCCTTTCGTTTGATGCACAATCCTTCACGTGATACATTGTTTTTTCTAACGATGCAATGTAATTCGATCTCCAATTAATTCTCAGTTTATATATTACACACAGTCACACACACGTACACATGCACTTTTTAATTTGTCTCTCACCATAAGCAATGAATCAAAGGTGCTTTATTGAACATACTTAATAGTTTGTAAATCTTTCCTAAATTTATATATTATTCAAGAGTGTGCAATATAATTTATTTAACTATAAATAATATGTCTCTCCACCTTATTTGATTTGATGAGAATTATTCTTATGGTATCATAGCCATTTAATATCTCACCATATATGCTCGTTCCTAATACGAATAGCACTAACACATTAATTTTTTGTGTTTTAAAATTAATTATATATTTGTCCAATAATTTCATGAATAATTAATGCAATCCGACATTTCAAATGTATAGGATCAAAATTATTACACTCAATTGATTCTAACACATATATACATACATAACAAAATAATTGACATAATTATCTATGTTTAATTAATATCATTAATACCTCCCCACTTTAATGGCCACTTAACTTCAAGTTTCATCAAATATAATATCAATAATTAACTTTTTTTTTTTCCTTTTATGAATTTTACTTGTTGTACTAAAATTTTTAAATCTAATATTTTATGTTCGTAGTCTAACTAACAACAAATTGTTAAAGGAAAAAAAAAAAAGCCAATTTTGGTATGAGTTGATTCATGTCATTCCTTGGTGTTTGACTTGCTCGAGGCCGGCCACCGTTACTCGTAAAAGCCTTTCGGTATGCATTCAAGATTCTTCTCAAGAAGATAATTCCTATATATACACATATATATTCTAGTTTTTTTTAAATGGTTTTTGAATATGAAATGATGATTCTAAATGTACACCCACTTGCCTCCTATTTATTAATCATACATCCCTCCTTTTATTGTGAGAGGAGATTAAGTGTTATCGTCACTGAGTCTCATGTCATTACCAAAAAACATATGTGTTTGTGCGTCTCACAATCAATAATAATGGGTTAAAGTGATAATTAGCTTGACCACGTTTCTAGAGGGTTCAAGATGAGGATTAAGGGGCCTGCAACAAAGAAAAGAGAAGACTATCGTTAAGGTCAACACAGGGGGAGCCCTTGTGAGGACACTCCGATGCCAAAGTCAGCCGCCATGATTAAGAGTTTAGGTAGAGAGAAAATATATGTGAAGTGAGGAAAATGTCATTACCCTTTTCCGGATGGTTAGAAGTACTCCTATTTATATCTTCCTTATTCCAGGCGAGGCGCTCATCAGGAAGGCTCCTATTGGTTGGAAAGGAACGTGCATGGGAGTGACCTCCGCGATCCCTGAAAAGCCAATAAGTGAAACACCCATCTCAACATAATATAATAATTAATGGGGTTATGTTTAATTAATAAGATTAATATGGTTTTTAAAGAAAATCGGGCATGACCCGTTCGCACTGAGTCAATATCCCTGTTTGATTATAAACCAATTTTGGAATGTAAGATGAATTTACAAGATACTTCTACACAATTACAAGATCTATCATTAAGCCAAAAGACATTATATGTCTAAATACATATATACAAGTCAATCATAATGGTAGACAACTACCCAATTATTACCCAGTTGTATAAACGTAGCTTTACCGAAGTTAAGGCTTTAGTGACGGTCCGTTTAAATTCTAGGACCAACGCCGGCAATCACCTTGACTTTACTAACACCACCTGAAGTATATAAGAGTGAGGGGTTAGCAAATAAAATTTGCTAAGTGAGTTACTAGATCGATATGGAGTGCACAACATACAACATGTATCAATTATAAAATGATTATAAAATGACAAGTGCAATATATTTTTAATAAAATAATGTGGGCATAGCCCATTAATTTGCATAGGTTGCAGTACATGACCCGCTAACCCGCCGTTGCCAACAGCTATGGATCAATGTCCAGCTGCGCAACTCCAACCGGTGCCCGAAGTCCGGCCACCTACCCACGAGCTCATGTGGTGTAGGAATTTATACGCACAAACACAAAATAAGGCGCTTGATAATAATAATGATAACCCGGATATCCGGTGAGGCCAAGGATAAATGAGCATAACTCACAAAGGGGTTAATCAAGAGTAATCATATGAACATGAAATGAATAATCATCATGTGTAGCATAAAAGCAATGATATGTATGAAGAAGGAATCAAAGCATAATCAAGATGCTGACGTGTATAATGGGGTATCAAATAAGGTATGCTGGCCATAGGCCATGATCAAGTAGTGAACCGCCAATAAGGCAGTATAATAAAATCAGTGCAATGCATCATATAAGAGGATGATGCCAAATAGATATGCACAATGTCTTTTAATAAAATATACATGTAATTATGTATGCAACACACACATCAATGCTAGAACTCACAGTACAGTAGGCTATGATAGCCTTTAAGGCTCAAAACGGCCGATAAGTCACTTAATGCCTCGAACCGATAACCGGCACTCCTTTCAGCTCCAAACCTATCAAATAACGATATTCAAAGTATTCATGAGTTTATAGTAGCATATTATAAAGTTTGGAAGTCATTTGGAGCATTTAAGTGTTTTCGGTTTAAGATTCCGAATTATCGACACCGAGACGCCTCTTATTGAGTTTTATAAAATTTTGGGCGTTAGTTAATGATAAGTTATGTGTTATATAGTTATAGAATGATCCTATGATGTTATAGTGTCATTATGGGACTTAAAACAAGTGTTCTGGGTGAACAAGGCTCGATTCGCACTAGTTTCGTATTTTGGCCATAACTTTTTCATACGAAATCGGATTTAGGTGATTCAAGAGCCCAGACAAAGAGGAGACATAGGACTACAACTTTTATCTTTTAAAAATGTCCATATCTGAGAGTGACTCGACGAGTCAATGGGTGACTCGACGAGTCGAGCCCCTGAACTGCACATTCTGTCTTCTGTTTTAATTCTGCTCGAACCTTTCACTACCCAAACTCAATTACAACTGGTGTAAACATTGAAATAGCTTATTTTATGCTATATTTGATAAGTTTAAACATATATTAACATGTTTTACTCCCACACAACAAAGACCCATGAATTCACCAATTGATTTCTTGAAATTGCATAAAGGAAAATCAACCCAAGTTTCTATGGGTTTCATCACTTCTTGAGTTTACAAACTCCAGAACTATTTGATTACCAAACCACTTCCAGTTAAATTCAAAGAAAAACTTCATCCCTTCCATTCACCTTCATTCCCCATTATTTCAAAAATTATGGAAACGTGAAATTGGATACACACACTTAAAACATAAGTTTTGAGATTACCTTGTTAAATTCAAGTCTAGAACACTTCCTCTTCTTGAATTCCTTTGGCCAAGCCTTCATACTTGCTCCAGCCCTAATTTCTCTTTCAATTGTTTGTATGTGCAGGAAGTTTGAAGTTTGAAGAGGAAGAATGAATTGGAAATGGACTAGCATCGATTGGGGGAGGGATTTAACCCTCAATTGGCTATTAAGTTTCATATAACCACCTTCAAGATTCCATATATGCCTATCTACTTATACATATTTATGTAGTTTAAATTTGCATAATTTATCACATGGAATACAAGTGGGAAAAGCACATAGTGCAAGTAGTTGAAGCTTATAACCAAAACCTTTAATTTTAGTCATGATCAATTACAAATGTAGAATTCATTTAGCATTTTATTAGCAAGCTTTAGACTCTTGTACACAAGGCTTAAGTATCTTGTACTTATGTATAAAATTCTTCAAGTCACAAGGTTTAAGCACGAGGTACAAGTAAGAAAAGCATGTAGCTAATGATCTTATAATAATCATAATTAAGATATTTAAATTGAAATTCATTTGTTTATAGTTTTGTAAAGTACAGTTAGTACACATGTATCCCCTTTTAATGATTAAGAATATAAATTCTTACATTTTGATTATCGTAAATAAATCACTCAGATTATTGGTTAAGAGTATAATTAGTAGTTTAAATATTATATTAAAATTGAGGATGTTACAATAAGACGCCTTGCTTTTTCTCCTTTCTCTGCATGACACCTTTTACCCGACAAAGTCCTCCCTGCAGCTCACAGGTTTGTCGCCTCATGGGCCCTTTGTGGGTCGAACGAATGACTACGGATCCCAGGGCAGCCCTAAGTTGTGGGTATAGGATGGATTGGGCTCCTTAGGCCCGTGGGTCAATACGGAATTGGATCCACGTAAACAAGTCCCCCAAGTTCTAGTGAAAATATATAGTTTTGGCTAGAACTTTGAGAGACTACGCTATAGCCCCGAAGTTGCAAGGCGAGTCGTTAGCGGCTTGCTTAGGGATTTACTGGCAGGATGAATGGATCACCTAGTGTCTAGAACGCTTGAGGTGAGGCGGCAAGACCCCTAAGCGCCTAAAGCATCTGAGGCGAGGCGGTTGAAATCTTTGACACCCGGGATATTTGAGGTGAGGCGATTGGGTGTTATGCGGATGACCTTTTTCAGGATGTAACGGTCAAACGGTAGACCTTAGTAGTGGTGGGTCTTTTAATCTTCTGGCGTCGGCTCAATTTAGAGTTAGGTCACAAAAATATTCAATGCGACCTAAAGGATCATTGCTTGATGGGACGGTTTTGTGAGGCGGCGTAAGCGCTAATTAATGGAGGTCATGATGACAGGAAATTTCACGTGTGCGTGGCGCGTCCCTCAACTGTCACGTCCCTCTGTCAGTTTCAGACGGGATTAATAGGGAGATGACACGTGTCCTGTGATATTCCCGCCTGTCTCCCCGCTTCTACATTAAACCCGAAATTTAAGCTTTTTCAAAGTTTAAAAATTTGTTTCCTTCCTTACCTTCCTCTTTGAAGTTTTTCCATCATCACCGTGCAGTTTACTCAGCCTTCTTCTGGCGATCTTTGTTTTCCCAGGTTAGCCTCACTCTTCTTCCTTCTTTTTATTTTCTTCTTGCCATTATGCCTACAGCGCCTTCAGCGGATAAGGTACCGTGTACCCTCACGAATTCTGAATTCAAAATTTTCCTAGCCGAATATGGTGTTCCTGCTGATCTTCATCCTCAACTCCCAAACCGTCGAGCAACAGCTCTTTGTCCTCCTGAGGGCAAGGTAGCCTTGTACACCAAACAATTTTCTTTTGGAAACATCCGACTTCCTTTCTCCCCCTTTTACCTTTCTTTATTGAAACACTATGGGACTCATCCAGGGCAGATGTCACCCTTGGCAGTGTTGCGTACCACTGTTTTTGAGGCGGCTTGCAAGGCCCTAGGCAGTATCCCTTCTATTCCCTTGTTCCGATATTTCTTCAAGCTAACCTGCTTGAAAGACTGGTTTAGCTTTGAGAGGAGAAAGGCGCCTGTTCCAGACGTGTTTACCGACCCCCCGCAGGGACTACGTGAATGGCGCGACTCATTTTTTGGATAGATAATACAATCGTTCCGCCAGGCGATAGGGATGTGTTAATATGGAGAGCAGGGGGTCGCCCTCATTCGTTAACTTGTCCTCCTGAGACCAGGGACCTGGACGTTGATCTTCTGACATTGCTTGCTCGCCAAAGTTTTAAGTCGAGGACTTACCCTAACCTCGTGCTTGCTCTGTTTGGGATGAATTCCCACTGGGGGGGACTCTACCACTCTTCCTATAATAACGAAAGGCGGCATTGGTAGGACCCCTGTTTCCCGTTTAAACCATCTGGCTGTCCGCCTTTTACTTGCAGTTATATTCTTAACATTTTCCTTGTTTTATTGCAATCATGAGTGTGTTGGAATACTTGTCTTCTGACGATTTGGATGGGTTTGAAGCTGTTACTGTGAATCGCTCGGATGCCGAGAGCCTTCGACCTGGTCAGGCAGCTCCAGAGGGTTCCTTGACCCCCTTGGGACATCTTTCAGCATGGTCTTCTTCGAGCAAAGGGGATAGCATCATTGCCCCCTCTGAACAAGCTTTAGTGGATCCTAGCTCCTGTCCCTCCTCCCGCACTCGCCTAAAAAGAAAGGCAGCTGATACTTCTCTTGGAAGTGACTCCCCAATCCAAGTTTCTAGTCCAGATGATGATGACAAAGTTGTTTTGTCAAAGAAAATTAAGATTTCTGTAAAACGGCCCTCTCCCAAAGGTAAGGGGGTGGCCTTGTCCGATTTTCCTCGAGTTAATACTGAGCCTATCCCCGCGATCCCCATCTCTGAAACCCCCTATACTCTACTCCCTCCCCCCTCCTCAGTCGGAGAGGCCACTCCCTTAGCTCCGTTCAGGCGTGAGAAAAGCGACTACAATTGCGAGGAGCTGTATGTACCTGAGTGGGAGATAAAGAAAGATGATTTGTTGGAGACACCCACAAGCCTATGGGATTTCTTGTATCATGGTATGCCACCCTCTCACGTTGAAATGGCTCAACATGCTAGCATTGCCCTTGTGTTCGACTCGCTCGGCTCTGCCGTTGTGAACTTCAACACTTTCTAACCAGAGGTGAAAGCAAGAGTTACAATTGCTGAGCATAGGGTTTTGAAAGCTCAAGTAGAACTTCGTAAGGCCGATGAAAGAGAGAAAGGACGCATTACCATTGTTGAGGAGATGAGGAGTCAAGTGTCGTGCTTCAATCATCAGGTAGATGATCAGAAGTTGGAAATTTAGAGGCTGCGGGTTGAAGTAGAAGAAGAAAAGAAAAAGTCTGTGGTGTTGAACCTTCGCGTGAACCAACTAGGTGCAGTGGAAGAAGCTCTGAAGAGAGAGAAGGAGGAAGCAGTGGAAGTCGTTGGTCGTCTCTCCGAGGAAAGGACCAGGTTTGCTTCCGAGGTTGTGCCCCAAGCGGTCAGCAAGTTGCTACACAGTCGGCAATTCCTTTAGCCTTGGGGCGCTGTTCAACGAGCTGCCGTCCATTACGGTCGGCACTCAGCTCTCATGAAAGTTTGCTCCCATCTAGTTGAGGGAGTAAAGGTGGAGATGCTACCTGGGTATGATCCCCAAGCGCGTGCTCATATCAATGAACTGGCCGTTGCAGCCGAAAACATGGTGTTCTCTTATATTGAGGACCTTCAAGCCCACCCCCATCGTTCCATTGAAGATATGTTAGCTCTGACCCCTGCAGATCCCGATGTTGGACATGGCTCCAACTCTGCATCCACTCATATGTGAGTCGCTTATATGCTTTATGCTATGCTTTACCGTCTGGTTGTCATTTGTTTTAACAGATAATGACTATTGTGATGAACAATTTATGGCTTTGCACACCCGGTATGCCGGTGGTGGTGCGTGGCACCTCCTCTTTGAACAAATTATTTACTTTGTACACCCAATCGGCAGGTGGTGGCACTAGGTGCACCCTTTGAACAAGTTGTTTGTTTTTATCAACGTTTCACCTTTTGAAAGTGCAGTGGTTGCTTTTACAATGTTGTATACTTGAAGTAGCATGTATGACTCCATCTTGTCAAAATAATAACTTTGACTCATAGAAACTGAACCATACTTTGCGCATATTTTTAACAAATAATAACTTTGACTCATAGAAACTGAACCATACTTTGCCCATATTTTTAACAAAGTATCGGTGTATTTCCAAAGTAACGATAACCTTGACTTGTGTTACAGAGGCGATAACTTGGCCTTTTTATTCTGTTAGAGCGATGATTCAACCCTTTTTTAGTATTGTTAGGGTGATAACAACCCTTTTTTATGCTGTGAGGGCGATAACACAACCCTTTTTATTTTGTGAGGGCGATAACTCAACCCTTTTTATGTTGTGAGGGCGATAACTCGACCCTTTTTATGTTGTTAGGGCGATAACTCAACCCTTTTGAAAGAAGTCGACTGAAATTGTCGTGTTTCAGGCCTGTTTAACTGTTATTACACGCGTATAGTTGTTGATCATTGGACCAGAGTAGAAGGTTTTAGTCATATTGAGGGTGTCCCTTTTTCTTTGACATGAAACCATATGTCACTTTGCAAAAGCATGAATAAACATGTAACGATGGGCCTTGTATCATTAATGAGGCATAGATAATCATTACAATGCCGTTTGACTTTTCAGAAACAAGTCTTAAATATGGCCATAGGCTTTGATTGAAAATTGTCTAAAGGAAAAGAAAACAGAACTAGGCGTGAAGCCTTGTTTGACTACACGAAGTATTTCTTCAGATTCGTGATGTGCCAAGTCTTTGGTATTTACATTTCATCCAATCGCTCTAGGAGGTGTGCACCACCCCCCAAAGTTAGTGCTACATGTTAGGGGCCTTCCCATCTAGCTGAAAGTTTGCCCGTAGGGGCTAACCTGCTCGCCTCGTTGCTGCGTAAGACCAGGTCCCCAGGTAGTAGTGCTTTATGTTTGACCCTCCTGTCATAGTACCTTTTCATCTTTGCTTTTACAGCAGCTTGTTTCACCTGAGCTAGTTCCCTTTTTTCATCAACACGTCCAGGTCCAGACGCCTCTGTTCTTTGTTGTCTTGTTCGGTGAAGGTGACTACCCGAGGTGACAGAACACTGATTTCTGCGGGTAATATTGCCTCAGATTTATACACTAAACAGAAAGGTGTTTCGCCTATGCTGACCTTAGGTGTAGTACGCAAACCCCATAAAACATTTGGGAGCTCGTCTACCCATCCAGTTCGGCATGCACCTAGGCGTGCCTTTAGACCTCTGAGTACTTCTCTGTTAGCCACCTCCGCCTGACCATTTGCTTGTGGGTGTGCCACTAAGGTGAAACGCTGTTCAATGTTCAACTCCTCACACCAGGATTTAAACGGCTCTTCAGCGAATTGCCTGCCATTGTCACTGACCATTATTCTGGGATACCAAAGCGACATACGATGTGTTCCCAGACAAAATTATGAACATGCTTCCCAGAGATTGTTGCTAAGGGCTCTGCTTCCACCCACTTGGAGAAGTAGTCAACTGCCACCAGAAGGAACTTGACCCTCCCAGGTGCTTCAGGGAATGGTCCCACTATATCGATCCCCCATTTCGCAAATGGCCACGACGAGGTGATGGGAATCAGCTCGTGTTGTGGTTGTTTAGCCATTGGGGCGTGTATCTGGCATGATGAACTTTTTTTAACTTCTTCCTCCACATCTTTCTTCATGTGGGGCCAATAATATCCCATCGGCAATATTTTTCCAACTATCGCCCTTGCACCCGAGTGGATGCCACACGAGCCTTCGTGCATCTCTTGAATGATATTAGTGGCCTGTAGGGGTCCTACACATCGGAACCACGGGCCCAAGTATGATCTGCGATACATAATGCCATCCTTTATGGTGAAGCGAGGCGCCTAGATACGAATGCTCCTGGCTTCTCTTTCATCTCCAAGCAGCGTGCCTCTTAGTAAGTATTCATAAATGGGTGTCATCCAGGTAGTACTTGTTTCCTGAATCTCCATGACAGGCCTAGCTGCTATAGAACTTTCTTTGAGGACTTCTACAAGGACCTCTTTAGTGAGATGAGCAAAAGTTAAAGTTGCCAATTTGCTTAAAACACCCGCCTTCTTGTTCTTACCTCGCGCTATCTGGCTTATTTTGCAGCTAGCAAAACTTGTCATGAGACGTCTGGCCTCCGCTAGATAGTCTATCATGGATTTATCCCTTGCTTCGAACGTCCCGTCAATCTGATTTGCGACCAGCTGGGAGTCGACATATACCTACAAGAATTTACAATTAATTACTAGTTGATACATCGATGTGCTTGGCCACATGAGTGGAATCGACGCATACCTGCAGGTCTGGCACCTCTAGAGAAGCGGCGATACGCAGGCTTCATACTCAGCTTCGTTATTAGAAGCGTTGAAATACGAAGAGCATATGTGTGCTCTTTTCCCTTAGGATCTGTCAGAATCAAACCAGCTCCCGAGTCTTCTGACCCAGTCGACCAGTCTGTGTACAAGCTCCAGACGGTTACATCTTTCCTCACCGTTGCTGTGGGTGACGTGGTGTTCTTTTCGGCCAGAAAATCTGCCAGAACTTGTCCCTTATACGCAGACCTTGGTTGAAATTCAATGTTGTGTTCTCCTAACTCGATCGCCCATTTTGCCAGACGACCTGATGTTTCTGGCTTCAAAAGTACCTGCCTGATCGGCTGGTCTGTCAAGATTACAACCGTGTGTGCTTGAAAATACCGCCTCAACTTCCTAGCAGCATTAACCAAGGCCAAAGATAGCTTCTCCAGAGGTGGATAGTTCAATTCAGGGCCGTGCAACGTTCTGCTTACAAAATATATTGGCATCTGTCGTTTGCCTCTCTCAGCCAATAAGACAGCACTGATGGTTTCATCAGAAGCTGCCAGGTACATATCAACTCCTCGCCTGGAATGGGTGCAGTAATGGCAGGAAGCTCCGTTATTGTCTTTTTCATTTCCTCGAAGGCGCTGTCTGCTTCAGCCATCCATCTGAAACCGTTCTTTCCCAGTGTGCCTTTAAGTATTTTGAAGAACGGAAGGGATCTTTCCGCCGCTTTAGACAGGAAACGGCTCAGCGCTGCTAGCTTGCCGTTTAAGCTTTGGACCTACTTTATGGTAGTTAGTGGAAGCAAGTCGGCAATGGCAAGAGCCTTTTTAGGGTTAGCTTTAATGGCATCCCTAGTTATCAGGTGCCCCAAGAAATGACCTTCCTCCACCCAAACGTGCATTTCTTCGGGTTGAGTTTCATGTTGACCCTTCTTAGTGCCTAAAACGTCTCCTTTATATCCTCCAGCAAGGTCTTCTCTGTCCTGCTTTTGATTACCATATCGTGCACGTACACCTCTAAATTTCTCCCGATCTGCCCTTTAAACACTTGGTCCACCAGGCGTTGATATGTGGCTCCTGCGTTTTTCAAGCCGAAAGGCATCTTGGTGTAACAGAAGATACCTTGACTAGTATGAAACGCGGTCTTGTCCTCGTCCCTTTCATCCATCTGTATCTGGTGATACCCTTTATAAGAGTCAAGGAAACACTTGTATGGGAAACTAGCCAAGGACTCCACCTTCCAGTCGATCTCTAGTAGAGGATAGCAATCTTTTGGGCACGCTTTGTTGAGGTCTTTGAAGTCGATGCACATCCTCCAGCTACCGTCTGTCTTTCGAACCATAACGGGGTTTGCTACCCATGTATGGTACTTGACCTCCCTTAGGATCCCAGCCGCTACAAGCTTGGTGACCTCCTCACACACCGCCTGGTCGCGTTCACGAGCCAGGGGTCTCTTCTTTTGGCAAACGGGGGTCGCACAAGGTTCTACATTTAAAGAATGATTAGTTTTGATTATCCTACCTTTTTCGACTTCCAGCTGTCTGGGAATCCCTGTCATGTCATCAGGCGTCCAGGCGAACACGTCCTTATTTCTTTTCAAAAGACCTTCAACTTCCTTCTTTACTCCTTCGGATAAGCTTACGCCCACGACCACTGTTTGCTCAGGGTAATCTTGATTAACGATCACGTTGGTGGTTGACTGTGATCCATTTTCCTCCACGGGCTTCACGTCCATCGCCTTTTGCACTTGTGAACATTCTTCTGCTTGCTCCGGGTATTCTGTCAAGATGGTTGCTATGCCACACGAGGTAGGGAATTTCACCATCCCATGCCCCGTGGACACAATGGCCTGCAATTTCCCCAGTGAGGGGCGTCCCAGGGTAGCGTTGTACGACGACTTGGAGCGACCCACAAGGAAAGTTACCCACTCTTTTCTTTCCACCTGACCCTGCCGTAGGGAAACTCGTAAGCGAAGTTGTCCTAACGGCCAGGATATTTCTCCTGAGAACCCCTTCAGAGGAGTTGAAGCGGGTCGTAACTTTTTTCGAACAGCGTCAGGCCTACGTAAAAAGCAGTCCTCATAGAGGATATCACAAGCACTTCCTCCATCTAAATACACTCTCCAAACACGTACATCTTCAATAATCGCCTTGATTACTACAGGTCCGCAGTGTGTCATTCCGCCTGGAGGAAAGCTGATCTCCGTAGCACTGGTAGTCTGTAACTTGTTCTTCTTGAGAGGGCTTTCATCATCAGCTATCTGTATCATAAGAATTTCGGCTACAGGCTCTTTTAACTTCAAGTTATCAGGCGCCTTGTCTTTCTTCCAGGCGTATCGCCTTTTTTGGCCTTGCTCTTCGGACTGTGACTTACCCTTAATATCCCTCACCAGGTGTGAGAGCTTCCCCATTTTTATAGCACCTTCGATACGCTTACACAACTCTATGCAGTCGTTGGTGTGGTGCCCATTGTCTTCATGAAACTCACAATACTCCGTCTAGTTTCTCTTTTTGGGGTCACCTTGCATGCGAGCTAGGGGTTTAAACGAGGAGGCAAGCGCCTCTGTTGCCAAAATCTCCCTGGGGGTCTTGGTAAGTGACAGAAGGGTATCATTCCTCCTGTATCGATCTTCCCTGCGACCATATGGGGTATACTTTTCTTCTCTGTCACAACATCCTCTGAACGAGGTGTCTGACTCCCTTCCTTGATAGGATTTGTGGCCCCTCTCTTGATGTGACTTCCTAGGGGGGTGATTTTGAATGGATAGCTCTTTGGACCGTATGTAAGCATAGGTCTTTTCCAGACAATCCTGATAAGAGGCTCGCAAATCCTGCGACAGAAACTCCACAAGTTGTCGATGCCTAAGCCCATGTATGAAGCCAGACACTTTAGCATCGTCCCCCAAACCCCTGATCTGTTGACTCTCCAAATTGTATCGCTCCACAAAAGCTCGCAAGCCTTCTGCCTCAGTTTGCTTAATATTATGCAGTTCCAGGTGGGTCTTAGTGTATCTCTGCTGCTGCATGAAGTTAGAACGGAATTTCGTCCTTAACTCATCGAGGCTATTGATACCACCTGGAGGTAACGATTCTAACCATATGCGAGCAGTGCCCTTGAGTGTCATTGAGAACATATGGCATGCCACCGGTGGCACCCATTTGGATATCTTCATGGCTCCTGCAAACAGGCGCCAATGATCGTCTGGATCTCCCGTTCCGCCGTACACCCCTACATTTGAGGGTAGCTTCAGGCCTTCCGGAAGGGGGTAATCTTCAATCCATTCTGTAAAAGAGGAAGGGTCCTCCCCCATCAACCTCCTGGAAATGAGTCTCCAGGTTAAGGGGTTTAGGCCCTTTCTGAAAGTCCCTGCGGGCCTGGCTCTGAGAAGTCCTGCTTCTAGTGGGTATTACCACTTCTCCCAATCCCCTACGCCTTTGGTTTGTGAACCTCACCCGGGGGAGTGGTTCCACATGCTCTCTCCTTCTTGCGCTTCCTAACGCCTCAGAAGCCCTACCCTGCGTGAGGCTTTCCCTTCGAGACGCCAAGGTAGGTGGCATGGTAAAGGAAATACGGGTGCCTTGCATCGCCTGCCTGGGCACAGTCCATGGAAGGGGGTTGACCTCGCTTCCTACTGACACCTTAGCCTTAGCTACCTGTGTCTCTTGAATCCTGCGAGCTGGTCCTTCCCTTGTACCCAACTCCCGGGTGTCTACATGCTCGTCCATTTCTTCTGAATCTGCATCTTCATATTCCATCATCACCTCATTGGTCTTATCCAGGGGTGGTGCCTCAACAGAACGAGAATGTTCTTGCATGAGGGTCTGGAGTTGTTCAAAATTTGCTGCTACGAACTGACGGCTTATCACCTGTGTAGTTGTTTCGGAGTCTAAGGAGGGAAGGGGTGCCTCAACGACCAGGGATGGTTCCACCACTCCTAGGGGCACCTGGAGACCCACCTGGGGAGGGGGTTGTTCTCCGCCTAGAGGGCCTTGAAGACCTATTTCAGCTGCATCGGGCTTATCCATTCTGAACTTCTGAAAACTGAGCTAATACCACCGTAACCAGTCGTGTCCCACGGATGACGCCAAATGTTTGTGCATCTCACAATCAATAATAATGGGTTAAAGTGATAATTAGCTTGATCACGTTTCTAGAGGGTTCAAGATGAGGATTAAGGGGCCTGCAACAAAGAAAAGAGAAGACTATCGTTAAGGTCAACACAGGGGGAGCCCCTGTGAGGACACTCCGATGTCAAAGTCAGCCGCCATGATTAAGAGTTTAGGTAGAGAGAAAATATATGTGAAGTGAGGAAAATGTCATTACCCTTTCCGGATGGTTAGAACTCCTATTTATACCTTCCTTATTCCAGGTGAGGCACTCATCAGGAAGGCTCCTATTGGTTGGAAAGGAACGTGCATGGGTGTGACCTCCGCGATCCCTGAAGAGCCAATAAGACGCCTTTCTTTTTCTCCCTTCTCTGCATGACACCTTTTACCCGACAAAGTCCTCCCTGCAGCTCACAGGTTTGTCGCCCCATGGGCCCTTTGCGGGTCGAACGAATGACTTCGGATCCCAGGGCAGGCCTAAGTTGTGGGTATAGGAAGGAATAGGCTCCTTAGGCCCGTGGGTCAACACGGAATTGGACCCACGTAAACAATATAAAAGAAGGGGTATATGATTAATAAAAATTAATGAGCATCGGGTGTATCTATAGTATAAACCATATAAAATGATACCTTTCTGTAATAATAAATGTTCAAGCAGGGGCGGATACACATTGCTTTTACGGGGTCAAACGACCTCGATAATTTTTTATTTTACGTGTTATGTATATAATCAAAAACAATTCGACCCCTATGCTTTTTGAAGTTCGACCCCTATGATTTAAACATATAAAATAATTTGTTACAAAATCTAAAAAATATCAAAAAACCTAATAGTTTGTCACCCATTTAACAAATAATTTTAAAATACAAGTGTAGTGAACCTTCATTTATTGGGCTAATTCATTATTAAACACTTCATATTTGGGCTTGGACTAATATACTCTTAGTTTTATTATTACTTGTGCAACATCCCGAAATTTAGCCTGGTACGTGGATTTAATCTATTGGCTCTTTATTTTAATATTATTGCATTGTTCCAATTGAAACCCGTTTCGTGGATTAAACGTGTCGAGGCCGAGTGATTGTAGCTTATATCGAAAGTATATTCTTACAAATTAATAATTTTTTTATTGTAGATTGTTTGTGGTGTGGCGAAAAGGAGCTAGAAAGGAAAAAAGCACGTCAGGGAATCATTCGAACAACTTTTCTTTGAGTTGTAACTTTTAATATTGACATATTAACTTGTTATATATTATGTTATTTTGTATTGCAAAAGTTTGACTTAGTATTCTAATGGTTTGATTTAGTATTTTTAATGATTTGATTTAGTATTTTAAAGGTTTTTACTATTTTAGAATATTGTGATATTTTGTTTACAGGAAAAGTGGTTAAATGGAAAAACAAAAAAATGCAGGAATGTTTTTTCCATATTTTGCGACGGATTTGCGACTGAAATTGACCAAGATTAGAGTGAATTGCGACGGATTTGCGACTGAAATTGACCATTAGGTTATAGTGAATTGCGCCGGATTTGCGATAGAAATGACCATTAAATCAATTAAAATCTGCGATGAATTTGTGACAGAAGCCATCGCAAATCTGTCACAAAAACACGACGCAAATCTGTCGCAACTATTGGCCGACGCAAATCTGTAGCAAAAATTATTAGACGCTAATCGGACGCAACTATTGTCCGACGCAAATCTGTCGCAACTACTGGACGACGCAAATCTGTAGCAAAAATAATTCGACGCTAATCGGACGCAACTATTGTCCGACGCAAATCTGTCGGAACTACTGGCGGACGCAAAGTAGACGCAAAAATCCGTCGTAAATCCGTCGCAAATATATTTACGACGAGGCTTTTTGCGCCGACATATTCCGTCGCAAATCCGTCGCAAATAAGGATTTGCGACGGATTTGTCCATCACAAAAGGTCCTGATTGTAGTAGTGTACGTGTCTCCGGATTAATAATTAGTGGATTATTATTATCACTAAGATCGTGGATTTAATTGGGTCCAAATGATATTAATTGTCAAAAAGTAACACCGGGATCGTATTATCGGGTTCGGGACTTTCTAATTGAGGAAAGTGGATATATATATATATGGATAAGCAAGAATTCTTCAAATCTGAGTTTGGTTGTCAAGGGTTGAGCACCTTCATTTGATTTGTGTTCTTGGAGTTCAAGAGGTAAGGGCTTTGATTTGGTTGGCTAAATCTTGAAATATGTATGTGTTATATGTGGGATTTGGTTTCTGTAGTATATGGGTTGAATATATGTGAGTTTTGTGCATCTTTGTTGCTGGAACCGATTTTGGGGAGATGAAATTCTCCTAGTTCAGCCATGGAAATCACGGTCAGGGTGCAGAGCACCGCTTGGTCACGGTGCGACCCACAGGGGCCTAGCGGCGCGATCCGCAGCCTGCGGGAGAAATTTGGCTTGAGCCTTATAGGGGAGTTTTGGGTCGATATTGAGTTGGGTTCCTTCGGGCTAATGTCGGGTTGAGTTTATCTGGGTTTTGGGTCTCGGTGGAAGTCTCATGAAGGGATTTCGGGAGTCGATTATCCGTTTGGGAATGTGTTTCGGGTTTAGTTCGATTGCGATAATTGTGTTCGAGCTTGAGTTGTTCGGTTATTGAGATTTGTGTTAACTTGTAAGATCTGTGGTGTTTACAGGTTCTAACCGATCGCGTGTCGAGCTGTAATAGAGTTTCGGGTTTCAGTCGAGTTCGGGTAATCGGTGAGTACTCGAGTTCTTTATAAAACGTGCGTAAACTTTTATGAGTCGATTATGTGTTGTGATATGTGTATATGAGACAGAGATACAACGCTTCTATCTACCCTATACGTGTTTCGTGTTTGAGTTGCAGGTGCCCGCGATATGTGATCGCGCAGGCTGACTGTCCCTAACCAGTCACGAAGTTTGAGACTGTATATATACAACAGTGTTTATTGCCAGGTCGCTCCTGTGCCTATTGAGTAGCTAACCGCTGCTGTGTGCGTCCTGTTAACTGGGGAACGGCCTCCCCTTTTGAGCAGAGATATGTGTTGTGTATTGAGCCTGTGATATCTGTGTTGAGTTTATGTGACGTGCATATTA
The DNA here is from genome assembly GCA_020465985.1 of Centrapalus pauciflorus. NCBI lineage: Eukaryota > Viridiplantae > Streptophyta > Magnoliopsida > Asterales > Asteraceae > Centrapalus > Centrapalus pauciflorus. The sequence goes on along the minus strand of JAANYP010000635.1, from coordinate 93,644 downwards.
TGTGTTGTTATCTGCAAAATCTAACCCTCGTGTACTCACGAGCTTCCCAGCTTATGTTTTCAAGTCCTATGTGTCTCAGGCAGTCATACTATGGGATCTCAGTCGCAGCAGCCACCGAAGTAGGAGCTGGGTTTAGAGCTGTGTTTTGTATAATCTGTTGCATGTCGATATTAGCTGTTGAGAACTGTTGAATCTAACTTATCGGTGTATAATATTAGTATTCAGCTGCGTTTGTATAGCAGTATCAGTATGTGACGACTTTGTATTAAAGTTTTAATTAACAGTGATTTTCAGTTAATCCTATGACATGTGCATTATGAGATGCTTGCGTTTTGCCACTTATGATTGTATATTGACGTGGCATTTGTGCGGAGAAAGTGGGTGTTACAGCTTGGTATCAGAGCTTGTGGTTTCAGTATTGAGTATCAGTGGATGCTTGAGCTTTGACCGTGTTTAGATCCGTGGGATTCTTCCCTGTGACTGAGTTTAGCGGAATTAACTGACCTAGCTTATTGTATAACGCTGGGTGGTCTATCTGTTATCTTACATTTGTGATGTGTGCAGGTAGTTATGGCATATCATGGAGAGGGAGCCGGGCCAGAGAGGCCAGCCGGGGATGAGTATATCCATCGATCTGAGCTTCGAGAGGTCTTAGCAGAGTTCTATCGAGAGAGAGATCAGCGCTAGAGATCAGATCCTCCGCCAGTTACCAGTGTTGAGACCGGGGCGGGTGCATCTTCTTCTTCATATTTGAGAGGTGGGTCCTTTAAGGACTTCATGACAGGAGTCCCACCTCAGTATAGAGGCGGTGGGGAGCAGGGTGCGGCTATGGCATGGGAAGGAGAGATAGAGGCGGCTTTTCGAGTCGCCCACGTTGATCCGAGAGATATGGTCGGTTATGCGACCTATCTATTGAGAGGAGGGGCTTCACAGTGGTGGAAGTCCATTGAGTCATCGATGACTACAGCTGCAGCCTATGCCATGTCTTGGGAACAGTTCCGCGCCATATTCGAGTTGCTGTACATTCCCCGCGATGAGCGCCGGGAAATGGAGCGCCGTTTCCTACACCTCCAGCAGGGCAGCATGACTGTTCAGCAGTATGTGGATCGATTTAATGAGTATGCTCAGTTCGCACCTCAGCACGTCGACACAGAGATCCGTAAGGCTGATGCCTTTATAGATGGTTTGCGATCGGATATTCGGGAGTTCGTCGGGCTTCACGACACTCCTACATTTGCGAGAGCCTTGGAGTTGGCTCGAGTTAGAGAGAGGGAGATCGAGAGACAGAGAGGCCAGGACCCCGAACCCTGTCCCTGACTCTGCTGCTGCTCAGGCTGAATCTCTCTCTGGGTATCCTGAGGCTCTCGCCAATAGCTAGGGGACTGTTCAGACATCCCTGTCCTCTGTCTCTAGGAAGTGTGACTTGTTAGCCCATAAGTAAGTACTGTGACGAAGCGGCTGTTGCTCACCCGACACGATTGTACGAGGTCACAATTCACCCAACACGATCATCCGGGGTGAACAAGAATTGGGGATCGGATGCGGGCGAAATTCCCGCCAATGGCTGAGATGTTCAGTCGACTCCCTCCCCTTTGTGGGGTCCGGACCCCTACGAGTGAGCAGAAAAGGGAGGAGGAAAGAGGCCCTGGCGAACCGTCATAATTAGTGAACAAGTGTAAGCTTCGCTGCCCGACAGTATGGAGTACAGGTCGGGTCAGTATCAGCGGTCAGGGCCAGACATCACGTTTCAGTGCTCCCAGCCAGAGTCAGAGTAGCGTGGGGCAGGGGTACCAGCCATCAGGGAGCCAAGACGACAGTTCATCTGGAGAGAGAGACTGCCAGAGATGTCGCTGTCGTCATTCCGGTTCTTGTATGCCGGAGCAGCCCTGATGTTATCGTTGTGGACAGTATGGTCATACCGCCTTCACTTGTACTTCGAGGGATTCCCTATGATTCCGCTGTGGGAGGCCAGGCCATGTTGCTAGAGATTGTCCAGACGCGCCACCAGCTGTACAGGGGGCGAGTACCAGTGGGACCAGGGCAGAGCCTTCGTCATCAAGCCGCCGTGAGTCAGCGCCTAGAGGCCGGGGCAGGGTGTTTCAGGCCACAGCAGAGGAGGCCCGCGAGTCTACATATGTAGTTTCTGGTACGTACATCCTGAATGGGCTTAGCGCTCGTATCTTGTTTGATTCTGGAGTGGATCGCTCATATATATCTGTTGTATTCTGTGCGTATTTTTCTGTGTCTTCTACTGCTTTATCTGTTCCGTTAGTTGTTGAGAGAGTTGATGGTAGTACAACATTAGTGAACCGGATATTCCGAGATTGTGTTTTAGAGATTGAAACTGTTACTGTATATGGTGAGAGGCGCCGAGGTGAGATCGGCATAGTTTCGATGGCCAGAGCTCAGAGATATGTAGCCAAGGGATGTGAGACCTTCCTGGCTTATGTTGTTGACGCCAGAAAAGAGAAGAAGACCCTAGAGGATATACTCGTGATTCGAGAGTTCCTTAAGGTATTCCCAGAGGAGTTGCCTGGGTTACCGCCAGATCGTCAGGTTGAGTTCCGTATCGACCTTATCCCTGGAGCGGTGCTTATTGCGAAGACGCCTTATAGGCTGGCACCTACTGAGATGTGAGAGATGATGTCACAGCTTCAGGAGTTGCTGGATCGTGGATTTATCCGTCCGAGTTCGTCCCCGTGGGGAGCTCCCGTGTTGTTCGTGAAGAGGAAGGACGGTTCTATGCGGATGTGTATTGACTATCGAGAGTTGAATAAAGTGACAGTGAAGAATCGATATCCGCTTCCACGCATCGACGGTCTGTTTGATCAGCTACAGGGTTCGAGTTTGTTCTCGAAGATAGACTTGAGATCGGGTTATCATCAGCTGAGAGTCAGAGATGAGGATGTTCCGAAGACTGCGTTTCGGACGAGATACGACCATTATGAGTTCCTCGTGATTCCCTTTGGACTGACTAACGCACCCGCGACATTCATGGATTTGATGAACAGGGTGTGTAGATCTATGTTGGATCGGTTTGTGATTGTATTCATCGACGACATTCTGATATATTCGAGGAGTGCCGAGGACCACGAGCAGCACTTGCGAGAGGTGTTAAGCGTGCTGCGAAAGGAGAGACTGTATGCGAAGTTCTCCAAGTGCGAGTTCTGGTTTCGCAAGGTCCAGTTTCTGGGGCATGTTGTGAGCATCGGGGGTAATTCAGTAGATCCGGCGAAAATAGAGGCTGTCATGAGTTGGGAGCCGTCGAAGACCGTGCCTGAGATCCGCAACTTTTTGGGATTAGCCGGGTACTATCGCCGCTTCATTCAGGACTTTTCGAGGATTGCCATGCCGTTGACAAGATTGACACGGCAGTCCGTTCCTTTTGTATGGTCCGATGAGCAGGAGTCGGCATTCAGAGAGTTGAAGTCCCGGTTATGTCAGGCTCCAGTGTTAGCATTTCGTGGTCTACTGTGATGCGTCGAGTACTGGTTTGGGTTGTGTCCTGATGCAGCGAGGCAGAGTGATAGCGTACGCGTCGCGACAGTTGAAGACCTACGAGGAGAACCATACCGTTCATGATCTCGAGTTAGACGCGATAGTGTTTGCGTTAAAGATATGGCGTCATTATTTGTATGGTTCGCGGTTTGTGGTGTGTACAGATCACAAGAGTCTTCAGTACTTGTTCAGTCAGAAGGAGCTAAATATGAGACAACGGCACAGCCTAGAGTTATTGAAGGATTATGACTGCGAGATTCAGTACCATCCGGGTAGGGCCAACGTGGTGGCCGATGCGCTGAGCCGCAAGGCGTGCAGCCAGACAGTGGTCTCCCGAGCAGCGAGGCTCGAGGTCACTTCGACCCTTGTGGAGAGTTTGAGACATGCGAAGTTAGAGGGTCTGCGGGCAGAGAATGTGAAAAGAGAACGGCTTACAGGTCAGCTTGACGTTCTGAGTAGAGATAGCAGAGGGCTATATGTGTTTCATGACCGAGTCTGGGTCCTGAGAATCGGTAATCTGTGTCAGTTGATACTAGATGAGTCGCACCGGTCGAGACTGTCTATCCACCCCGGGAGCACCAAGATGTACAGAGATCTGCGTGAGTTCTACTGGTGGTCTGGGATGAAGAGAGATGTGGGTCGATATGTCGAAGAGTGTATGACTTGTCTGCGCGTTAAGGCCGAGCATCAGAAGCCTCATGGGCATTTGCAGCCTCTAGAGATCCCCAAGTGGAAGTGGTATCATATCACGATGGATTTTATCGTTAGACTTCCACGCACGGTTCGAGGCAATGATATGATCTTGGTGATTGTGGATCGGTTGACCAAGAGTGCTCATTTCCTAGCCGTTCGGGGTACTATTACGATGGATCAGTTGGCTCGGTTATACATTAATGAGGTGGTTTCAAGGCACGGCATTCCGATGTCGATCACGTCCAATAGAGATACGCAGTTTACTTTGAGGTTCTGGCAGAGTTTTCAGCGAGAGTTGGGAACGAGAGTTTAGTTGAGCACAGCGTATAGACCTCAGACAGACGGGCAGACAGAGCGGACAAATCAGACTCTCGAGGATATGCTCCGAGCATGTGCGATTGATTTCAGTGGTAGTTGGGACGGTCACTTGCCGTTGGTCGAGTTTGCGTACAACAACAGCTACCATACCTCCATCAAGATGGCTCCATTCGAGGCACTATATGGGCGCAAGTGTCTAACCCCTGTGTGTTGGGGTGAGGTCAGCGAGCGACCTATCAGTGGGCCTGAATTGCTACAAGAGACGAGCGACAAGGTGGCGGTCATTCGTGAGAATATGAGAGTAGCGCAGAGCCGGCAAAAGAGTTATGCCGATCATCGTCTGACTGAGCTCGAGTTCAGTGTTCGGGACCATGTTATGCTGAAAGTATCGTCGTGGAAGGGAGTTATCAGATTCAGACACAGAGGTAAGCTGAGTCCGCGGTACATCGGTTCGTTCGAGATTATAGCCAGAGTCCGAGATCAGGCGTATAGACTGAGACTGCCTCCCGAGTTGGCCGGAGTTCATGACACGTTTCATGTGAGTCATGTGAGGAAGTGTCTGGCCAAAGACGATCAGTATGTGCCGCTATCGGAGATCACCGTGGACGATCACCTGCGATATGTCGAGCAGCCCGAGGCTATTACTGATCGAAAAGTGAAGAGATTGCGGAATAAAGAGATCGCGTTAGTACTCGTTCAGTGGAGACACCATAAGGGTACTAGCGCTACCTGGGAACCCGAGGCCGATATGAGGAGCCAATATCCGCAATTGTTTCAGTCGTCGAGCTAGATTCCGGGACGGAATATTATTAAGAGGGGAGGATTCGTAACATCCCGAAATTTAGCCTGGTACGTGGATTTAATCTATTGGCTCTTTATTTTAATATTATTACGTTGCTCCAATTGAATCCCGTTTCGTGGATTAAACGTGTCGAGGCCGAGTGATACGTGTCTCCGGATTAATAATTAGTGGATTATTATTATCACTGAGATCGTAGATTAATTGGGTCCAAATGATATTAATTGTCAAAAAGTGACACCGGGATCGGATTTATCGGGTCCGGGACTTTCTAATTGAGGAAAGTGGATATATATATATATATATATATATATATATATATATATATATATATATGGATAAGCTTTGAGTTCCCTTTTCCTTTTCATTTTCCCAAATCAGAAATTGTGTGTGTGTGTGTGTGTGTGTTTGAAGCTGGAGCAACAAGAATTCTTCAAATCTGAGTTTGGTTGTCAAGGGTTGAGCATCTCCTTCATTTGATTTGTGTTCTTGGAGTTCAAGAGGTAAGGGCTTTGATTTTGGTGGCTAAATCTCCTTCATTTGATTACGTGTTTGAATTGCAGGTGCCCGCGGTATGTGATCGCGCAGGCTGACTGTCCCTAACCAGTCACGAAATTTGAGACTGTATATATACAGCAGTGTTTATTTCCAGGTCGCTCCTGTGCCTATTGAGTAGCTAACCGCTGCTGTGTGCGGCCTTTTAGCTGGGGAACGGCGTCCCCTTTTGAGCAGAGATATGTGTTGTGTATTGAGCCTGTGATATCTGTGCTGAGTTTATGTGTCGTGCATATTATATGTTGTTATCTGCAGAATCTAACCCTCGCGTACTCACGAGCTTCCCGGCTTATGTTTTCAAGTCCTATGTGTCTCAGGCAGTCATACTGTGGTATCTCAGTCGCAGCAGCCGCCGAAGTAGGAGCTGGGTTTAGAGCTGTGTTTTGTATAATCTGCTGCATGTCGATATTAGCCGTTGAGAACTGTTGAATCTGACCTATCTGTGTATAGTATTAGTATTCAGCTGTGTTTGTATAGCAGTATCAGTATGTGACGACTTTGTATTAAAGTTTTAATTAACAGTGATTTTCAGTTAATCCTATGACATGTGCATTATGAGATGCTTGCGTTGTGCCACTTATGATTGTATATTGACGTGTCATTTGTGCGGAGAAAGTGGGTGTTACACTTGTTTGGTGTTTGTAGGATTGTTTTTTTTGTTTTTTTAGTATTTTAGATATTTAGATTAATATTTGTTTGAGACCTTTAGTGTTTAACAATTAAAATTAAGTTACATTTGTTTAATTATTTTAGTTCATTAAACAATATAAATCGATTTTTGAAAAAAAAAAATTTTACCGAAATCTGAATTTTCATCAAATGAAAGAGATTATAATAATTCTCTACAAATTCCACAAGTAATTGTGCAACTCAATTGGTGATGAATGGTTGAGTGACTGTTGCATTTACACTAAAAAGAAAAAATCACTCAAATTTTTGGACGATGAAGTAATAACTAATAACTTGTTTTCTAAAAATGAAAACTCGTTGGGGGCAACTATGAAATCTAATTTCTTTTAGTTTGCAACAGTTGTAGCATTTATGCATTTCTTTTATTATGTAACAAAGATGAACTGACCCGAACGTTTGAGGTGTAAAATTTTTTTATAGAATCACAGACATTAGTACTATCGCAGCATGAAAATTCTGACTCCTGTAGAAAAAATTTTGTATCCGCCAACGTGTTCGAAAGTTTATAATTATAATTAAGCATTGCATATATAACCTGAGATTCCTCTTACCCTTGGGGTTTGTACCTCTATTACCCTTTTGTCAAAAAAAAAAAAGAATTAAAATTAAAAATAGGAAGACACTAGTAGTGGGTAGTGAAGTAGGTGATCATATAGAGGGATGTTAAATGCAAAAAAGAGGTTGTGTGCAATTTGTTCCTTTTTCATATAATTATTTTATTAATTATTTGTAAATTAATATGATGTATTTATTGGGATGTGATTTTGATGCTTCAAGTACAAGATGGCCCAAATCCCTTGATTAATTAATGTATATGCATCCCATAAAAACATTTAAAATGATGAAACAATGCATTTGTTTTTCCTGCAAGAGAAATTAAAATTGAAATTATGAAAATAACTATTAATTATGATTTCAAACATATATTTTTTTGGAAGGAAAAGTTAAAGAACCAAAATAAAAACAGCTTCAAAGAGGAGCATAAATGTATAGAGAAGATTTTTAAAAAAAAAATATTTCAAATTTTCTAAGTTTTAGGTTGATCTAATCCAATCGTTCCACTTACGGTTATGGATTTCGTTTCGATTTTCTCTTCAAAACAACCACTATTTTGTATGTCGAGAAGTAAATCTCTATCTTTCAGCTCCTTTTTCATAGGATCATCTGCAAAAAGAAATTAGTGTCTTCATCTCCAAATACACGACATTGCGACATATCCGAGGCTATAAAAAACTAAAAGCTTCAGCTTTTAGGAGCTCTAACTAACTGTTCCAACTAGCTATATCTAACATACCTTTCAATTTCATAATGACTACTTAATAGTTGATACTTAAAATTCATTGTAAGAGGATCCAAATTCTACACATTGTAGACTTTAACACACTAAAGGGTGTTGGTTTACTTTTTAATACAATAATTAAGAAGTCATTTAAAAATAAAATGACATCTTAATGATTCCATTAATAGTTAAATAAATATGGCTTAATATGAGTCTTTGAAAAAATATTATTATTTTAAAAAGATTAAAAGAATATATACCAAAATTACCAATTTCCCTAACCCTAATATTAAAGAAAAAAGATTTTAAAATTTATTAGTTGGAAGTTGCAAAATGTGTTTGGTGAGTGGTGACGAGCAAGAAGAGCTACGTTCGCCGACCGCATCGCTCCTTTGCCTTTCCTTGAAACTCGTTTCCATACTATAAACTAAACCACTATTCTATCATTGGGATTTGTGGGAAATAATTTTATTTATTAATTTTTAGATTATTCCAAAGTAAGAAATTGATAAATTAATAAGAAATAATTGATATGTCTCGATTATAATATTCGAAATTAAAAGTTTAAAGAAAAAGATCACGATAAATTGTCTAAAACATTAACTTTATAACATGCTAAATTAAAAAATTGAAGGAAACGATCATGAAAATGACCAAGGCCGTTTCGTGGATTTCGAAGGCCATCTGTCGTAATTAAAAAATGAGCCCTTAATTTTTTCTTACAAACATCAAAGATGGTTGTATAAACAATTACAAATGTATGCCCACACACATTCACTCACTGAATACATTATTTTAAGAGTTAGAGCTACTTTAATCACCAATCAAGCTTGAAATGAAACCTAATATTACGTGATTATGCAATATATTCTGATTTCCGAACAAGAAATTTACATGCTAATCTACCATACTCAAACAATAATTATAAGGGATAATTGCGCAAAAAACCAGCAACTTGTCAGCTTTTTATGATTAAAACCCCAAACCATTTTTCGTTGCATAGAAAATCACGAACTAACTAAAAATCAGTAAATCAATGTTTTATCAATGAGTAACCACTACAAGAAAAATAGCCTTTAGTGACCAGAATTTTAGTGACTACTTTAATTTTAGTCACTAACTGTGAGATTTGTGACCAGAAGATCATCGTCATTAAAGTTTGGTCACTATTATAAATTTAGAGACAAAAAAAAAAATGGTCACTAGGCCTACATCTCATTTTGTTAAAGGGTTACTCGTAGTGACCATATATTTGGTCACTGATTTTGAAATTTAGAGACGAATATAAAATGGTCACTGGTTTTGAAAATTAGAGACGAAAATAATGTGGTCACTAAGCCTACATCTCATTTTATTAAAGGGTTACTCGTAGTGACCAAATATTTGGTCACTGATTTTGAAATTTAGAGACGAAAATAAAATGGTCACTGGTTTTGAAAATTAGAGACGAAAATAATGTGGTCACTAAGCTTACATCTCATTTTATTAAAGGGTTACTCGTAGTGACCAAATATTTGGTCACTGATTTTGAAATTTAGAGACGAAAAAAAATGGTCACTGGTTTTGAATATTAGAGACGAAAATAATGTGGTCACTAAGCCTACATCTCATTTTATTAAAGGGTTACTCTTAGTGACCGAATATTTAGTCACTAATTTGAATTTAGAGACCAAATAAAATGGTCACTAAGAAAAAAATATATTTTATCTCACATTTAAGTGTAAGTGACTAAAAATACAGTGACTGAACTTATTTGATTTTAGAGACCCAATAAAATGGTCACCGAGTAAAAAAACATATTATGTTATTTTATTTCATATTTAAGTGTCAGTGACCAAAAATATAGTCACTGAACTTATTTGACTTTAGAGACCAAATAAAACGGTCATTGAGTGAAAAACATATTTAAGTATGAGTGACCAAATATAATGAAAAACCTGTATAAAAAGTGTATTTTGATGCTAATGAAAGACTTAGAAACCGGAGAAAGTAGTTACCAAGTGAAAGGTCAGTGACCAAACATTTGGTCACTGAGTTGGATGTTAATAAAAAATTTTATTAATGAAAAAACACCTCATATACTTTATAAATATAAGATATTATTAAAGTTGGTTAGAATATAAATAAAAATTTATATGATGTTTTAAATAATCAAAATATTAAATAGTAATTTAGTTTTAAAAAAATTAAAATATAAATAAATTAAAAGTGAGTCAAAATTAGGTCTGATGGCTCATACGCTCAGTTTCTAGATATATACGATTCTTTGAAAACATTAAGTAGATTAACATACACATACGCTCAAACACACTCATTCGCACTCGTAAATTAGGTCTGATTGCTCATACACTCAATTCATACGCTCCCTTAGGCTCGAAAGCCTCATCTCACTGATCATACGCTCACTCATACGCTCGAAAGGCTCATCTCACTGATCATACGCTCGAAAGGCTCATACGCTCGATCTCACTCTGATTTTAAAATCTGGTAAGTTTTTTTATCCGATTGAAGTCAGAATTTGGCTTATATTCTCTTATCGAAACCAAAGGTCCTCTCACTCACTCAATAACTCTTTGATTTCTAAATCTGCAATAACCTTGATTCTCAGTTCATTCCAGTTGTTTAGATTGTGACTGTTACTGTTTTATCCAGTTGGTTCATTTGGTTTTCCTATGTATGTGTCTCTCAGTGTGATTTCTTAACTATTTGCTTTGGTTGTTTTTGGTTGATAATTGGTTTTGTTATATACGTTTGAATTGGTAAGGAAATCATTTTGGTTTTGCTATATATCAATTTTCAAAACATATCATTTGATATTGTTCTGCTGTTTGTATATTCTAAGAACTTGGCACAATCACACCGATTAGGCAAGTGTTTGAAGATTAGGCAACCTTCCTAACTCAACTGGAAGTGGCCACAAGATTCTATTATTTTGCAGAAGCCTGCATCAATCACTTGTACAATTAGCATCTCAACTTAAACATTTGGCTTATAATTCCATAATTAGTAGTAGTGCTTTTACTGTCTAAAGGTTGGTCAAGTTACCAATGCTGGGCGAAAGAAAACCCGAAAGATTTTGGCTTGGACTTCGACTGCAATTCAATTGCACCAAAAAGAAAAAAAAACTGTAAATCATATGATCAGGCAACAAACTTTAGTGAGAGTGATCTTGAGAGAGATGGATTGTTACAGGCCAATGACGAGTTTATCAGACGAACAAGTAACCATATCAAAGCTTGAACTGCAAAACTCACAGCCAAACCATCAATTGAATCAAACAAATTAATCACAAAATATTATTGAATCAAATGAATTAGTACCTTCAAAGTTGACACCTTTAAGTGAAAGCAAAGCAGTTGCAGAAGAAGACAAAAGCAAAAACCAGATTACAAAATGAATATGAAGCTCCTAATAACTTATAAGTTGTTGAATGAAATGAGTTTCAAATTTTGATGGTTGCATGTTTCATTAGGACATACGACATTTGTTGAATTAGATTTTAATGAGTTTTTGTTATATAAACTGTCATATGTCGATATGTATCTATTTATAAAGGTATCTTGAAGAGGTCGAACATAACCAAGACATTAGTCACAACGAAACATTGGTGGACTTCATCAAGGGACATGGTTACCACTACAAGAAATGTAACTTTTAGGAATGAACCTTTTAGGGACAAAATATTGTTGTTTCTAAATATTTACTATTATAATTTTATATAATATTTACATTATATAAAATATTATATAATGTCGTATACATAATACATTGAATACCTTTTTATATAATATTTACTATTATAATTTTAAGATCAATTATGTAATTATTTTTATAGATACTCGAGTCTTCCTAAGAATTCCTTGCTTATTTTTTTAAATTACTCTTAAATTCCTTGCCTAAATGTAAGTGAAACATGCATGCAATTATTTTGGATCCCTTGTTTCTTCTTGAACATATAATTGATTTTGTTTTATAGAAACCTTTTATTACATAAGTCATGCATAAATCTACTCCAATGTCATTCATACTACAGTAAATTAGAGCACTTGATTAACTGTTGTATTGATGGTTGGAAAAACTGTCAATCATTTTTTATTATGGAAGTTGATGAAACTGTCTATTATTTTCTATAGAGGTCCAGGCCATGGTCAATTGGGTTTAAAGTTGATGAAACTGTCTTGAACATATATTTTATATGGAAGTGGTTTATGGAAGTTGGAGTGATTGATTTGGTAACATCCCTTTGATTGATTTTATTCTACTAATTTGTAGTTCAAAGTTGTTCTTAAGTGCTTTATGGAAGTTGATGGATTTTATTTGACATCTTTGTGCTTTTAGGTATTGCATTTGCTTCGAAGATATCTGGGTGAATATGTCCACGGGCTTTCATCAGATGCCTTGAGAATCAGTGTCTTGAAAGGTTTGTTGATGATTTTTGTAATTTCTTTTTCCAATATTGACTTATTTTCTGACTGCTAATCATTATTTCTAATGTACCAAAAACAATTTTTAAAGGGTGGCTGCTGCAATTGGCTAATTTATCCTTGAACACATTGAGGTCAGTGGCCTAAGGTATTAAGCCATAATCAGACGAAGAAAACATGGAATTCATGATGGAAGAACTATTACGTTTATCAAGGTTGCAATCTCAAAAAAATGTAAGTTCATGTCTTATATTGATTTAAAATAATTACCCAATAGTTATTTATTAATCATTAACTATTTTTATTATAATTAGTAACCGGTGAAATCCCCAAATAAAAATTTCAGTGAACTATTGAAGCTATCTTCCGGTAGACTTCTTTCATTTCCGAATTTGCTTGCGGCAAGTCCTAGTTTTTTGCAATGATCTTCATACAAGATAGACATGATCTGACGCACTTGGATTGCACTTGCTTTTGGGAGTCATAATATAAGACATCAGGCATTAGGAATGTTATTTTTGTTGGATTATCTTAGAAAATGTTATTTTTGTTAGATTATCTTAGTGAATCTTATCTTTGTTAGTTCTCTCGGTTGTATTGAAATGATTTTACTAATGTTAAGTAATGTACTTTTTAGTATGTCTGAAAATTTCTTGACTAATGTGAATGAGAGTAATATTTTAGATTTTAGTTGTTATAAATTAATATATTTTTAATTATTGCAAATTAAAACTTAGTAGAATTTTTGTGACCAATTGATAATTAATATTGGTAAGATAGAAAGACCATTCTTTTTGGTTTTAGTAGTAAATCAGTGACCACTTTTATTTGGTCTCTAATCAGTGACCACTTTTTTTTGGTCTCTAATAGTAATTCAGTGACCATTATTTTGGTCTCTAATGGACGTTAATGAAAATAGTCAACTAACCCCAATTAGTGACCTCTTTTTTAGTCATTAAAGTTGGTCACTAATCAACTTTTAGTGACGACTTTTACTATTTAGTGACGAAATTCAGTGACAAAACTAGTCGTCACAATCACAGTGACCACTATGTTATAGTGACCAGTTTCATATTTGGTCACTGTAAAAAATTAGTGACGGACCTTTAGTGACGAACAGTGACCACTCAAATTTTGGTCACTAAATACCATTTGTGACCATATTTTCACTGTTAGTGACCAAACTTTTTTCGTCACTAAACACCTTTTTTCTTGTAGTGAACCCGTTGAAATCGGTTATTAATCCTACATAGACCGGTAAATAACCTACGTGAAATAAACTTTAATTGTTGAAATCGGTTGCCAAGTATACACATCGATCATTTAAACCCACGTTGATAATTTTTAAACGAGATTACATTATTAGCGAGTGTTTAAATGATGTGTAATATTTGACAATCGGTTTCAACAATTAAAAGAAAAAGTCAAATACCTAGTGAATGTGTCGAAAATAGCAAATCTCAGCAACAAAAATCTTTGCTTAGTATCACCATCGCATATCCTCAAAGAGTCAAAGCTTTCCAGATTTTGACTTCTTAAACTGATTTCGATCATAGTTTGTCTTTTTGACGAGTCGAGATTGCCATTTACAAATTTATGGTAATGACCATGAACGATGAAGATGAAATCGTGGACATGTCGACTAGCGACACCAAACACTTCACGATTTGCAACTCGACAAATCAATTCCTCATTTCTATTCGTTCCATGGTTGCATGTCCCTTCGCTCCCGTCCCCAATTACTTTGCCACTCTCGTCCCCTATTATTATGCCCAATTATGTGATCTTCAACTCTATGCCTCTACGCAATGTTGAGCCGATTCTTTTCAATGGAAATTAAACTTGGGTTATTAATGTTTAAATGGGCTAGTATCAATGCAAATATATATACTTCAAACTAAATTTTTGGAGGCCCTAAACATGTTGGGGACCTGTGCAATGGCCCATGCTGCACAAGGCAAGAACCGGCCCTGGCAACGACAATTGAATTTGGATTTCATCAAAAACTAAGTTGTATAGGCCTCCACATTTTCTAAGCATAGTGTGTGTATAGTGAGGTTTAAGAGAGAACCATAATACATCAGAAAAGTGACAGAAAACAAAAGGTGATCAAAAAATGTATCACAATTCTCGTGTGATGCATCATGATTTGTGTTTGATGCAACAGATACACGGATGCATCATGATTCCTGCGTGCTGAATCACCTGATCCAATTGTTATAAAGTGGTTCTTTAGCTTCCCGATGCATTAATGTTCCCCTTCGAAACCTTTTACATACATACATACATACATACATACATACATACATACATACATACATACATACATACATACATATATATATAGAATCAGGTTCATCAGCGTACCCTAATGTGAATGATCATTCACATATATTTTTTTTTAATAGACATGTATAAGACAACTTTATAAAAAAAAATTTCAAAAGAAGTAACATCATAAATCTTGTGAATGGTAAAAAAAAAATCATGTGAATGGTCATTCACACCATGTGACCATTCACATAACTATGCATTGAGCATTCACATAATTTTTAAGCACATAGAAATTGTGAATCTATGTGAAATTCATATATCATGCGTATAACATTAAATTAAACATGGTTATGTGAAAAAAAAAAATTAAAAAGTTGATTTAAGGTCGGTACCTTCGGGTGCACTTTGATTTCAAGAGTTACTTATTTGAATCTGACTATATATATATATATATATATATATATATATATATATATATATATATATATATATATATATATATATATATATATATATATATATATATATATATATATATATATATATATATATATACATATATATATATATATATATGTGTATGTATATATGTATGTATGTATGTATGTATGTATGTATGTATGTATGTATGTATATTTGTGTGTGTGTGTGTGTAAACTAAAGATTATCGTGATAAGCTAAATATATCTTAGAAAATGTAAGAATCATTATGACTCATTAAATTTGTACGTTGATTCACTTGTTTTATACATTGGTTCGCTTATATTTGAATTTTTTATTCATTATTTAAAATTTAAAAAAATAGCTAATGTATCAATGTAAAAAAGTAATGAATTGTTGATTCATTTAATTCAAAAATTATGATTTACTATTTTTATTATTTTTCTTGGTCTAAATTTGAATTTCATGTTTTTTTTTTCAGCCAAAATATAATTTTACGTTATCTTTCTTGGTCTAAAAAATTTTACAATATCTTTATTGTCAAATTTCGTATTTCATATTACCTTTATTGGTAATTTTTCCTTTTGAAAAATTGCCTATTATAACCTGATTCTTTTGTTTTTCAAAATCCCATTTTACGTATTATAATAGATAAATTTTGAAAACCTAGAAATAAAATTTGAAGATTTATTGTAATAACAATGAGTGACTAAACCGTAAAAAGGTCAAAAATATGTTTGTTTTTTTTTCATAATGGACTTCATTTCTATATAATATTTTATCGTTAATTTATTGTCATTGTTAGGATAGCCTTGTTAGAGTTTTAATTATGTTGATTGGTTGAGGTTATTAGGGTTAATATAAAAATTATCTGTTTCTATTGTTGAGATTAGGGTTTTAGTGAAACTTTTGGGTTTATCTTGTTTAACACAAATAGACGAGTTACCATACATGTCATCAGGTTTATGAATTGTTTAGGACGTGTTTGTTTTTCTGTAAAAGATCTTCGAAGCTCTTCCGTCTGCGAAATCGCAGACGCGGAAAATGGTTTCTTTATGAAGCGTGTTTGTTTTTTACGCAACCCTAATGTTTGCCCGCGTTTTCATATGTCTGCAGACGTCTTTCAAATAAAAGAGAATTACATATGCAAGTCCTCACTTCACGTGATTAGGGTTTCACTCTCAAAGTCGTTGCCACCTAGTGCTCCATCGTCGTTGCCCTCTCCTGTCCGCCGTCGTCGATACCCTCTCTGGTCCTCCGTTGTCGCTTCCTCTCTGGTCCGCCGCTCTCTCCACTGTCTCCGCCCTTTCTGGTTCGTTTTTTCTTCTCTCTCCTTCTCTCTCTCGATGGCCGTCATCCATCTCTCTCTTGATGGCCGTGGGTTTTTCTTTCATGGATGTGGGTTTGATTTACATCTCTCTCTCTCTCTCTCTCTCTCTCTCTCTCTCTCTCTCTCTCTCTCTCTCTCTCCCTCTCTCTCTCTCTCTCTCTCTCTCTCTCTCTCTCTCTCTCTCTCTCTCTCTCTCTCTCTCTCTCTGGCTCTCCTCTGGTTCCTTTTTTGTTTATTGATTTTCCATAAACAAAACTCATATTCTTGATTTATGTTTAATTTGGTTGTTTGATTTTTCATAAACAAAACTCTCTCGATGGCCCTCTCTGGTTCCTTTTTCTTTTTCATTCTCTTGTATGATTTGGTTGTAAAAATCTAAAATATCTGAATTTTTATTTATGATCTTTCAAAATTTTCGGTGTTTAATTTGCTTCTTTCTTTTTCTTTGTTTTTCTCCATGTATTTCATATGGTTTTGGAGTGGTAATGTGGTTCTAATGAATGATGATGGTGTTTGTTGTAGTTTCTTTCATGGATGTAGGTTTAATTTATAAGTTTTTTTCTATGAAAATAATAATGTTCATATGGTAGTATGGAACACATTTAAGTTTATGTTATTACAAAATAATTGTGCTATCCTTTATTGTTAGAATTGGTCATAAAATTTCAGAATTCTTTTATGCTTTATTGTTGCTCATTGTTGATTCTTGTTGTGGTTTGCTATAAAATATTTGTGTCATGCTTAGATTTGTTCATATAAAGTGAAGATTTATGTTACGCTTATTGATGATATTTGATATAAAGATAAAATGTACTTCATTTCATGAAAAAAAATATCTCATTTGATAGATTTGTTGAGTTTATGATAAATTTGTGATGTTATTCATTGTAAAGCATATCAAAGATCATGATAATGTTGTTCTTGTGAATTTGAGACGTTATATATTGTAAAACATATTTTAGTATAGCTGACTTTATGTGGTAATCGTATATGTCATTTGTTTTTTTTTTTATTATAGTTTCAAATGGGAGTTAATAATTGGTCAAACGAGGCAATCAAATGCTTATTGGAAACATGTCTTGAAAAATACTTATGATAATCTCAAATCAGAGTACGTAGGATGGAGGATTTTGAAAAATAAAACAAGAAACATCTATAATCCGGAAACAAATTCATTCACTTTATCGACTCAAGATTGGGAAGACTTTAGGAAGGTGAGTTTATCTATGATTATTTGATCTGTAATTTAGATTGCTCGCATTCATACTGATAGCAATATAAATGAAATACTTATGTTGTTCAGGGGCATCCAAAAGCAGCTTCACGGAGAACACATCCATTACTATATCACGACATGTGTGTACGTTGTTTGAAGAAAGTGCTGCAAGTGGTCAAGGTCAATGGATTTTTAGCCAAAAACCATCTGGGGGTTCATCATCTTGTCGTCATCGTATCACAACGCCTTGAGGATGACCCTTTTCTTGGTTTGGATGATGATATTCCAAATTCTGCTAATGATGTTCGGAATGCTACTTACGACATTCCGAATGCTGCTAATGAGCATGAACGTATCAATGAAGGTGAACCTAATGCTCCAAATGTTGATCAACGTAGGCCTAAAAATAAGGCTAAACCTGTTGTTACCCTTGATGACTTGTCCCTCGATATGCAAAACACACATAAGCAGATGGTATCTGGGCCAACGATGGATCATTGCTATGAAAAATTGAAATTAATCGGGTTGGCACCTATAGATCCTTTATTTTTAGCGGCATTCAACATATTTGGCCAGTCTCGAGGGATAGAATCATGGATGACTTTACCATTGGACCCTGAGGTATTAAAAGGAAGGCTAACTATGACGGCGACGACATTAGGCATATTTAAATTGGGTGTTTTCTGAACAATTATGTTTTTGTTATATGGTTGTGTTAATTTGAACAAAATAGATATTCGTCTTTAATTTATGGTTTGATGATTATGTTTGAAAAATTATGAAGATTATAAGTTTGATGGTTTTGTTTATGACAAACTTCATTTATTTCTGACAGGTTAATCATGAATGATGATGAAAATTTGTGCTCATTATTTGTATGTATCTATATCTTCGTTATTTTTGGCCGAGACACAAAATAAAAAGTAAAAGGGATAATATTTCGATAATGTCGGGGTATCATTTTACCCAAGAATTATTGAATGAGAATAACCTTCAGTGTGTCGAATTGCTACGTATGTCACGCGATTCATTTATTCGACTTTGCTCACATTTTAAAGCAAAAGGTTGGTTAAAGGATAGCAACCATGCATTGGTTGAACAAAAACTAGCTATGTTTTTTATGATGGTTGGCCACAATCAAAGGTATGCAGTGGTAAAGCGTAGATTTTAACATTCAAAACAAACAATTCACAAGCTTTTAATGAAGTATTGGCAAGAATGATGGATTTCGCCAAAGAAATTATAGTGTCAACTACTTTTAATCTGAATCTAAATGTTCCAATAAGAAATTACATCGAGTTTTTAAGGTAAATACATTTACCATTAGGCTGCATTAATTTAGATTTGTATATATTATTTATTACTATATACATTTAGGCGGCGTTTGGTTCGTAGAATGTTTATTCCAGGAATGGAATCTGTCAAAGGAATGGAATTCTGGAAGTAATGGAATCTTTTTAATCCAAATATTGTAGTTTGTTTGGTTGGCAGGAAAGGAATGGAGTTCAGATTCAATTCATTTGTTGTTTCTATTTTGTTTATAAATTTGTCAAAGAAATTGTAGTATCATTATGACAAATTACCAAAATATATTATTAATACTTTTTCAAATTTTTTTATTTATAAAAATATTTTAAAAGTATGTTCTTTTTTACTTTTTTCATCTTAAAACAAACTTTTTTCATGATAAAACAAATTCTTTTCTTTATATATATATTTATACAACAGATGTCTTAAAATGATAACATTAAATATTAATGATTATGACATACGCAAAATAGTATCTAATATGGTGGATTAAGGTGGGCTAGGTGACATGCGTAGGGTTGGATTAGGTAGGATGGGTTAAAATCAATGTTGTGATATGATAGGATGAATATTAAGTAAGGTCGATGCGTGTAATGTAAAGATTTCAATGGATGTAATAGGTTTGTTAGGTGAGTAGATTAGTGGTAAGGTAGGGTAGGGAGTGGAGTTGGAGTAGGGATAAGATATGATATGGCGGGTATATAAGAGTGGAAAGAGATGTGATAAATTTGGTGGGTTGGTGGGTGAGTACATTGCTGGTAGGGTAAGGTGAATGGGTAGGTGGGGTGAGGTTGGGTACGATGGGTATAATATAAGGGTGAGAAGAGATGGTAAATTTAATGGGTGGATAGATTGGTGGTGGGGTAAGGAGCTAGGCCTACAGATGGGGTAGGTGGGTAGGTAGGGTGGGGTAGGATGGGGTAGGGTGGGTGGGGTACAATAGGGTATGTGTAATAAAAGGGTGGCAAGAGATGTGGTAATTTTAGTATAATGGGTGGGGTAAGGGTAAGGTAGGGTGGTAGGGTAAGGTATAGCTAGGGTACGTGGGGTTAGGTTGAGTTTAGTCGGGTCGATATGGTAGGTGTGAGTGAATAAAAAAGATATCTCATGGGAATGGAATGTTTATTCCTTGAGAAATCCAATTGGAAACACATTCATTTAGTGGAGGGAATGTTTTGTTTGAAAGGGAGTTATCATTCCATGGAATTTGTCAGCCAAACATGCCAGAGGAATGGAATGTTGAACCAAACACCCCCTTAATATTTGTATTGTTATTTATAAATATTATACAGTGAGCAGTTGGAGCACTCGATGGAACATTGGTACATGCTATTGTCCCCGTTGACAAACAACATTTGTATAGAGGAAGAGGAAAAGACGAATGTTATCAAAATGTTTTGACAATATGTAACTTCAACATGATATTTACGTATCTTGTTGTCGGATGGGAATGGATAGCACACGATACAAGAATATTGTCTGAAGCTTTAACAAATCAAGATGCATCATTCCCACTTCCTCCTGAAGGTTCTAATGTATGATTTGCTTTTCTATTAATAATATAGTTCTAATATTATTATTTTTTTACTATCTTTACAGGTAAATATTATCTTTGTGACACTGCTTATGGGCATACTCGGGGTTTTGTGGCACCATATCGCAATGTGAGATATTGGTTAGGAGATTTTCGTCGTAGACAAGCAATGAACGGTAAAAAAAAATTCAATCATTCACATACAAAGCTTCGGAACGTGATTGAACGTGCTCTTGGTGTTTTAAAGGCACGATTTCCTATTTTAAAAGGAATGGCTCCATTTCCAATGGTTACACAATGAAATATCACAGTTGCGTGTGTTGCACTTCATAATTTCATACGAAAGGAAGGTTTAAGTGATGCGCCCTATACCCAATATGATGAGACCGATGTCCAAATTGAAAATGATAATGATATTATTCAACTACTTGGAGACGTTCAACCACTTGAGAATTTATCTGATACACAACTCATGACACAATTTAGAGATCAGATAGCAACACAGTTAATGACAAATATACGATGAATACTACCTAGTTTTTGGTATTTTGTATAAAATGAACCTTGGAATATGAATCTTTTGTATAGAATGACCTTTGGAGCATGAATATTTTGTATAAATCAATTAATTTTTGAAATTATATATATTGTCTTTTTGTTCAATTTATATTTTATATAAATTCAACTATGTAAGTTTTTTGATGAAAAAAAAAATTAAAATTGAACTCTGGCAGACAAATTTTAAGATTTTAAAAAACAAACAGTCTTCTCTTCGCAGACTGCAGACTTTTAGGTCATCTCTTTTGACCGCAGATTTCTTCGCAGACCGAAGACATCAATATCTTAAAAACAAACAGCACATTAGGGTTACAGATTTTATGCATAGATTTTTCAAATAAAAATAAATGAACATAACTTTAATTTTCACTATCATTTTGGAAACAACCAATCTAGAAGAAGAAATTATGTGTAGATAATGCTATTGAAAACAAAATGAAAGAGAACTTAATTCTTCTTCTACAAAGGTTTATTTTTCTTTGATGTATAATAGGCCTATTTTATAGATACTGCACAGGATAATCAAAATCCATGAGACGACTCTGCTATTGACCAACGACAATGGCAACACCCTTTGTCGATCTTCTATCTCCATCTCCGACCAATACATTTAAAAACAACCATATAATCCCATCTCTTTAAATCCAACACCACGACACCACCACAAACCGTTGAACCCGACCTCCAACCTTGGCCAAACTACCTCCCTCCAATTTTCTGGTGGTGTTTCTTCTATGTTTATAGAAAACAACAATAATGAAGGGGTGGTTATGGTAATCGAACAATATGTGTGGGCATTAACAAGAGTTAAGGGGATGGAAAGACCAAGGTGATCGTGACAAGCGTAAGAGGCAATAGAGCATGTATATTTGTAAGTTTATTGACCTTGGATGTTCAGATGCTACATTGCATGATACGCAATAGAAGTGATTCCGAAAGACAAAATTTCAAACCTAATTTTAGATTCCAGTTTACCTCTTTTTTAGATATAATTACAGAGGTTTTAACCTCATAAATCTAATGTAACAAACATTCCATTTTCAATTAATATGTAGGATCCATTTATGTCTAAAACGTAACAAACGGTCCAAATCTCTTAGATCTGAATTTTAAGATTTTAAACGAATTAAGATCTGAAAGCATCAATACAAACAAGACCTAAATATGTTATTCAGTTTGTCATTAAACAAGTTTATAAAAGGGGAAATTGCTCAAAAAACCTCTAAGTTGGACCATTTTTGTGATTAAAACCCCTAACCATTTTTTGTTGCACAAAAAACTTCTAATCGGTAAAATCTTTTGAAATTAGGACTTGACCGGTTATAATAGGTTGCTATGCTTACATGGCACACACGTGGCGTCCACATGGCAAACCCGACTTACGTGGTGTCTACGTGGCACTACATGTATAATTCTTAAACTGAATTTTTGCATAAAAAAACCCCGAAATTGGTGACTTTTTCGATTAAAACCCTTAACTATATTTTTTTCTTACCTCTAATCAACAATAATATTTACCTTATCTCTTTTTCTCTACCTCCGGCAACTCCGATTACTCTATCTCTTCTTTATGTTCAGTGCTGTTTATTTTATGTATGTATGTTCTATTAACTTTTGCTGTTTAATCTTGAACTTTAACATCAGTTGTGTCGATGGAATCGATTTCATTTTGTGCACGAGTTGCATTTTTAGGTTCAGCTTTATGTTTAATTTCATTTATTTATATTCCATTTTAGCATTTGAATATGATCAGTCAGAGCAGTGAAGTTTGCTAGCCTAAATGGTGGAGGTTTCGTTGGGAAACGAATTCTTTGTTTGATAATTAAAAATTTAATAAATATTCATGTCATCAAAATGCAATCAGTGAAGACTCAATTTTAGTTATCATTGTTGGTTGGAGGTTTTTTATCAAATTAAAAATGATTTGGAGTTTTAATTGGAAAAACTAAGCAAGTTGGAGGTTTTTTGCGCAAAAATCTATTTAAAAGTTTTACACATCATCAAGTTGCAACCGGTTTAGCCGGTTGCAAGTCATATTTTTTGAAAAAAGCCCAAATTTACAAAGTTTTAATCAGTTGGAGGTTTTTTGTGCAATGAAAAATGGTTGGAGGTTTTAATCGCAAAAATGGTCCAACTTAGAGGTTTTTTGCGCAATTTCCCCTTTATAAAACCCAGACATGTTAAGAAAATCAGTTAGTATATATGTAACCAATCCTTTTCTTTATTCCAACACTAGTCTATTAACCCATGTATTACATAGTATTTTTTTTATGAAAATAAATATAAATGAAAAGATAAGATAAGTCATATAAGAATAAAACACAATTTAGGAATATGGGTGTATATTTAAAATGAAAAAAAAATCCATAAATTGAAAAACAATTAAAAAAAAGTTAGTATTTTGTATTTAATACATATGATTTAATAAAAAAAAGTTTCATTTTTTCATACTATATCGTAATATGTTTTGGATATTAATTTCGCAATAAATAAAAGATTAACAAATCAAATTATAATATGTTTGGTGTGTTTTAAATTTGAAAATAACATTTTTGCTTTATTAATTATAATATAATTTCGAACATAAATACATAAGCATTTAAATTTGACAAAAATATTACTTTTTAGGATGATCAATTTTATGATATGAGAAATTTAAGGTACTTAATTTCATGTTTATAAATATTTTAGTATGTTGAAATATAATTGATTGATCTATAAGTAAATATGGAGGTGAAAAATTATCATACAATATTATGACGAAGTGTGGTGATAAACATTTTTGTTATTTACAGAAATATAGTATAGTTTTTAATTGTATTATATTTCATCAAGAAAATTGGTAATTCAGTTGTTTTTAATATAATAAACTTGATTGATTTTTGAGTCGAATAAATTAGGAAACCAATCTAAGGTAAATTTATTTACTTTTTAATTAATAAAATCGATTGTGATCATGTTCTAAATTAGGAAAAAAGAGCGGGAAAACGAAATATATAATGATTTTAAAAAGGTGACACGTGGCGAAAATTGTTTTCTTTTATTATAGAAAAAATAGTTTTTTTTTTGTAATCCTATAAACAGATTTTGTCAAGCACGACTTGAACCCTAGCCACATTTGTTAACCGTCGAACGCCATTATCAAGTCGAATTCGACCCAAAGGCATTTGAACTTAACTCAAGGAAAAAGATTCAGAATATAGCTAAGAACATGGTATAGTCGTATATAAATGTACGTTCATACACATGCACATTTATGTAAGTGTACATTCACATTATTTTTAAGGAGTTAAGATATATGAATGAATGTAAAATTTACATATCATGCTTATATTAATGTTAATTAAACATGTTTATGAAAAAAAGTTCTAAATTTTTTCTAAATGTGGTACCTTCTGATGCACTGCATAATAAATGATACTCTCTTAAATCATATTATATAGAGTTAATTACAAAAATGGTCCCTGTGGTTTGTCCTAAAATTTGGATTTGGTCCCTGAACTTTCAAATTTGCAGAAACGGTCCTTATTTTCATAGTTTGTTTGCAATTTTGGTCCATCAACCTATTAACTTTTCCAATATGACCAATTTACCCTTAATTTGATGGAAACCACAAGGACCATTTCTGCAATTAATTTTTTTAACTTTTTTTACTCTTAATTAAATGATCTATTTGATAGTGTTAATTAACTTTAATGAATTATAAAAAAGAAAAGAATTTTTTTTTATGTTAGTTCCTAAATGATTTAAATATTTTTAGTCTTAATTAAATTTAATTAAAGTGTAAACCTCTAAAAAATAATTTATGTTTAAAAATTGTTTTTTAAAGGTTTCATAAATAAGAAATTTTTCCTCTATAATTATTTATACTGGTTCATACATTTATAATAAAAAAATATTTATGTTGATCAAACCACAAAGACCATTTATGTAATTGACTCTACTTTATTTTTAGTGTTAATTAACTTTAATAAATTATAAAAAAATTATTTATGTGCCAACAAGTTAATTAAAGTTAAAAATATTAAAGAACTTCAATAAATAAAAATTTAACGTTTAATTTGACCGAGTTAAAAAAACTTCCAAATGGTCTAAGCCAACTCAAATTTTTTATTTAACGTATCACTTATTTTATCGTTTTAATTTTTAATTACACCAAAAACGATTTAAAAATTTAGGTCCATATAACATCTTTGAGATTCATGATTAACAACTTTAATCATCAAACTTTGGTTTGTCAGACCTTTACATAAAAATCGAGAAATATAAATAGGTTTTTAATCTTTTTCGTCTTTCAATTTGACTTTTCATTTTAATCCGATTAAATCAACACCTTAAACATTTAAACCATTTAGATTTATCACATTACTTTGATACAAATGTGAACGAATTATAAAATAGAATCTTTGGCCGTTTATTTAAGAAGAAAGTAATATATATTTGACCAACAAACATATTTTTATTAAAAATTTATGAACCTACATAAATAATTATAGAATCAAAATATTTTTATAATATATTATATATGAAACCTCTAGAAAATAGTTTCTAAACATAAATGATTTTTTCGATTATAAAATGTGATTGGTTTACACTTTGATTATAGTAAATTAAAATTAGGGTAAATTACAAATTTCGTCCTTGTGGTTTATTAGAAATTATGGATCGGATCCTTTGACTTTAAAAATTACACTGACAGTCCTTGTGGTTGAAGTTTTGTTACGGATATGGTCTTTTGGCCATTTAAAATGACCATTTTACCCTTACTTGTTTAATAATTATTATTAATGTTGTTTTTATTGATATTTCTGTTATTATTAAATAATAAAATAATCAGAAAAATTTAAAATACCGGTAAAATTAATATAAAATATAAAAGACATAAATTTGAATAATAAAATATTAATAAAGACAAATGCATAATAATTATTATTAATTAAAAACTAAAAAAATAACGTTTTGAGTTTATATTTTTACTTTAAAGAAAAGTAAATCTTTTATAAATCAAAAAATAAATGTATACATTGTCAAAAAGTATTAAAAACTTTTTTGACGTTTTTAAAATTTTTACATAAACAACTTTTTAACACTTTCAATAAACGTTTAGAAACATTTTTAAAGTTTAAACATTTTGAAAAAAAATGTTCAAAAACTTAAATATTTTATTATTTATTTTCATGTGTTCTACACTAAATTAATTTTAATGTTTTTTTTTAAATTATTATGAATTATTTTATTATTTTATACTAATAGAAATAATAATAAAAACAACAATAGTAATAATTATTATAATAGTAAGGGTAAAATGGTCATTTTAAATGGCCAAAAGACCATATTCGTAACAAAACATCAACCACAAGGACTGTTAGTGTAATTTTTAAAGTTAAAGGACCCAATCCATAATTTCTAATAAACCACAGGGACGAAATTTGTAATTTACCCTTAAAATTAATTAAGACTAAAAATATCTAAATCATTTATGAACCAACATAAATAATTAAATAATTCTTTTCTATTTTTTATATTTTATTAAATTTAAGTAACACTAAAAAATAATTTATTTAATTAAGAATAAAAAAGAGTTAAAAAAATTAATTGTAGAAATGGTCCCTATAGTTTGCATCAAAATAAAGGTAATTTGGTCATATTAGAAAAGTTAATAGGTTGATGGACCAAAATTGCAAACAAACCATGAAAATAAGGACCGTTTCTGCAAAATTGAAAGTTCAGAGACTAAATCCAAATTTTAGGACAAACCACAGGGACCATTTTTGTAATTAACTATATTATGTGTGTGTGTGTGGTGAGGTTCAATGAAGAACCAGTAACATCGGAGAACCTTGAATAACCACAATGCATCGCAAAAAAACACATAATGCATCAACGAGAGAATTTTGCATCACACGAAGGATTTTGCATGACATCGGGAATTGTGTATCAAATGAGAGAATCATGCATCACGTGAAAGGTTGTGCATCATACAAGGAATTTTGTTCATAATGATCCCTCTTATGATGCATAATTTTCCGTGTAGTTATATAGGCTCAATAAATAACATTGAGGGTTGTGCACTTGTGCACCACATACATCATGATTCTCCAAAAATCTCCGATAAACGCATGTTCTTTATTGAACCTCATTGTACATATATAATTCAGTCTTGAAGGGAACAAGTTTTCAACTCTTCAGCTTCATAAACATATGTTTAACTGCTTACATAACACATATTTTACATTACACAAGAACAAAAAAATCAGTTGCACAAAGAAAGAAAAAAGAATTTCAAAACCCATAAGAGTCGCGATGAATGGTGGTCACTCAAACAGGGTCGTAGGAAAGATCGACGCCCGATCGATCTTTATTCCTACACTTGTTTAATTTCAAATAAGTTACCCTCATCCAAATATCAATTATGGTCCTGGTTAGCCTCTGCCCGTCTTGAAGGGGCGAATCCGCCAAAAGAATGATATTACCACACGTCACGAAGGTATCGCCCTGACGTTTGTAGGTTCTTTACATAGAGTTCTGCCTTCGACGAGTCTAGAGATCCCTGAAATTATATAAATTGAATCATGACCATAGGTTAGTCTTCCGTTGAGATTTACCAAAAACCAACCATTTCAAACATTTAAATTTCCATAATTATCATGTGTTTCGTTTAAAAGGACAGAAAATCGATTGAATAACCAAAATGAACCGATCGCAAAAATGCACAACTATTTAGTGATATTTTCCGTTTTTTAAAAGCCGATTTATATATTTAATATGAGTATATGACCTAAACCTAAATGATGATTACTAAAATTGGTTGAGAATAGACCTACAAATTCTCACACCAAAGCACGAAAAATAAATGATAGAAACCGACACACGGGAATTCCATTCTGAACCACATATCGTCACAAGTCTACATGGACCCCGCTGTGTTAAAATATAAAAAAGGGAGTCACCATCTAAAAAGCCGGAGGTCAAATAAAGCCAATTCTCGACATTAACTTACCACTGAATGCTACCCATTATATGACATATATATGCATACAAAAGAAGAAAACGAATGGGCGGTATCAAACATAACACATGTTTTCTTCTGGACCATTAATGTTCTCAGAAAAGACAAAAAACAGAAAAGCCGAAGATATCTAACAGCAAATTCAATCAAAGAGTTAATGTACCTGTTCTTGCACGATTGTGTGAAGGGTTCGATGTACGTCTTTGGCCATGCCTTTAGCATCGCCGCATACGTATAAATATGCTCCCTCTGAAAGCAAGTTCCAAATATCTGAAGCCTGCAGAAACAACATCTCATGTAAAAAAAAAAAAAAAAAAACTTACAGATTAAAATAAACGATAAGGCTAGGTTATAAAACGTTAACGAAATGTTTACTACTGAAATATAAAAAGTGGTTTTAGAGGGTTGAAGAAGTTAGTTTTGCTCTTGATAAAAAGGATATTATGATTTTTATAACTCTCAAATAAAAAACCAAACAATCTATTTTTTCTAAAAGCTCATGTTTTTTAAGGAAAAAAGAAAAAGAAGGTTTGTAAAAGTTGCAGGGTAAAGCAAACAACCCCCCTAATACTTTCGGTGTTTTTTCATTTTTTTCCTACCTTCTGGTTCATTTTATGTTGCACATATTCCTTGGTTGGGCCTTCACGGGAGAATGCTGTTATAAGCTCCGAAAGAGCACCAGTCTCGACAAAGTTATTTAGTTCGTCCTCGTATATGAAATCCTGAGTAACACCACCATTACAGGGTTAAAAATAACACACGATTGAAGCATGGCATATGTATTAAATTATAGGCTTTAACTTCTAACCTACCACTTTGCGGTTCCTGCATCCAAAGAATAAAATAGATGAACCCAATTCGGTTCCGGATTCCTTCAAAGCTAATCTTTCTTGAAGGAAACCCCTGAATGGAGCAAGTCCGGTGCCAGGGCCAATCATGATAACAGGGACTTTAGGATCAGCAGGAAGTCTAAAGTTAGATGTTCTAACAAAAATGGGCGCCCAGCTACAATCTTGACTCTCAGTCATAGGCACGGCATTCTGAAAATTTAAACGCAAAGTTGATAAATAACTCAAACAAAATTCTAATTTATAAAAGTTGTCTTAATGTGTAAATCACTAGTTTTAGTAATACCTTCATCCAGGTTGAACATACTCCTTTGTGGATGCGGCCTGCAGGTGTTTTCTCATAAACTAATGCACAAGTGACGTGAATTCTGTTTGGTGCCATCCTGTAAAAAACAATGAAGTTGCTTAACATTATGATGCGAGAACAGCCAAATTGAAATTCATTATGATGCTACGGAGATGAGCTATTTGAAATTGAAAAGGATATTAGTGGATTGGGTAGAAATACTTACTTTGGAGAGGAAGAAATAGAATAGTATCGGGGCTGCAAACGTGGGGCAACTGCTGCAAAGAAAACACCAAGTGGAGGCTTAGCTGATGGGAATGCCTCCATGACCTCGAGAAGACTTCTTTGGCTTCCAACAATCCACTGAGCATATTCATCCTGAAGAACAATAAATACAAGATTAATTTTCATATTGAACACAAAAACCATTTTCTAAGATTAATGATTATTGCTTCGAAAATACACGAACCTTGCCAGCAGGAGATGCGAGAAATTTTAGTCGTTCAGCTTCGCTGGGATCAGAAGCATGAGCAGCCAGAGCAAGCAAAGCTGACTGAAATATACGTATTCGAGATTTATAAGGTTTCACTTCAGATCAGAAATTTAATTTTGTAACAATAATTAACAAGGAAATGCAAATGCATACCTTTTTGGGAGAACTCAAAACATCTGCATAGCGAGCCAATGCATTTCTTAAAGTGCATGGAGGGAAAGGAGGTGGCAAGGAGGCTCCACCAATTGGTGTTCCATCCTCATTATCGGTGCGGATTGAGAAATAAGTGTCTTCTGGTAAGCCTACTAAATTCAAGGCCTCCTCAACAACTTCACTTAGATTCTCACAGTAGACTCCAACATGATCCCCTGTCTCGTATCTGAAAAAATTTCATAAATTTTTAGGTGAAACATTAAGTACGATAAAATTTTAAAAGTTCCGTCAATGTAAATAACATCCAGATGGAATCCATCAATCAAGCTGGTTGACATGAGGTTCATCAAATAACAACAAACATAAATCATTAAAAGGAATGTAAACTGAAGGAGTTGCTTACGATAATCCAGTGTGAGCAATGTCAAATTCCAGATGAGTGCAAGACCGGTCAGATTCAGGGGTATGCAGCTCCTTTTTGAATGCCACATTGGATCTTCATAAAAGGCAGGGTGTATGTCAGTTTACAATCAATGTGACAAGGCTACAACACATTCAGAAAATGAATTTGTTGAGATACCTGCACGGATGTTGAGCATCATGAACAACATGACCATTTGTATGACTTTGATCTTCAGCATATGGGTCAGGTTTGTCATGAATTATAACTCGGTATTCCGAAACAGCAGCTGTGTAAGGAGTAACAGCAGTTGTATCATCCTCGTCACGCAATAATTGATCCAACTCAGGCCACACTAACTCTTTCCTAAAGATCAAAATTCAAATAAAATATTACAAATATATTCAAAGATTGTGATTGTCAGAAACTATATGTCTTCACATTCTGAATATGAAAAGTCTTCTTAGTACCATGCAACAAAATCATCTTCAATACATTGATCATCATCTCCAAGGCCAACAGGGACAAGGCGTTTAGCACCTGCCGATGGATAATAACCATTAGTTTAGATGGGAAGAAAAACAATCACAGAACAATAAATCAATCAATTTCTTTGTGCATTATACAACGAAGTAGCAGGAATGATGCAATAATCATAGAAAACAGTTTCTTATTTATTCTTCGTTAACACCCTATATACCTCCATTAGAAACAGAGACATTTATGATGCAGATACAGATGAATTTAAAGAAAATCAACAATTGGTACAATGAATTCAATATTAACATTAAGCAATTTTTATAGTGGTGAGAACAATGATATTGAGTTCATAGTTTATTACTCTTTTCTTTGAGACAAATACATCTTCGCATTCAGAATCAAGGATTAATAAGAGCAGAGATAATGATAAGAAATCCCAACCAGATTAACACATATGTCAATTTGTGGCTCCTATATGGTGAAGTATTTAATTTACTAGCATAACCAGTCAAATACAAATCCGTGTGCTCTTGGTGAAGGAATACATATTAACTGAGAATTAAAGAGTTCATAGCTGAAAATTAGATGATTGAACTTACCCTGCTCTCCGAGACTCTCATCGACCACCAAAGCAATCTACATAACATCGACGAAAATAAATTTTAGTTCAGCCTAAACTGTAATGCATTACAAAACCTAGCCAATGCTGGCAGCTGCTTGATTCACAAGAAGGTGAAATTATATTTAATCATTTACCTTGTTGAAATGTTCGTACTGCCTGTTGCCGAGGCCAAACACTCCGTATTGAAGTTTATTAAGCCATTCTCCTTTCGGTTCCCCCTACACGAGCACAAAATATATGTCAACACCCATATCCAGTTTGGTATCAGATTGATGTGGTAAGCTCAAAACACTTACCTCCGTAAACCATTTATAAAATCTGGCAGCATTATCTGTTGGCTCACCATCCCCATATCTTCACAATCAAATATCAAACGAGTTTCAATTAGAAGGTACTTAAGAGTTAAGAAACAAGAACTACCTAATACATCTTAAGGTTTGTTATATTTGTAAAATACTTACGTAGCTAAAAAGAAAAACGCCATGGTCTCTTTCTTGAGTTTCTCCTCATACTCGTCATCATCAGCAGCATAATCATCCTACGATTAAAAAAAAGTTATAGCAGCAAATCAGCGTTCAATCTTTTCAAGTACGAAAGATTCTGACTTTACACTGATGTCTAAATTTGAACTCCGAAAAGCTAAAACTCACCAAATCAACTGCTTTAAAGGATGCCTTTTCATATCGAACTTTGGCTTCCTCTAAAAGTGCCTTTAGAAACAATAAAAACAACAATACAATGTCATTAAAAAAAGCGGAAAACATTCAATATTTCAATCCATGGTAAAGCAATTCAGAAAAAATGTAATAACATATGCAACTAAGCGTCAGAAGTTATGATTCGCCGCTTCACCTTAGCGAAACCTTCAGCGGTTCCAGTTTGAGTTCCGAAGAAAATCGTAACCTTCTTCTTACCATCATCAACCTCCGGTTCACTCACTCTCTTCGGCACAGCGATCTTCGGTAGCTCCAATTCCTTAACTGATTTCTTCGTAGACGATCTCCGCCACATCAAAACAACAACACATCCAATCAACACAGCAACCGACGTCGTAAGCAACGTCAACAGCTCACGATTATCCACCAGCATCTTCAACGCCGGTGGCATCGTTGATTCTCCTGATTCCGATGTGTTCAATGTCTCCATCACTTTTCCGTTAAGAACTGCAGTCATCAGATCAAACGGCGACACTTTCACTGAATCTGATTGCATTTTTACCACAAAATTAAACAACAAAAAGTTCCTTCGCCTGCAAGACAACGATAGTTTGAAGAAACTGAGCAGATCAAGGAGGTTTTTCACTATGAAATTTGGGGAAATTGAGTTGATTTGAAGGGGGTTTTATGCAGAGAAAAGTTATGAAAGAGAGAAGAAACAGGAGGGAGGCACAACGCCTACCAACCCAGACCAGTTCAGTCAAACACACCTACCTCTATATTTAATCACTTGTGAGTAAATGATTTAAATAGCAACATACTTTCTTCGACAATTCTTACCGTCAAATTCATTTTTATATTTTTTATTTACCTATTTATGTAATATTTTATTAATCATATCATGATGTTTTTAAAGAAAATATTTTTTACATGATATATAAATTTAAGAGTAAATTACAGAAATGGTCCCTGTGTTTTTTTAAAATTATGGAAACGGTCCCTCAACTTCCAAAGTTGCAGTGACGGTCCCTCAAACCACTTTTTACTTGCAGAATTGGTCCTTCTGTTTCTAAAGTTTTTAAAAATAACGATTTCGCCCTTCTCTCAATTACAAGTTTGGTAATTTCAGTTTTGGTCTCTTTTCTTAATTTATCATTTTTGGTTTTAAATTTGAAATATTAATATAATAAATTATGATTTGATTCATCATTAATTATATTATTGTTATTATTAACTATACCTATTTATTTTGTAAAATAAATCTATATTTCTTTATTAAAAATTATTTTAATTATATACTTAATTAGTCAAGTTATGCATCTTTATGTATTCAATTTATTTATTGAAGTTTTATTTATTTATATTTTATTACTTAAACTATTTGTATAATTTTATTATTTATACTTTTCCATCAAACTATTTCATTACGTTAATAAATTTTGAATTTATGTAAATTATTATTTAAATTTACTAATTCATTACGTTTTGATTTAAGTGTACAAATATTTTGTGACGATAATATGTTTTTATTTAAATTTATTATTTTATTTGTTTGGATTTAAATATTTTGTTATGCCAGTACCATTGGATTTAAATTTATTATTTTATTTGTTTGGTTTTAAAAAAATGCCTTAAAATTATAAAATTACCAATATATATTAGAAATAAATAATTTTATAAATAATTTTATAAATATACAAATATTATATTTTTTTAATTAGATTTATAGATAAAGTACATATAAGATATGATTTGAATGTAGATTTAAATCTTATCTATTTATTAATAATTAAAAATGTAAGAAATAATATATTGTATTTATATTTTATATTTATTAATCTTTATAGATATTAGAATTAATGAATTATATTTATCTTTTAGTTTATTTTATTTAAAATAATATATTTTGTTACGTTAATACGTTTTGATTTAAATTTAGTATTTTATTTTTTTAATTTTAATATTTTGTTATGCCAATACGATTTGATTTCAATATAGTATTTTAATCCTTTTGATTGACAAGTTTATACAATAATATGTTTTATTCCTTTTCACTCAAATATTTTAATTTTCACTTAAGTATTTATGTAGCAAAATTTTAAATCAAAACAAATAAAATAATAAGTTGAAATCAAAACGTACCAAGATAACAAACTATTTAATCCAAACAAATAAAATAATAAATTAAAAAAAACATATTAGCGTAACATAATATTTAAATCAAAAATAATAAATCAGCAAACTTAAATTAAAACGTAATGGATTAGTAAATTTTTAAAAATTTTTACACAGATTCAAAATTTATTAAAAGTAATGAAATAGTTTGAGGGTAAAGTATAAATAATAAAATTATACAAATAGTTTAACCAATAAAATATAAATAAATAAAACTTTAATAAATAAATTGAATACATAAAAAGATCCATAACTTAAGTAATTAAGTATACAAATAAAAATAATTGTGGTAAAGAAATATAGATTTATTTTACAGAATAAATAGGTATAGTTAATAATAATAATAATAATAATAATAATAATAATGATAATAATAATAATAATAATAATAATAATGATAAAAATAATAATAATATAATTAATAATGAATCAAATCATAATTTATTAAATTAATATTTCAATTTTACCAAAAATGAAAAATTAAGAAAATGGACCAAAATTGAAATTACCAAACTTGTAATTGAAAGAAGGGCAAAATCGTCATTTTTAAAAAATTTAGAAACAGAAGGACCAATTCCGCAAGTAAAATGTGGTTTGAGGGACCGTCACTGCAATTTTGGAAGTTGAGGGATCGTTTCCATAATTTTAAACAAACCACAGGGACCGTTTCTGTAATTTACTCTAAATTTAATACATGCTTTAATAAATTACATTAAATCATTAGTTTATTAATTTTATATATATATATATATATATATATATATATATATATATATATATATATATATATATATATATATATATTGAGGTTCTATGGGGCACCATATGTATTGGGAACCAAATGGGAACAAAAAATGCACAACATATTAATCAAGTATGCAATAAGGGTATAATGGGAAAACTAAATAATTATTTGATAAGATTTAGATATTTTAAATTTAATGTATTTAATAAATCGGATTCATCATAAGGAAATAGCTAAAAATTAGCAAGATTCCTTGGTGGTTGTTGCTAGGATAGTTTGAATTAGTAGTTGACTTTCTTTTCCACCAAATACTCCAACCGATTTCCTGCAACTAAACTCCATTTACTACACACAAACTAGATGCATACTGCAACTAAATTATGCATTTAGATGCATATTGCAACTAAATCAGTTGCATATATGAACCTGCATTGTGCACGAACCTGCAACTAAATCGGTTGCATATATGAACAGTATGCATTGTGCACGAAGTTGGAAAGACGAAATTAATACCAAAATTGCAGGAGTGATTCTCGGGAGCTTGAGGGAAGATTCGTTCGGTGAAGACGAATTTTGGAAGGGATGTCGCGAGAATCCCGGCTCTAGAATGAATCGGTTTTCAAATTGAA
Organism: Centrapalus pauciflorus; assembly: GCA_020465985.1. Classification (NCBI taxonomy): domain Eukaryota; kingdom Viridiplantae; phylum Streptophyta; class Magnoliopsida; order Asterales; family Asteraceae; genus Centrapalus; species Centrapalus pauciflorus. The sequence continues at coordinate 58,231 of JAANYP010000635.1, read as the reverse complement.
ACAATAAGCGAATCCCTAAAATGCCCCTCCACCCATTTTTTGCTTGCACAATGCACCTACTTTTCATACTTATTACAATTTTACCATTGTCATCCTAACCATTAATTTCAAAGATCCAACGGTGTATACAGGTTCCCAAAGTGCACAATGCACACAGGTGCCCCATAGAACCTAACCATATATATATATATATATATATATATATATATATATATATATATATATATATATATATATATTATAAATACTTATAAAAATATTATAAAGAACAATTAAGAAACATATTTTCACCTCACATACATCCATTTACCAAACACATGGGTTCAATGAAAAACTTCTATGCACGCATTACTTGATGTATTGTGCGGTCGGTTGGGTTGAACCACAAAGCATCGCAAAGAAAATCATCGCACATCACGATTATTTGATGTATCATGTGGTTAGTCTGAGTCGGGTCGGTCTGATGATGCAGATCGATCTGGTTTTTGACCGGTCATTCAATTGAAGTCGGTTAATCTTTTTATGCATCTTCACAAAATAAAATAATAAGTTACTTAGCTGAAAATCAAACCGAAGACCTCTAATTGCATACAATAAGGCTTTAACCATTAATGTATAAATTGATTTGTTATTAAATTTATTGATTTACTTCTTATAATAACAAACAAACTCTTTATTATATTAAGTTATTAAACGAGCGAATCCAAAATCTCTAATTTCGCATATCAATATCGAATTTTATTCACTAGGTTTTATTACGATGCACTAGTTAGTTAATATATTAAAATAAAACTTTGTTATGAAAAAAGTTTATCAATAAATTCGATAATAAAAAGGTTTATAGTTTAATGGATAAAGTATTGTTTATGAAATAAGAGGTTTTGGGTTCGATTCCAAACTAAGTAATTTAATTTATTATGTTTATGGAGAAGCATAAAGACCATGGACCGATTTCAATTACACAGATTGGTTGAACCGCTGGACCGACTCGATCCGGATCAACCGCATGATGCATCAAGTGATCGTGATGTCATATGTTTAGTTTGGTGATGCATTGTGGTTCGACTCGAACCCAAAACATGATGCATCATGCACAATCCTACTTTGCTGATATATTGTAGTTTTCCAATGTCTCCGATGCATAAAGGTTTTCCATTAAACATCCATCCAGGGCCGGTCCTATCATTTTTTAGGCCCGGGGCATATACTTAAAAAGGGGCCCTCTATATATAAGCAATATTCGTATAAAAAAATTACAATTAAATAATATTGATTTTGTTGCACTATTGTCAATATCATGTCTTTAAAAACTTCACAATCTGTCATCGTGTAATGGTTTCATGATGCTTCTCTGAATTTTTCCTCAATCCAAAAACCGCAAAAAAAAAAAATAATATTAACATCGTATGATTATAAATTGGTTAAAAATTGCATACAATATTAAATTATATATTTATTAGTAAATTGAAAAAAAAATTTAATTTTAAATGATTCATAATATAAATAGTAACATATGTGTCAAAAAAATAAGATCTCAAGAAATATATACATATCTCATTAGTATTTTTAATAATCGTATAATAAATAACATAAACCACGTGATAAACAAAAATAAAAAAATCAAACTCATTGAAAAACAAAAGTATGAATATTGAATTTGATGGATTGTATATTGATATAAAGCAAATAGACGATATCTATATATGAAAATCCAAGTGATAGTGATGAGATATAAAAAAATAAAAAAAATGCACACAATGGGATTCGAACCCATGCCATTAGAGTTCCAAGGAGAGATAATTACCAGCTGAACCAAGACATTATTTGTGATTTTTTTTGCGCAAAACACATATAACCTAATACTGGACTGCTGGACTATATTAACAATTAAATTTTTTTGGGCCCCTTAGAGTGATTGGGCCCTGGGCGGTGGCCCAGGTGGACCAGGCCCAGGGCCGGCCCTGCCTCTATCAATAATTAAAATACTCAAAATTATACTCACATTAATGGTATGATTGACACAACTAACTAGGATATATGTTTGAGCTAAAGTTTTTTCTTTTGAGATGTAGATTTTTAATAGAGTAGAATTTTATAGTTTTAGAGTGAAGGGAGTACCCATCTTCCCGAAAACCATTTTTCTGTACACGTCAGCGCCACATCAGCTTTTCTCTCTCCACCTTTCCCCACCTTTCTCCACCTTTCTAACTAGGAAATACTCAGCTTTCTATACCTTTCCATCTTTCTTAATTTTTTTAACATTTGAATTAAGAAAACAATTATTAAAACTAAAATAATTAATTTCATAAATATTTAAAAGTTTACATAATAAAATTACGAAACTAAAAAATAAAAACCGTCTAATATACGAAACTGTACGAACGAAACAACAATTACGAAACTAAAATAAAAAGATATAAATATTTACGAAACTATAATAAGAAACAACAATAAAAATAAAAAAATTATAAAACTAAAATTTATATTTTATATATATATATATATATATATATATATATATATATATATATATATATATATATATATATATATATATATATATATAGAGGCACCTACGGCAGGATCCGTCATCTTGGCGGGAATTCTTTTAAAATTGGGAACCTACGGCTTTTTAAGATTTTCAATACCCATGTTTCCTGAAGCGACACTTTGTTTCACTCCTTTCATTTATACTTTAAGCGCGATTGCTATAATATATACTTCCTTGACCACTTTAAGACAGATCGATCTTAAGAAGATCATTGCTTACTCCTCAGTAGCTCATATGAATCTGGTGACTATTGGTATGTTTAGTCTGAACATACAGGGAATTGGAGGTAGCATTCTACTGATGTTAAGTCATGGACTGGTTTCTTCAGCCCTTTTTCTATGTGTTGGTGTTCTATATGACCGACATAAGACTCGACTTGTTATATATATATATATATATATATATATATATATATATATATATATATATATATATATATATATATTGTGTGTGTGTGTTTTGATAGTAAACAAAAATAAAAAAGAAAAGAAAAGAAAGGGACGAAACACAGGGGCCGAGGTCCGGGGGTGGTGTGCCCGCCGGCCTCTTGCTTATGTGTCAAAGCCGCTTGTACGCGGCTTATGCATTCCCTTCACTCTTAGGATTAAATAATATTATATTATTTAAAAGTTATAGTTTATAATTACTAGAAAATAGAATAAAAAAAATTAATTTTGTTCAACCAATTTCGTTTGAATTAAAAACTTATAAGCTTTTATTAACCAACAAAGCTTTTGATATTAAGTTTATTTAAAATCAAAAAATGAAGCTCTTAAAAACTCCATTTCAAATAGGATCAATGACATCAAAAGCTAACGTACTATCACTTTTGTTCTATTTTTTTCGTTTAATGTAGTATTCTCTCCAAATCAAGTCAATCAATGTAATCTCACTGTATTGGAATGTAAAAATTACTAACACGACACTCTTTTGGTCCAGTAAATAATTTTTTTAATTTCTAAAACTATTTAGTTTATTTTTTTAATTTGCTCAAAATAATAATATGTAATCAAAAAGTCATTTTAATTTGCCAAAATAATGCACATAACAACTAAACTTGTCACTTTCATTAAAAAAACTGACTGAACAAAGAACTTACATGATCAACTTTTACCTTTCAATCTGATATGGTTATCTTGATTAACTTGATTTGAAAGGTATGCTGCCTTAAATAGAATAAAAATTAGTATGCTACCCACAAAAAAATGACCATAATTTAGTTTTTGACGCAATTAACCCTATCAAATATATCATGAAAGGATATACAATCCATTTACAAGTAGGGGTATGTATAGAATTTCAATCATAACCTTAAAATTCAAATTTAACCATGTGTGAGAAAATGATGTTGGGTCCATTTTTTTGGTATCCTATTATTTTGATTGGCAGACTGAGTGTCCTCGCCTAACTCCGAACCAAAATCAACAAATTTTTTTTTCTACTTTTTATATCATTATAAGTTATAAATACAGAAAAGACACGTTATTTTTTGAAAATAATCAAGCCCCGATGTCAAATAGTGGCACTAGAAAGTACCAATGACTAATTATTTGACATTACAATAGCCTGAAAATGTGAAAATATGATACAATTTTAAAATAATTTTCTACAAAATAAAGAATATCATTTGAAGAAAATATTATTAGATATAAATAGATAAAAGAGATAAATTATTTGGTTTAATTGGTCATATAGTAATACTTTACAAAATGAAAAACCTTGACTAATTACATTTCCAAAATGAATACTAGGAGGCGGTTGTCTTACAAAATGTATTTAGAAGGACTTGGAATTTGTTTATACTTTATATTGTATTCTGAAATTTGGATTACAAAAACAATGAATATAAATGTGATTATATTCATTTAAATTTATTGCTAAAGAAATCGATAATTCCTTGTTATTCATAAATGAATTTAGTTCCTAACATTTCATACATTTCATCTCTTTAGCTAACGTTAAACATCATTTCACACATCAATTAATCAATTACTATATACAATAAATTAAATTTCAGTTCTTTCGATTTTCATTCCGCGAGCCAGACGCGATAGTTAGCTAATTTGAACATTTATTCTTAGAAATCAATTCTACCATTACAACTTAATACATTGGTATTGGTTGGGACTTAAAAATTAAAATATAGTTTTTCGTTACATCCACACATGTTAAAACAAGCAAAACAAGTTATTAGTTAGACAAAATACTTGGTCACAAAGGTGTAAGCAGTTGTGTTGTCTACAATATCAAAACTTTTTCAACTTCTATGAAGGCTTGAAATTAATACACACATACAGATAGGGATCAACAAAAAATTCGTCTTAGCCGACCGAACCGGATTATTTTCATTTTCGGGCTTGTTCTCAGTTCATCCTATAATTCGATTTTCGGTTCCATCGAGTTTGGTTCGATTTTCTTTTTTTCTTTGTAAAAGTCAGAAAATAACCAAAACCGAACCCGAACCGGATTAGACCGAAACGTTTCATATTCGGGCCGATTCTCGGTTCTTGATTTTACACGTTTTCGGTTTTCGGGTAATTCGGGTTTGCTCGACCCCACATACAGATTATAAATGAGTGGAGCTTTTTTTCAAGAACCATGAATGGGACTTGGTCAAGCCTAATTATCATCAACTTGGGAGTTGTGCCCAAATCAACAAACTGAGCTTGAGCTTTGTGCTTTGTTCGAATTCTTATCAAGTTTTATGAGCCTTGTATATGTACAAATCTACGGATGAAAATGAGTCAAACTTTAATCAAATAAATCTACCTTTAACTACATCATATCAAAGTTTGAGGTCGATCCAAGTGCTGAAAATATAGCTTAACAAATGAGTTTAGGTATTGAATATAACGTTTACGAATACATCCGAGATATTCGAGCCAAGCTCAAAACAAATTTAAGTCGTTCTTGAACCACTCAAACCTACATTCTTGAAATCTCATTGAGCTATCGAATCGAACTTAAACCTCTTTTAAATTAAATGTCTTTTCTTTCTTTTTCACCATGAAAATGCAACAATAGCCATTAGTTTCCATGTGGAGACAAACATACTTACCCTAGCTATCTAATGTCTCTGATATTTTATTTTTGATGAGTTAATGATGTTCAGTTAAGTACAACACATGCTTCCGATTTAATACACTTGACGGCTTTAAATCTTAGGTCTTTCAATGATTACTCGAAGAAATAACAAAAATTGTAGGATTTGGTGTGACTATAACTCAGTTTTACTAATTCAAATATTATATAAACCATTACATGCGATCAAAGCTCAAATTTAAATACAAGAAACTTAAGTGAATTGAAGTGCATGCATCGCTAGGTTACATTGTCATCAACCCGTCCCTATCGAGTTATGGCTTTGCCTAATTAGTTCCTAACTTAGAAGTACCATCTAAGTTAGCTTTCTTATTATTATAGAAGTCCATCGATCAAAATATGTTTATATTTAACGATATCAGTTCAAACTCCATTTTTAAAATATAACAAAAGTTCGACTAAAAAATAAAACTTGAAATAAAAAGAAAAGACAAAATGATTTATACCATCCATTTTTCAAGGATACGTACATCATCTCAAGATTTGCATTTTGGTACGTTGTACATCATTGATCTAGACCATATTTGATCTTTTTCCTTTAATTACTCACGATGTGTTTAGTTTCTATGTAGTTCTAAAAATTCCATTTCATTTTTCAAGAAAAATGAAAACTTGTTTATTTAAAAACAAGGGTTATATGTCAAAAATAGCAATAGTTTTTTGTACTTTTACTGTTTATAGTAACATTATTTATGTTTTATCATTAATAGCAACAACTTTTGTATTTTTTTTACCTATTATATCAATTGTTGACCTGGAAACTGCTATAGCAGGTTACCATCAATTAATAGCAACAAATTTTATCTTTTTACCAATAATAGCAACAATGTTTTATCTTTTTACCGATAATTGCAGCAACATTTAACTTTTTTATCAATAACAGCGACATATAAAATTAAAACGGTATTTATCTTTAAATTATTATTATTTTGAAGAAACTAAATTTGTGAAAATCGAAACACATTCAAATAAGTTCATAATCCATTTTTTGTTGAAATTTTGTTAGAGATAAATCAAATACATTGTATGCCTATAAAAGAGATAACAAATATGTTTTTTATAAACATTGTATGCCTATAATAAGGACGACCATTCAAGTGTAACATGAAAACGTGAAACTCAATCTATTTTATATATGATGTCATATAAATATAATGAACACATTATGCTACATTTGTATCATTTTTTGGATACTTAATTACAACAATATTTGCATTATTTATTTGATAAATAAATGTATAATATTATAAATAATTATGATCTAATTATGGATGATTAGTCTTTTATCTATTTAATATATAAAAGGGTATTCATTTACATTATGGATACCTATATATGATTTAATTATCCAATTAATGGATGGATTTTGGTTTAAATTTGTTGTAGAAATCACTAAGTAGTCGGCCGGCCAACTGGGGACTAGGGAGTAGTCGGCTTAGGCGGGGAGTAGTCAGATTGAAATTTTTTATATATAAATTTTAGAATTATACATAAAACATATTTATAATTACTCAAACATGAATATAACTAATCATAACATGCAAAAATATGTTTTATAACACAGCCATAATTGTTAAAAACTCCAAATAGACATACTTCAAAGTTCAAATATAGAATTCTAGTACATTAAAATAATAATATAATATTAGATTATGTCTTGTTTCTAGATTTCTAGGTACAATTTTGTGTCATCACCGGTAACACCGAAAAAATCTCATTTGAATTGTTTTTAATCACATTGTTGGAAATAAGATACAATTCTATTGATTATTTCTTGTTCCTAAACTTCTAGATATAATCTAGTTTTTGTGGTTTATTTTTAATTTCATTGCGTTGAAGTTTTACTTAAAAATTGCTAATACGTGTAAACAAACCTATCAATGACAATATACTTTGAATCATTGCATGACAATATAACATATTAAAATATTCTTCATTTATTAACGTTTATAAAAAAACTTATTCGTTATCTCTCTCATTGCCGCACATTGCATTTATTTTATCTTTGGACACAAATATAACTATAAACATATTTGAACGTGTTTGATTTTCATAAATTTAATTTTTGTAATGATAATAAGCTAAAGATAAATAACGTTTTAATTTGATATCTCGTTGTTATTAATAAAAAGTTAAAAGTTGTTGTTATTATCGGTAAAAAGATAAAACGTTGTTACTATTATTGGTAAAAAGTAAAGTTGTTGCTATTAATGGATGACAACCTGCTATAGTAGGTTTCCAAGTCAAAAATTGTTATAATCGGTGAAAAATATAAAAGTTGTTGCTATTAATGATAAAAACTAAATAATGTGGCTATACGGTAAAACTACAAAAACTTGTTGCTATTTTTGACATATAACCCTAAAAACAATTCCTTAAATCTCTATTTCACTTTTTAAAATACTACTTAATTTGTATATTATCTCTCTTACTTTTTATCATCTACCCTCTATATACTTTCTATACTATATTTCTCTCTCTTTTTTTAATCACCTATATCATATCTATATTATTTTTTTTACTTTTCATCTAAACAAGTTTTTTTAATTTTTATAGAAACCTTTGTTTTTTCTTAAAACTATAAATTGAAAATTAAAATAAAAAATGACTAGTTTTCGTTAACTAAATACAATTATTTTTTAAGACTTTCCTAAAAACTTATCTAACTAATATGTTTTAAAGTTTGGCAAAAAGTTTGTCTAAGTTCGATCTTTACGCGTAAACGGTACTTCTACTAATTCCTTGGTATGGTTTTTATATCAAGAAACATGTTCTTAAACAACAAAATATTTTCTCACCTTTTGTCCCACAAATTTTATTTGATTAGGTGATCATTTGGGTTTGTGTTTTAATGATTTATTTGTTAATCATTTTTATAAAATGCAAATAAGTAATTGCATTGTTTGGTAAAAGCTAGCATTTAATAATTAAAAATGCACTTTTGGAAAAACACTAGTGGTTGTGCTTAGTTTAGATTTTTTTTTTTTTTTTTCTAATTTTCCTTTTTCCATGTCAGATTTTTTAAAAAATGAAATAACATTTTCCATTTCTAGAAACACGCCTTTATTATATAAATAGTAAAATCTAGAAAACAATAATTAAAAACAGTCTTTAAAAAATGAGTTAATTACGGGTATGTTTGGCAAAACTAGCTGTAGCTTTGTGTTTTTAATAGAGGTAGAGCTTTTAGTAGCTGAATCTTTTTAAAAGAGCTAGAGCTTTTAGTTTTATAAATGTGTTTGGTAAAACTAGCTGTAGCTGTAGTTTATAGTATTAAATTACTTAAAAGAGCATTAATATTAATTAAAGGTGGTAGTTTATGATTAATAGAAGGGTAAAAAAGTAAATATGTTTGACTAAAAGCTCCGGAGCTTTTCAAAAGCTACTTCTACTAGCTTTTTAAAAAAGAGCTTATTTTTGAGAAAATGAAAGCTCTATGTATCCTTCCAAACAAAGCTTTTATTTTTTAGTAGAGCTTATTTAAAATAAAAGCTTCTAAAAGCTTTTAAAAGCTCTTAGAAGCTCTCTACCAAACATAGCCTACGTCTTTTAGAAAAATACATGATTTAAAAACAGTCTTTAGAAAATGAGTTAATTACGTCAGCTAGTAATTTATTTAGAAAACTTATCTTAACGAGAATGTTATCTAAAATCATTCTAAAACACAAAACTCTGATTTTGTTTTTCTAGACAAAAACATCATAACGAAAAGGTTATCTAAAAATCACTTTCGTTTTCTTAGAAACGTAGAAAACTTATCTTAAATTAATGGGTTAATTACGCCAGTATGTAATTTATTTCATGTTTTTAGTTTCTAACACTGCTTAATTATTTTTAAATTTTCTCAAAATAACAAGGTACTATCAAATAGTCCTAAATTGCACAAAATAGTGCACATTTATCAACTACTAAAATGTCATTTTTGTAAAAAAAAAAATGTTGACTGGGCAAATAAATTGTCACGTCAGTAATTTTTACATCAATACAATATGGTTATCTTAATTGACTTGATTTGAAGAGTATGTTATCTTAATAGAAAAAAAATTAATATGTTACACAAATTGAACAAAATATGATACATTTTAACGCAATTAACCATATATTAATTGATTTATTATTTTTAATATTCCATAAGATCCATAATGCATGTTACATCATTATTAATGACAAAGAGAGTTACGAATTTGTTAGCATTTTGACAATCGATTTGGTCCCATTCGCATTTACTCTTCGACCATCTTCTTTAAAGTATATTTCCATAAATATTAATTATTCTATATATATATATATATATATATATATATATATATATATATATATATATATATATATATATATATATATATATATATATAGGGGTGGGTTCAATGGAAAACCACTATGCACGTGAAAACCATGGAAACCTACACGAACCGTCCGATTCGGTGCATTTCATGAAAAACGCGGTGGCATGATCGTAAATAAGGTGATGCATCACGCGGGATTTTGATGCATCACGCATAAATTTTGATGCATCGCGCAGGATTTTGATGCATCGCGCGGGGAATTTGATGCATTTGTGGTGGTGCAGTGAGGTTTTCACAAGTTTTCAGGTGCATGGTGGTTTTCCATTGAACCTCCCTCTATATATATATATATATATATATATATATATATATATATATATATATATATATATATATATATATATATATATATATATATATATATATATATATATATATATATATAAAATCAAAATAAACAATATATTTCAAACACGTTTCTATGACACTGGCCACAAGATTTAAGTGATGGGACCAAGTGGAATCAAGAAAACCACAATTCTCGTCTTTTTTTTTTTTTTTTTTTTTTCATGTGAATCCAAGTTGAATCATCATGATTAATACGCAATCCCAACTACTAGAAATCAACAATTTCAAAACACTAACAAAAGTAGAATGGATACATAAATACATACATGTTGACATGTTGTATATAACTATGATAGGAAAGATCTAATCATCTTATCATCATAACCTAAAAGTTATGTGAAAACCGAAAGATTCGGTTTTAATTATTGATATTTAATATTAATGGCTTGAAATCGTATAATGTTAATCCTGCCAATACCACACATTATATGATATAAACGAATAAGATCATATGATTATGAATGTTGTTCAGGTTCATACGAAAATCAAACTGCCAACAGGCCTAGCAGGGCCGTCTCTAAGATTTTGGAGGCCCTGTGCAATAACTATAAAAAACTTATCAAGAGCGTCAATTTGAAACTTAACAAGCTCTTCAATTCGTTTTTTCTTTTTACGTATTTCATACCCAGACTCATGTTTTCTCATCCTAGAATACATAGAAATTTATAAAATATTAAAACGATTGTTGAAAGAATAAAAGATACAACCTGAGGGCCTCTGTCCACAGTCCACTGTCCAATAGTCAATACTAGCAAATCGCAAACTCGCAACTAGGGGCATGTGGCTTCTGTTTGATCCAAAGAAAAGAGTAGATTCAACTCAATCAAGTAACCAGAAACTAAGTAGAGGTGAGACAGAAATCAAAGCAGAAGATTTCTGAAAATTTCGAACAAGGCCAATTGCCCAATTAAAGAATGAAATTGAAAAAAAAAACTTTCTCAGATAGAACTTTGTTTATTTTCAGATATTGAACTTTGTTTGATCCGAAGATATAGATTCAAATCCGTATAGAACTTTGTTTATTTTTATACATGACCAAACTTTCTCAGATATAAGAATGAAATTGAAAAAAACTATTACTTACCATTGCCATTTGTGAGGAGGCGTGTCTGACACTCTGGCTCTGCGATACGAGGTCGAGGAGCGGGCTACGGAGGAGACGAGGAGGCTGGAGGCGAGTCTGGCAGACGCAACCCTTGTGGCCTCGACGCCTCGTGGAACTCAACCGACGACGCCTCTCCATTTTCGCACAGCATCACAGATTGATGGAATGATGGTCTGTCTCAACTCTCACGTTTCAGCGAGGGCACGTTTCAACAGATTGATACATACCTTTTTTTTTTTTTCACAGATGGGCTTACCTTTATCATACATAATACATACCTAAAATTTTTTTTTGAGGCCCTCTTCAATTATGGGCCCTAGGCAGAGGCCCACTTTGACGATGCAAATCACCGGGCCTGAGGCCTAGTTGTGATTATCAAGCAAAACCACAAAGTAAGTGCTTGAAGGAAAGAGATTTGTAAAATGACACACATGTTCAATCTAAGACGGCGTTTGATTCGCATAATGCTTGTTAAAGGAATACATCTGTAAAAGGAATATAATTCTAAAATTAATGGAATCTGTGAATTCAAATTCTGTCACTTGTTTAGTTGTAGGAAACGAAATAGAACTCAGATTCAAATCTTTTGTTGTTTTCTGTTTAGTTTATAAATCTATCAAAGGAATATCAATATGATTATGAGAAATGACTAAAATACCCTTATTGATAGTTTTTTATTATTTAAATTATAATGATTTTTAAAATCAATGGTTTTTTTTTGTTTTTTTTTTCCTTCATAAGTTCATAAAATAAAGGCCATAAACTAATAAACTTGAACATTAATGTTTAGTACATTGGTAAAATAGTGTCCGATATATTGGAATTAATATGGGATGTGTATCAGATTGGGGTCGTATGGGTGGGATAGGATTGTGTAGGGTTGTTTCGTTAGATAGGATCTAGTAGGGTGAGTGGGTGTAATGTAAGGGTAGAATTAGATGTGATAGGATTGGTAGGTAAGTAAGTTAGTGGTAGGGTAGAGTGAGTGAGTGAAGTTGGGTTAAACTAGGGTATATAGGATTGTATAGGGTGTAAGTGTAATATAAGGGTAGGAATGGATGTGGTAGGTAGATTGGTGGTATAGGTGTGGGTGGGTGAGTTAAAAGTAGGGTTGGGGTAGGGCTTGGTTGGATGAGATTAAATAGGGCGAGTGGTGTAATGTAAGGGAGGATGAGATGTAATAGGTTTGGTGGTTGGATAGATTGATGGTAAAAGTGGGGTTGGGATAAGGTATAGTAGGATGAGGTAAGGTAATGTATGGTGGTTGGGTGTAATATACGGGTGGGAAGGGATGTGGTAATTTTGGTGGATGGGTTTGGTAGTAGGCTAGGCCGGTAGGGTATGAGTGGGTGGGGTGGGGTACGGTTGGGTAGGTTTGGGTGGCTAAGGTATAGGTAGGATAGGTTGGGTTGGGTCAATATGACAGGTTATATGATATGCCTGACTTTGCTTGCTTACAATAGTACATCTTTTGTTATTGAGACATTCAGGGTTAAAAGAATAGGAATTGTTAAGTCACCCACACACATTATATTGCAGTGATCAACTACATATGGAGCAAGTTACCCATATAGCTTATAATGGTGGTTAATATCAGAGTATACCTTTAGTGTAATTTTCATCAAATAAATTAACACATGTGTCTCCTAATGCTTATGTTGTCATCCATTTAGTCAGCTTATGTAAACATGTATCAATGATGCAAATGTAGAACAAACTATGTCGATTATGTTGTAGTTATCATCCAAGATGCTATAAAAAGCAACCATGTATCAAGATATCATGCTAAAAGAAGGTCAAGAAAGCAAGTAATTGCGAATAATGTCTCAAATACACAATAAACATGTAAAACAATACAATCTACTACTTATCATGTCTTTAAGCCTGAATTTTATGTTGTCTTTTATGATTAATAGCTTTGCACCACTTCCTTGATTGTACAAGGGAACATTGATGGACTTTATGGCTTTTCAGGCTTTATATATAACTTTAAGTCTTTAAGGTGCTAGCTTAGGCTTAGACTCCTGCGCCTAGGCTTTTTAACTTTAGGTTGTAGCTGAATTACTTACTGAAGGCTTTAATGTTTTACTTTTACCTTTAACGGATCTACTTTGGCTTTGACTGCTTTAACATGCTTTAATTAAGTGTTTACTGCTTTGCAAATGAGGTATCCATATGTATTTATGCCATATAATATGAAAATATAAGCTTCTATTTGCTGAATATTATAGCTAATTTATGCTTTTTATGTCAAAAAGATTAGTACCAAGTTAGCAAACTCAGACCGTTCTGGCTTAGTTCATACAGAGTTTTAAAACTCATGGTCTTCATTAACCCAATTCACTTCGAATTACAGAACTTGGGGCCTTGTTTGTTTAGTTCACTTTGAGTTGTAGAACCCGAGGTCTCATTTGGCACTTTGTTAAGTCATTTAAGGCTATCTTTAAACTTAGTTGACACCGAGTTTGTAAACTCGAGGTCATCTAGTCTAAAGTTTGCCACACCTAAAGATTTCAATGCTTTGCTTTTGTAGTCCAAGTTTGTTAACTCCGGTTCTTTGGGCTCCGAGTTTGATACTTTCTTTTGTAATCATCCAGTTAACTCCGAGTTCTGTAACTCGGGGTCAACTGCACACTGACTTTCATGTTCAAACTTATGTTTTATGTTGATTATCGTCAAGAATTCATTTTATGCCAATCCTGTGCTTGGAATCCACTGGAAAAGATGCCAAGACCGTATTTTGAACATTAATTTGATGTTTAAAACACATTTTGGGCCTAACTAGGTTGATTCAACCAATGTGCGCAAGCACAATTCTCACACACACACACTCAAGACTAAAATTATCATACCTCTAGGTCGAATCCGAACTTTATTCTTGTTTCTATACTCTTAGTACACTTCCAAGTTCCAATTATGTTTTAATATGTTTAAACAATACATGGATCCATAAAATCATCATCCATGCTCTAATCTGGTTCTTGATAAAACCGTACCATATAGACTTACAAAACTGAAATTAAATCTCAATTTACGTCTAAATACATCTTGGATTTATTCTTTCTTAGTGGTTCCTATAGGTGCTATTTGTGAAGCTTTTAACTTAATTCTAGCTAAAATCAGAGAGAGAGAGAGAGAGAGAGAGAGAGAGAGAGAGAGAGAGAGAGAGAGAGAGAGAGAGAGAGAGAGAGAGAGAGAGAGAGAGAGAGAGAGAGAGAGAGAGAGAGAGAGAGAGAGAGAGAGAGAGAGAGAGAGAGAGAGAGAGAGAGAGATGAGCATATCTATCTATACTATTAAAAGAGTAACTAAATGTCACATGACATGCTCTCATTTAATTTGCCACATGTCGCTCTCTCCTTTTGCCACATCATTTACTGATTTTATTTTTAAATTTTAAAGCAAATCAAATCTATGTAAATCTAATATGGATTAATTTAATAACTAACTAACTAAAATTAAGCAAAGTTTTTATTTATATAATTATTTTATTATACATATATGTATATAAATATCAATTTCTAAAGTTAACCCATGTATTACATGGGTAATAATCTAGTATCTTTTAATCTGTTCACACGCTTAATAGAGTAAGTTTGGGGTTTGGACATTTTACCTCATTGACTTGCACTTTAGATAACTTGTTATTTTAGCCCTTCACTTTCAAACCTCATTTATTTTCAATGTTTAACTTAACATTACTTTCTCATTTTAAACAATCAGTACCACACAATATAAAGCTTTAATTCCTCATTAAACAGCAATGAACTTTCATTAGTTAAACTTAAATTACAACAACCAAAGATTAAAATTACAATTAAAGCCTAATTAAATATATGAGATGTAACATCATTTAACGGTTTTATTATTAAGAGCATATTGTACGATCGTTTGTGGATTCAGTTGGAGAGCATTGCCGCTAAAATCAAACTGGGTGATGGTGATCAATCTCCAGGGCGGATCCAGGAATTTATATTATCGGTGTCACTTTTTTAAAGTAAATTTAATATTTAGATTTTTGAAATATTTCCTAAAATGGATCGGGTCATCGAAACGGTTCCCAACACAAAATTAACGAATAACAAGAATTTTTTCAATTAAAAAAGTAAATAATACAATACCATTAAAACGTAAAAGCAATAAGTACCGTAGATCTTAAAGTTTTACAATTGTTGTCTTCGGGTCTTCGTCTTTTGAAATCTTGTGATGACATCTTCATTCGAAATATTGACAACTAATTCCTTCTCAATACAACAAATGCAACAATCGTTCATAAAATCATGACCAATCGAAAAATAATTGATATAAACTCAAAATTTTTAAACCTAAAATTTTTTAAAATAATTAACAATACGTTTAACAATTGATATAAAAACTCAAAAAATAAACATTTATACTTTATTTTATAACTATTTTTCAGTAAATTAATCATTTAACCCATTAAAAAGATTAATAAAAAAACTAAAAAAAAAACCATAAATCGCACTCCCTGTCTGCATTTAGTCACCTACTCTGCTACTCACCTAGATCTACTCATAACTCATCTAGATAATGAAACTAGATTTCTAGAATATGCTTATAAACTACACAAAATAAAAAAAAAACTTAGACAAATAGAGAGAGTTAGAGAGTGAGAGACTGAGAGAGAATGAGAGATACCATGCGGTGACTGGTGAGCCGTGAGCGGCAGCGAGCTGCGGAGCAGATGAGCTGCGGAGGCGCGGAGCAGGGAGCAGCCGAGCAGGAGAGCGGTCGGGGTTTCAGGCTATCAGCCTTCAGGCGGTGACTCCGGTGACTGGCGGTGAGGCCGTGAGGGGCAGTCCGGCAGAGGGGGGCTGCAATCTTTTTGGAGGAGACGATGATACTAAAGAATGAAAGTCTGAAATCCAAAAAAAAAAAAAAAGTAGGGTTTTCACTATGAGAATTCAGGTTTGGGCTTCATTAATTTTTGGGCTTTTTTTAAAATTGTTGGGCTAACTAAATTACATATTATTTTTGTGTTGGGGTTTTTAAATTTTTTTTTAAAATTAATACTCAGTGTTATTTCAATAAATTTTAGTAATAAAAATAACAAATATAAATAAGATATGTATATTATAATTGTATAAATCTTTTGCAGGTGTCACTCAAAAAAATTCCTAGGTGTCACTCAGATTTTTGATACATATGCAACTCAGTATTTTGAAAATTTATAGGTGTCGAGTGACACCCATGCTAAAACACTAGGTCCGCCCCTGTCAATCTCACCCTCATGGTTGATTATGGTTATTAATCAAAGTCTTGTTTTTTTATTATGTTAAGATTCATGAAGCTTTCAACATTGAGTTTTATACATTTTGGGTTCATTAGTTTGATCATTTGGCTCTTCAAGCATCCAAATTTTGTTTAGGATTTTATCAATTTTTGATTACTTCGAAGCTTTCAATTTGATTGTGTTTTGTAATTTTTCAACAGACTTCCATTCATGAGAGTTGGTGTTTATCAGACAAGACTAACTTAAACATGTTACAAGTTACTTTTTTCACAACTCCAGTAACAAGAAAAAAAAAAAAGAACAGAAGGACTATATAGGTAAGAAATACTGTTGAGTAATCAAAAGAGTTTTTAGCCTATGATCAAAGATAATGGCTATTTGTTTACTTTGTAATGAAATCTCACTGATTCATATATTAAATAGTTTTTTAATGATTCCATTAAAAAATAAACAAATATTACTTAAATTTGTAACGCATTATCTACATTTTTATTTTTAAATATTAATTTATTTTGATACATTGTGTCGACAGATTTTCATAACATGAGGTTCTTACGCTACAATTTCTTGCGGGAGTAGTAGTAGCGTAGGCCCGTAGGCGTGTCTTTCTTTGAACCTCTAAAAATATTATTAAATTATAAATTAAATATATAAGAAAAATGATTTATTATGGAAAAAACCAACATATTTTTTATGTTTTTTGTGTTTTCGACCCTCTATGTTATGTTTTCATAAAAGTCCTCAAATTAATTTTTTCTTTTTGGTTTAGTGAAATTTGGACATTAGAACCCGGTTATAAATAGTAAACCGGGTTTTTAAAACTAAAAAATCAGGTTCTAATGTTCAAATTTCAATAAACCAAAAAGGAATAAATTACTTGAGTGCTTTAATGGAAAAAAAGATAACATTAAGAGACGAAAACACAAAAAACGTGAAAACAAATTTTTTTTTTTTTTTTCATAGTAAACCCTAAGAAAAATAACCCCCTTATATACACTTTACCATTTTTCTATCATTTAGTTGATTAAAATTTATCATATTTTCTGATACATATAATTAATTATAGCTACATAATTCATCATTTAAAAATACTTTTTTGCTTTTAAAATTGTTAGTTAATTTTTTTTATATTTAAAAGAAAACCTTTAAGAAACTGACAGTCTTTTCATATAAAGAGATTTATACAGTAATAAAATGTGAAAAATATGATAATATATAAGATTTTTTCTTTATAAAAGATTTTATGTTTTATGAATATTTTTATAAAGAAAAATCTTCTAAGGTGTACAGCTACGTTTTTTTAAATAATATATGTTTTAGAACTTTAAAGTTAAAAGGTAGCAAATATGATGCATTGTTGACTCTTGGTCTTAGTCAAACATGTCTTCTAGTTCTAAAGACTTGGCTACTCACTCTTTTGGTTGTTATTGTATTTATTATTTATACAATAAATAATACAGGGGTGTAAATTTGATTTAGTCAAACTTTCTAGATTGATTCAAAATTATGTTTGCTACATAACATTTTTTTTTAAATTAATTTTTAAATGAATTAATGAGAAGTTATTACAAATAATTGTCTTTTTCAAAAGTTTCATATCAAATTACACTTTATATAATCAAGTTTCGATTAATCCACAAATGTTATAAACCATAACTGTAACACCCTCCAAACCCGGATAAAAAGCACGTCATTTACAATACACATGTTGCAAAAACGCATTTATTATCCATTACACATTATCAAAGGTTTACACAAACACGGGTAAGTTAACACATTTTATATCACAATAAACAACACTGTGTAGTGATTAAGCCAACATACAAAGCCCAAACCCGGATCCAAATATCCACATACAGACCCGATACAGATACCCAAAAGTTTTCCCACAGAGTAGCAACATACAGTCAGCAATGCAAACCTGCTGCAACAAGATCACGCTCCTACTTTCGCTCAGGAGTTGGCTGCCCTATCTTCTGTCCCCCTGATAAACACAGTAGACTCGAAGACGTAAGCTTCGCAGCTCGTGAGTACACAAGAGTTAGACGCTACACTTAGACACATAATCACATAGCACATGTACGCATGACAACTCTATAGCCCTACACTACCTGGCATAACCCATGCCACCCCAGTCTCTGCCCAGAGGCACCTGAGATCCAATACACAATGAGATACTCATCTCAAGTGGGGAAACCCCTCCCCCCTGCGGCCAAGCCACGCCCGTGGAGGCTAGCAAGTAATAATAGGCTCAGGAGCGACCTGACAATAGAAATAACCACATATATATGTGAACCATTCACAGGGTTAAACAGAGCTACCCAGCTCCCGCGATAGCTCATCGCGATCACAACATAATGGATCTCTTACACAATATTATACATTCACGTACAAAGAAAGGTAAGCTCATACATGAGGGGCAGCTCGCAGTGCCCATACAGATCATATAACACATATGAAATATAAGCACGGAAAGACACAAAGAAAGGCGACTAGTCTTTTAAAAGATCTCGCGTACTCACCTGGATCACCCCGGACACTATCTCTAACCCGCTGATCCAAATCTATCTCGCACCGGTCTCTATCAATCCGTGAACACATAATAAATCTTCCCAGATTACTCTCAATTAAACGAATGAACCCCAATTATCCCATAATTATTAATATAGCTGATTGACCCCAAAAAGCAACCCCAAATAGGCCCCACGGCCCAAAAACGGAATCCGGCCAAACTCAGCCGCATCGCGGCCGCGCTGCCGTAATCGCGGGGTGCGCTCACCATCGCGGATCGCGCCCAGAACCCTAGCCCGCGGTCGCTCCAACGCCGCTCATCGCGGCCGCGCTCATCTATCGCGACCACGTTCCATGATTCTATTTATTTTGTTCTTAAGGGGGAATACCGCTTTCAATTTCAAAGAGCTCTATTTCCGCCTAAAATCTATCGCGATGATTTGCAGGTCTCCCTGTTTAGACTCTGTTCTGCCCAGGAGATGAAAAAACCTCCATAACTCGATTCCAAGCAACATAACACACCAAAACTCATACTAAACACTCCTAATATTAGTTCTCATCAATTCCCACAACATCACAACAATTAACACATCAAAACAACATTAAACCAAGGACTCTTACCTTGCTCAAGTGAAGAACTCAACTTAGAGGTTAGATGATTAGTTCCAGCAACCCAATTTCTTGATTATGGCTTCAATTTAGATTTCCAGAGACACACTAAACACACACAACACCTTTGTTAATATTTGGAAAGTAAAGGAAGGGAGAAACGTAACGCACGTATATACGTATTTGATTATAACGCGGGTTCCACACCGATATCTGGCCCCGTTATCAAAATTACTCAATTTTATATCGTTAAATCCCATTTAATCTCGTGAATCCATAATTATAATTAATCCACTAAAATTACCTCCCGAACCCAAGTAATGCCCGTCCCGACACATATAATCCACTATACGGGACGCAACTAGACCAAAGCAATATTCAATAAAATATTTAGTAAATGGGATAATTACAGGTACCTGCTCGGGAGTCGTGTGTTACAAATCCTCCCCCTTACAAAGATTCCGTCCCGGAATCTAACTCTGACTCTGGAACAGGAAAGGATAGCGACTCCGCATCTCAGACTCAGGCTCCCAAGTCGCGCTGGTACCCTTATGGTGTCTCCACTAAATGAGTACCAATGATATCTCTTTATTGCGCAACTTCTTCACTTTGCGATAATTGATCATCTCAGGTTGCTCAGCATATTTCAATTGATCATCCACTGATATCTCGGATAACGGCACAAACTGATCCTCTATCGCTAAGCACTTTCTCAAGTGACTCACGTGAAACGTATCATGCACTCCGGCCAACTCTGGCGGTAATCTCAATCGGTAGGCGTGATCCCTGATCCTGACCACTATCTCAAACGACCCAATATATCTCGGCTCAGCTTACCCCGGTGCCTGAAACGGATCACACCTTTCCACGGAGACACTTTCAACAACACCTGATCCCTAACACTGAACTCAAGCTCTGAGGTACGGTGGTCGGTGTAACAACCTAGTCTTATTTGAACTTTAATTTCAGTATTTGATTCAATAATGTAATTTTTAATTACATTATTTGTTTTGTAATTTAATTAAGTAATGAAAATATGTAATTAAGTTATATAAATAATACAAAGTATTTTGATGATCAAATTAAAAGAGATGTAAAATGCAAAAGTGGAGGGGGTTAAATTGCACAAATAAGTAAAGTTAATATATAAAAACCAAAAATAATGACATTAAATGACCATTATCACCATTTAAAGAAAAGAAAATCTCTCTCCTTCTCCCTAAACCTACGGCTTCCTTCACAAATCATCAAAGAAATCCATAAAACTTGCAATTAATTGAAGATTTGAAGTCAAGGAGAAGTTACAACAACATTAAACATCAAGAAACTACAAAGATTTAAGGTAATATTCATTTTATATTTCGAAATTTTATGGATTTGGTTCGGTTTTGAGAAAAACCGAAAATTTAAGATCTCAACATAGAAATTGTAACATCCTCGGATTTAATTTATTGTAATTGGGATAATTAGATGAATTTTTGTATTAAGTTAAATGATTAAAAATGTCTATGTATCTGGATATTGGAAGTTGGTTGTTATTTTATGAAATTTAGAAGTTTGAGAATTTAAAATTTTAGTTATTAAGTATGATTGTTAAAAAGTTAGTGATGATGAAAATTGGTGTTTTATGAAACCGGATAAGTTGAGGGGCTAAAAGTGTCAAAAGCCGAAAATGAGGAATAAAAGACCTTTAGTCTTTCATTCTTGTTCATTTTCACTTACAATCTCACAAGAATTCCCTCAAACTCTCTCTCTAAATCTGCTGGAATTTGAAAGTTTGGAAGGAAATTCGTGGATTTGATCTGAATATTAACAAGAAATCAAAAGGATTAAGGTAAGAACTTGATTTATTTTGGGGTTTTATTTTGAGATTTAGATGCATAAAATTCGGATTTTGAACCTGAAAAATTTGTAATGCATGTATGTTATATCAGTCGGGAATCAATAGTTGAACATCCTTGAAGGTCCAGAAACAAGAATCGTATCTCAAATCGATCTAGAAGGTAAGAAATCTGAAATTTTGTGAACTTTAGTGTTCTTGAGGTTTTTCTTCAATTTTGATCCAATCTGGATGAAATTCAGTGTTAATGTTATAGAAAATGATGTAAAAACACTCAATATATGTTAGTATAGCATTATTACGGAATGCATGTTGCTAGGAATGAATTTATGGAAATTTTAGTGCAAAACCCGTAGCTGCGAAATTGCAAACCTGCATGTGAACTCGGCGAGTTCAGGAGGAACTCGGGGAGTTCTCAAGAATATTTTGAATAAATCTTCAAAAATTCATAAGTGTTGGATCCGAATTCGGTTGGGACCCGAATTCGGATGAGACCCGAAATTGGATAGGACCGAAATCAAATTAAGAACCGAACTCGGATGGACCCGAATTCGAATGGGTCAACCCAATTTGGATGGGTCCGAAATTCAGTCAAGGATCCGTAATTCGGACCTGAACTCGGCGAGTTCCCTATTGAACTCGGCGAGTTCTATGCAATTCATGGGTAATTCGGATGGGTTTAAAAAGACCCGAATTTATGGGCAAATAATAACACTTTTGGGAGATTTTTTATACTATATTAAGGCAAATAAATGAGGGTTAATTGGGAATAATAACTGTTAGGCACAAAAAGGCCTCAGTCAAACCTGTTCTGCATCTGAGGGGGAGATTATTAATCAAACCTGTTGATGCACTTGATGGGTAAAAGTTAAGACCTGTTTATGCCTTAATAATACCTAAAAAGTGATTTGCAATATAAGTCCAAAGCTGTTCTATATGTTGCATGTGTTGCAACTAAGACAGTTTGTCCAAGCTGTTCTGTCTGCTGAACAGGCTGGACATAAACTGTCTACGCTGCTCTACACTGGTGAGCAGCTTGGGCAGTTTTCAAGTGTTCTGTTCTTTGTGAACAGAACCTGTTCTTTGTGAACAGGCTAAACACTTTATGGAATGTGTTTCCAAGTCCTCATGTATTGTATTTGACTACAAGATCAGTTTACAAAGTCGAAGACAAAGTGGAAATCAGAACTGCTCAGCCTGCCCAAGCTGTTCTGTTACATGAAGACAAAAGATTATTTGAAAAAGGGTGACAGACCTTTTTCTTATATCAAAATAGGCCTTTACAAGGAAGAAAGACGCAAAGTTGACATTCCTTATTTATTTAAAGGCAATGCAACAGTAGACAAAGTGAAAAGACAAAAGTTCTGCACATGTGAAGACAAGTCTGCTTTTCAGAAAAGTGCAGAAAAGGTTATGTTGTCTTTTCAACAAGACTTCTCCTTTTTCATTCCGTCCTATGAAGAAGTTTCACTTAGATCCTCTGAGTGAGTATAAAAGGAAGCTTCTAAGGTCAGAAAGAATGCAAGCCAAAAAGCTAAGTGGTGAAGCCAAGAGTGAACTTGCAAGTGTGTTTTTCATGCATGCAAGCCTGTTTGTGTAATTCAGTTTCTTTGTGTCTAAGCTGTTCTACATAGGCTATCCCTCTGAGTCTTGTAAACATAGTGAGTGCTTCTTAGTGAGTGTATTCATTGTAAGCTAGTTTGAGTCTGTCTTAGACTAGTGAACATACTGTTGTATCTGTCATCTCAGCTTGAACCTTTCCGCATTCAAGCTTGTTTGTAATTAACAATTTGTTGATAATACATACAAACATTGAGAAAATAGTGTGTAGTTTTTAAATTGCTGTATTCACCCCCTCTACAGCTTAAAGCTATATACTTTGGGAACCTCTCGGGACCTACAACTGGTATCAGAGCAGTTTAGAGTGTGTGTCACTCTAGATCTCTCATTCTCCCAAGTTTCCATGGACAACGGTGCTGCAAATTCCTCATACTATGACAATGGCTCAATGGGCAAACCTCCAAAGTTCAATCATCAGAACTTTTCTGGTTGGAAGTGCAGAATGATGCTCTACCTAGAGAATCTGGATGTACAACTACCAGAAATTGTAATGGAGGGTCCCTATGTGCCAACCTCTGTTACAACAATAACTCCTGCTGTTGAAGGAGCTGCTCCTGAGATCAGAACATTTGAGAAAGCAAAAACTCAATGGTCTGATGAAGACAAAAGATTGGTGGCTCTTGATGCAAAGGCCAGAAACAATCTGGTCATCTCTCTACCTGATGATGTGTTCAAACAGGTTGATAAGATGAAGACTGCCAAGGAGATGTGGGATACTTTGTGTACCGTCTATGATGGACCCACAATCACACTGGATAACAACATTAACAATCTTGTTAGACAGTATGAACTTTTCTTTGCAAAACCAAAGGAGACTCTCACAGAAACCTACCCCAGGTTTACTGCTCTTGTGAATGATCTCAAAGCTGTTGGGATCACTAAGGACAGTCTTACCCTGGTTAACAAGTTTTTGGACATCCTACCTGAAGAATGGAACTACTTTTCGACAATCTTAAGAAATTCAGGTACAATCAGCAGTATGGATCTTGTAAAACATGCTAAGCTTCAAAAGATAGTTGACTCTTGGTGCCAATCGGCACAAAAAGTCAGCCATTGTATAAGTCAACAGATCCCTGCACAAATTCAAGCCTATCTTGGAGGGGATCTTGACACAGCAGCTTCCATTGTTGAGATTAATAATCTGAAAGAAGATTTATCCAATATTGGTGAGCTTCCAAACACTTTTATTCAAAAAGTGAATGGTAAACTAATCTCAACAAACAGGTTTGTCAGGCCTCAAAATACTGACAACTTGTGTGAACCTAGCTCAAAAGCTGGTGTTGGAATATGTTCTCCATCAAACTAGCCTGCTAAGTACTCTGCTGATTCACACAAGCAAAAGAAAGGAAAACATGTCCAAACTGCAGCGGTGGATACAAAACCTGTTGACAAAACTGGTTCTGGGTCCAAAGCTGATGGTAAAAGGCATGATAATCCTTTTGATGCTAAACATTTTGAAAATAAGTTTTCAAAAGTTAAGCAGCCTGCTTTCAACAAGGGCAAGTCTCATGTTGAAGGCAAACCTGCTGTGGTTTCTAATAAGTTTTCTAATCATAGCAATAAACTGGTGTTAAATGAAAATA
Source organism: Centrapalus pauciflorus (assembly GCA_020465985.1). Classification (NCBI taxonomy): domain Eukaryota; kingdom Viridiplantae; phylum Streptophyta; class Magnoliopsida; order Asterales; family Asteraceae; genus Centrapalus; species Centrapalus pauciflorus. The sequence goes on along the minus strand of JAANYP010000635.1, from coordinate 33,365 downwards.
AGTCTTTCAAAGCTAGAAAAAGTGATTATGCTGATAGGCAGCATAAATCACATCTCAGTAGGGGCAAAGGTAAAGTCATTGCTCAGTCTGAGAAACTTGGGAATAAGTTTCCCAAGCCTGTGGAAGTTCCAAAGCCAATTAAGCTCCCTATCTTTGACATATGTCCTCCTAAAAAGAGGAAAGAAGAGACAGACAAAGCTGTGGCTATTGAACCCTCCACTCAAACTGTTGATTCATCAAATAGTAATAAGTTTGCTAAACCTGCTAATAGAATCAACAAAAATAACTCAGAATGTGTTTCTGGAAGTTCTTCTTCTGTAACATCCCAAATTTCAATTATATGTAATTTACAATTTTAAGACTTAAATTATTGTACTTTTGGATGATTGTATCAATTTAAGTAAATTGTGATCAAGTTATCAGTTAAATGAGAAAATACGAAGATGAGGGGTATATTGTGCAAATAGTTAAAAATGGGGAATAAAAGAAAGAAACCCTTTCATTTTCACACTCACACTCTCTCACTCTACTCTCTCTCTCTCTAACCGGCTCTCTCTCTACTCTCTCTTCCTCTCGGCTCCATCCAAGAACACCCAAGAATCAACAAATTGAAGCTGCAAAAGTTGGAATCAAGTGGCAATTAAGGAACTATAAGCATTACAACAAACAATTTGAGGTAATATTTGTTAATATTTACGAATTCTTGGAGTTTTGTGTTCGGTTTCAATAAGAACCGAATTATAAGATTTTGATGCAACTGTTAATGCATGTTAGATGTTATTGTTGCAATGTTAAAATCGAGTGTTAGTGATGTTGTATACAAAATTTCAGAAACAGAATCGAAGTCTAAGTATGATTTTGAGATATGTGTGTGTTTTAGTGTGTGTGTTCATCGAGACTCATAAAAAAAATGGATGCAAATCGGTTATTTTGGTACATAAGTGTTATATTATAAGTTGATATAGTACATTTAAGCTTATATCTGCAATATCAGACTCAAAACATGTAAAATGGTCAAATAGTGAAATCTGGAAAATCTGGAAAAATATGCTAAGTATGAACTCGGTTCGGACTGATGATCCATCCGAATTCGGATCCACCCAATTCGGATCCATCAATTTCGGACCTTGCCCTATTTCGGATTAATACACAATTCGGACCTACAATGATTTCGGACCAACAGTAACTTCGGACCCCATACCCATTTCGGACCAATGCCAATCTCGGACCATGCTCAACTCGGATCACACCCACTTCGGACCAATACCATATTTCGGACAACCCTGTATTTCGGACCATCCGAATTCGGATGTGGTCCGAAATCAGTACAATTATACTTAGTTTTCAGAATACAATTTTTAAGCAATTACTGACATTACATCACTATTACACTTACATTACAGATCATTGTGGTGTTATCAAAACACACATTGATTCAGGATCAAGTCACAAAACCAATCACTGTGAGTTGCAGATTATCATTCGAACATTTATTGTTTTTACATTCATGTTTATACATTCAATGGCATGTTCACGTTGTTCATATACTTCATTTGGCACTCATGAAATGATTTGTTGTTATGATGCACACTCGTACTTGACATGTAACACACATGTAGCTTGCGTTCATTTGAAAGTGCATCTATTTACATCATGCTTGCACTGCATGATCATTACTTCATAATCTGATGCGACCTGGACTGGGGCTGACAGCAGGCCACTGTCGGGGACTGATCATCCCACTCGTATCCCATCAGGTTCGGCACATCCCCGATCAGCATATTGAACTGCCAACCCATGCTTGCACTGCATGGTTTTCACATACACTGAGGCTTACACTGCCGATATTCACATACATGGGGCTTACACTGCCCATGGTTAAGCATTGTTTGTAAAGAAATATTTGTTGTATGCATAATCTGTTATCTCACTAAGCATTTAGCTTACTGTTGACTCACATTGTTTACAGGCAAAGGCAAGAGTGTAGCTGGACCTTCATCTTAAGCATATCAAATCAATATCCCGGAGACTATAGAAGCTATTGGTACTTGAATGTAATAGCTTTGGGCTGGGATTCATTACTTCTAAAACAATTATGTTGATGTAATAGTTAGACTTTTATCACTGTAGACATGTATTCTATTGCTTTAGTGTGGATGTGCTTAATTCTAATTTAAGTATTCAATTTCAATTATTATGATACTCATTGGGTTGTTAGTCGATCCTGGAGATTACAATTATATCATTAATTAACAAGGACGTCACAGTTTGGTATCAGAGCATTAGTTTGAGGTTTCAAGTGTCCGCGAGGACTTGGACTCAAACTTAGGTTATGATATTAGAATGAACTTCTAAGTAATGATCTGAACTAAGATAGGATTGACATGCACACGGGGAAACACAAAGGGTAACTGTACACTTAGGACTTACAAATAAATGTTCTAAATATAAGTTGTTATATTTCAGAACATGTCAGGAGACGATATGACTCCTCAGCAAATGTTCCAGATGATGCAAGCTCTCATGGAACAAAACAATGAGCTACAATCCAAACGAATGGCTGAGCAGGCTCAGTCATTTGCTGATCAGTTAAGGGCCAGAGATGAGGCCGAGGCAAAACGTAAAGCTGACAAACGAAAGAACAAGGAACAGCAACAAGATGACCAAGAGGAAAGACAAGATACTGGGTCTTCCAACCGATCAAGGGGCTGTAGGTTTAAGGACTTCAAAAGTAACGGGGCTGTTACTTTTGATGGAACCGGAGATGCTGTGACTGCATTGGAATGGATCACCACCACAGAGAGAACTTTCAGAATCAGCGACTGTGCTGATAAAGACATGGTCCGCTTTGCAACCGCTATGTTTGCAAGGGACGCTGTTATGTGGTGGGATGCAATGACACATGTGCTGACGATGGAGGTAGTGTCACACATGTCTTGGAACGAGTTCAAGGAAGTATTCTCCCAGCAATACTGTCCTACTGATGAGAAGCGCCGTCTAGAGGCGAAGTTCCTGAATCTGACTCAAGGAACGAAAACGGTTACACAATATGCCGTTGAGTTCACTCGATTGAGTCTGTTCGCACCCCATCAAGTAGACACAGAAGAGAGGAAGATAGCCCGGTTTGAGGCCGGACTAGACTATGAGATACGCCGAACCATGAGTGGGGTTCGGTATACAACGTTTGCTGGATTACTCGAGGCTGCTCGGAATGTGGAGCAGATTGTCTTATTATCTGGATACGTAATCGGGTCAGCCGCCGCACCACCGACTCAACCGTCGCCGCCAAAAAGGCAGCGGGAGTCTGGATCCTCCCGATTCTCTCCTCAATCCCATCAACAATCTTCATCACCCAAGAAGGGAAGAGCCTTTTCGGCCAGTTCAGAAATGAGAGACTGCAGACGATGCAGAAAAGCGCACTCTGGGGAGTGCAAGACTCGGGACATGTATTGTTTCTGCTGTGGGCAGAAAGGCCATCACTGGGAGCATTGTCCTAGAAAAGATGATGCATGCTACAACTGCCACAGACTTGGCCATTTCTCAAGGGACTGCCCGAAACCCCCACGAGATCAGAATGCTCCACAATCAACAGCAAGATCTTCTGTAGCTTCCACGGCTCGCAGAGATCAATCTCAAAGGGCTCCAACAAGGGCGTTCCAAATCACAGCTGAAGAAGCAAAGGATGACCCGGAGGTGGTCACTGGTACGTTCTATGTTAACTCAATTCCTGCACGTATCTTGTTTGATTCCGGAGCAAATCGTTCGTTTGTCTCCACTACATTTGCTCGTCAATTTAACATGCCAACTTCCAAACTACAATTTGTACTTGACATAGAGACTGCTAGCAATATGTTAGTAAAAGCAGACAAAGTGTATAGGAATTGTACATTATTGGTAGAAGACGTAGTATTCAATATAGATCTGATCCCTATGGAGTTCGGGGAATTCGATATCATAGTAGGCATGGACTGGTTAGTTCATAACGAGGCCCAAATCGTTTGCAAGAAAAGAATGATCAAGATTACCACTCCCGAAGGCCGAGACATATGCATTTATGGTGATAGACACAAAGGCGACTTATGCCTTATTTCAATTGCAAAAGCCCGAAAGCACGTTGCCAAGGGTTGTTCAGCTTACTTAGCCTACGCTGTCGATGCAAAGGCTGAAGTTCAATCTCCTTCTACCGTTCCCGTTGTTTCTGAATTTCCAGATGTCTTTCCAGAAGATATCTCGGGATTGCCACCTGATCGCCAAGTGGAATTCCGCATTGACCTCATTCCTGGAGCTGCTCCAATAGCAAAGGCTCCGTACCGTTTAGCTCCTGCAGAAATGCAGGAAATGATGAAGCAGTTACAGGAGCTACTTGACAAAGGCTTTATCCGCCCAAATTCATCTCCTTGGGGCGCTCCTGTTCTGTTCGTCAAGAAGAAGGATGGCACATTACGTATGTGCATCAACTACCGGGAACTCAACAAAGTCACAATCAAGAACAAGTATCCATTGCCCCGGATTGATGATCTCTTCGACCAGTTACAAGGCGCAAGCTACTTCTCGAAGATTGATCTTCGTTCGGGTTATCACCAACTCAAAGTACACCCTGATGACATTCCAAAGACGGCTTTCAGAACTCGTTACGGACACTACGAGTTTCTGGTAATGCCGTTCGGTCTTACTAATGGCCGGCCGCTTTCATGGATCTCATGAATCGAGTCTGCCGGCCAATGCTCGACAAATCAGTCATCGTGTTCATCGATGACATTCTCATTTATTCAAAAACCGAAGAGGATCATGCAGCACATATGAGAGAATTATTAGAGTTGCTACGCAAAGAGCGACTTTATGCCAAATTCTCGAAGTGTGAGTTCTGGTTGAGGCAGGTACATCTCAACGTTTGAAACAATTTCATGATCCTTATACTCAAACATAAATTCTTTTATTAACTTGTACCTCTTAAACAATCAATTCAGATCCAATTCTTGGGGCACGTGATATCTGGTGTTGGGATTGCTGTTGATCCTGCAAAGATCAAAGCTATCCAGAACTGGGAATCACCCCGCAACGCCTCAGAGATTCGGAGTTTTCTGGGATTGGCTGGTTACTACCGCCGATTCATCAAAGATTTCTCAAAGATCGCCGTTCCGCTAACAAAGCTTACTCGCAAGAAATGCTACTTTCTTTTGGAAAGAAGAACAGCAAGTAGCCTTTGACGAATTGAAGAAATCACTAAGTGAAGCACCGGTGTTAGCCCTGCCTGAAGGGAACGAAGACTTTGTTGTCTATACAGATGCATCAGGCACGGGTTTAGGCGCTGTTCTGATGCAAAGAGGAAACGTCATAGCATACGCTTCCAGACAGCTCAAACCACATGAGAAAGATTACTCTACCCATGATCTAGAGCTGACTGCTGTGACTTTCGCTCTCAAGTTATGGAGACATTATTTGTACGGAACCAAGTGTCAGCTCTTCACCGACCACAAGAGTTTGAAATACATATTCAGTCAGAAGGACTTGAATATGAGGCAAAGAAGGTCAATGGAGCTGATAAAAGATTACGACTGTGAGATTCTCTATCATCCAGGGAAGGCCAACGTAGTGGCCGATGCCCTAAGCAGGAAAGCGTACTGCAAGGCATATTGCTATGCCTTGACTTCTACAATTTTGACCTCAACTATTATAGATGATGTTAGGGCTGCTCAGTTACAGGCCCTAAAAGAAGGAAATGTTAAAGACGAAGATATCAGAATTCAGTTGCCATTAATGCAAGATGATGGAACTGGACTAAAGGGTGTGTATGGCAGAGTGTGGGTTCCCAAGTTCGGGAACATGAGAGATGTAATTCTCGAGGAGGCTCATCAATCTAAATTCTCAATTCATCCTGGCAGCACAAAAATGTACAACGACTTGAAAGCCGACTTCTGGTGGCCAGGATTGAAAAGTGATGTCGGTCAGTATGTTGAAAGGTGCAGAACATGTCGTCTAGTCAAAGCCGAGCACCAACAACCCTATGGTAGTATGCAACCTCTTCCTATCCCATAATGGAAGTGGGACCATATTACTATGGATTTCGTAACCAAGCTACCTAAGACTCGTCGTCAACATGACGCCATTTGGGTCATTGTTGATCGATTAACCAAATCTGCTCACTTCATTCCAATCCGAGAAACCTATTCACTGGACCGTCTTGCCCAGATTTACGTAAACGAAATTGTTATTAGGAATGGTGTGCCTAAGTCTATTGTCTCCGACCGAGATAGTAGATTCACTTCTAATTTCTGGACTGCTTTGCAAAACGGTCTTGGTACTCGTATCGCAATGAGTACTGCCTATAGACCACAATCTGACGGGCAGAGCGAAAGGACAATCTTGACTCTGGAAGACATGCTCAGAGCGTGTGTCATGGATTTGGGTGGTAACTGGGACGATCACCTTCCACTGGTTGAATTCTCCTATAACAATAGTTACCATTCCACTATCAAGATGGCACTGTTCGAGTTCCTGTATGGCAGAAAGTGTAGGACTCCAACTTGTTGGAGGGAAACAGGAGAAACTCCAATAGCTGGTCCTGCTTTGCTACAAGAAACAAATGAAAAGATCCAACTCATTCGACAGTACATGAAAACGGCACAAGATCGACAAAAGAACTATCATGATCGCCGACACAAAGCGATAGAATTTCAAAAAGATGATTGGGTCTACTTGAAGGTTTCCCCGATGAAGGGAGTTACAAGATTCGTAAAGCGAGGAAAGCTATCGCCTCGATTCATAGGACCCTTCAAAATACTAGAAAGAGTTGGGAATCAGTCCTATCATTTGGACTTGCCGGAAGAATTATCAGGTGTTCACCCGATATTTCATATTGGGTACTTAAGGAAGAGTCTGGTGCCCGAAAGAGAACCATGGACTGATCATTCGGACATTAAGGTTGACGAACGGCTAAGGTTCGTTGATGAACCGGAGTGCATTTTGGAGACAAAAGTCAAAAAGCTACGGAACAAAGAGATCAGGATGGTGCTGGTCAAGTGGAAGCATCATCGGGGAGCTAATCACACTTGGGAATCGGAAGAAGAGATGAAGACTAAGTACCCAAGTTTGTTTAGCGCAGCATGACTTCGCGGATGAAGTATAGGCGTGGTGGAGCCCATGCTGTAACATCCCAAATTTTTATTAATTGTAATTTACAATTTTAAGGACTTAATTATTATGTTAATGAATTATTATGTCAATTTAAGTTATTATGATCATATTATTAGTTAAGTAAGAAAATACAAAGTGAGGGGTATAATGTGCAATTGTGTCAAAGTGACAAATAAAAAGGTGGAAAGTCTTTCACTTTCAACAAACTCCTTCTCTCTCTACATTCACTCTCGTCTCCCTCTCTCTCTCTCTAGAACCCACGGGTTCTTCATCAAATTTCCAAGAACATCGAATTAAGGTGCAAAGAATCTGGATTAAAGTGGCATATAGGAGACTATAACAACTACGAGAATCGATTTAAGGTAAACATCATTTAATCTTTCGGATTTTTTTAAAGTTTTTGATTCGGTTTTAAAGTGAACCGATTTCTAAGATTTTAAGTAGCAAATGTTAATGCATGTTGGAATTTATTGTTGCAATGTTCAAATCGAGTGTTAGAGATGTTGTGTACAAAATTTCAGGTTCTAATTCCACTCCTAAGTATGAAATCTGTAATTGTGTGTGTGTTTTAGTGTGTGTTCATCGAGACTCATAAGAAAAATGGACATATATGGGTTATTTTTGGTACATTATGGTATATTATAAGTTGATATAGTGTATATAAGTTCACATTTATAATATTAGACTCAGAAACATGCAAAAATGACCCAAACATAATTTCTGGAAAATATTGGAAATTTTCTAAGGATGAACTCGGATGATGATCCATCCGAATTCGGATCCCCCATTTTCGGATCATGCCCAATTCGGACCAACAGTAACTTCGGACACGTCCCAATTCGGACCCCATACCCATTTCGGACCAATGCCAAATTCGGACCACACATATTTCGGACTCCACCTAATTCGGATCCTACCCCAATTCGGACCATCCGAATTCGGATGTGGTCCGAATTCAATTGGGATTTCATTTAAATTACAGAAATTAAGTTTTAAGCAATTACTGACACAAAATCACTATTACACTTACTTTACAGATCATTGTGGTGTTATCAAAACACACATTGATTCAGGTTCAAGTCACACAATACCAATCACTGTGAGTTGCAGATTATCATTCGAACATTTATTGTTTTTACATTCATGTTTATACATTCAATGGCATGTTCACATTGTTCATATACTTCATTTGGCACTCATGAAATGATTTGTTGTTATGATGCACACTCGTACTTGACATGTAACACACATGTAGCTTGCGTTCATTTGAAAGTGCATCTATTTACATCATGCTTGCACTGCATGATCATTACTTCATAATCTGATGCGACCTGGACTGGGGCTGACAGTAGGCCACTGTCGGGGACTGATCATCCCACTCGTATCCCATCAGGTTCGGCACATCCCCGATCAGCATTTGAACTGCCAACCCCATGCTAGCAATGCATGGTTTACACATACATTGAGGCTTACACTGCCTGTTTTTACATACATGGGGCTTACACTGCCCATGGTTAAACATTGCTTGTAAAGAAATATTTGTTGTTTGCATAATCTGTTATCTCACTAAGCAATTAGCTTACTGTTGACTCATCATGTTTTCAGGCAAAGGCAAAAGTGTAGCTGGACCTTCCACTTAAGCATATAAAATCAATATCCCGGAGACTATAGAAGCTATTGGTACTTGAATGCAATAGCTTTGGGCTGGGATTCATTACTTTTAAACAATTATGATGTTGTAATAGTTAGACTTAATCACTGTAGACATGTACTTTCATTGCTTTAGTGTAGATTTGCTTAACTCAGATTTAAGTATTCAATTTCAATTATCATGTTATTCATTGGGTTGTTTGATTGATTCTGGTGATTGCTACAATTATATCATTAATTCATGAGGACGTTTAAGATAAGATGCAACTGTCCTAATGACAGTTGCTGTGTAACTACCATGAACCGGTTTAGTATAATACCGGTACTTAACTTAGGCTAATAATATTTACAATACTAATGTCACATAATAGACTAACTAAAGTTTCAATAACATTTAAATTTCTAACATATAACATCTGGGGAAGACGTTATTTATCAAATGGAAAATAGACTTGAAGGGCATTTTTTCTGTCAAAAAGTTCTTGGTACTGCTACATATTTATTTCGCGATTGCTGTTAATTAACGTTTTACCCACAAAATGTGAAGACCTCCCCTTACGAGGCAGTCCTCAGAGTCTAGGTCCCAATTTATACAATACAATATCAATCATACTAAGATAGGGTAATTAAATTGCGGAATAATGAAATTACATGTACATACAGATTAGGATTTAAGTTACATATTTCAAAATAAAGTTATAAAAGGGTAACATCTAATCTAGTCATTACATCATAGAATCATATTAAATCTACCCAAAATCCACAACAATTGCTGTCTTCCAATTAGTACCGAAAGGATTTGTTGTGTAGTGGTCTATGATACTTCTGTCTTGATCTTTAATTGACCTAAGAGCTAGGTCCAGCAGGTGACTTTCCTTTGCTTTTACCTGTAAAATTATAATGCAGCAACTATAAGCAATGCTTAGTGAGTTTATAGATTTTCAATATCAACATGCGTGTCAAGCGGATCATAAGTCTTAGCGTGATATGTCTTGGCTGCCGCTACAGCCCTCATGATTGAGATATAGAATCATAGAATTGGATGATGTTCAGGCCACACTCACGCTTTAATCGTGGGGATCAGCCACATACTGGGCTAGCTACCAGTAAATCAATATGGCGGAACATCGGAGGTCATTACCAAGTTCATAAGAACCGGTGAAAAGCCAGGTCTAGAACAATAGACCATCAAGGCTAGTCAAGCTGAATAAATCTATCAAGTGTCTGATCAAATAATGAAAGCTTAAGTCACAGAAGTTATGATAGCAATGAATCATAAGCAATATCTGAAGAAGTCTTAAATGCAGTATGAAATGATAATCAAATAGCTATCATGATCCACTGGGCAACACCCAACCATGGTGTGCACAGGTCTCAATTCAGCTGATAAATGAATGTTAATAAATCTATATCAACAATATATCTCAATCGGAATTTATGCATGTTCAATCTGAATATCTATAACTCACAGATCTGGTCTTTGTCAAACAGATATAAAATCTGCCACCTGAGTTATCTCAGGATTTTATCTCTAATCAGAGCTCCGGCTTTTCTTTTCAAGTCTTTGACCCCCTGTCAATCTCTTTAATTCTTTAAATCTATGTTCAGAATTTAACTGAACCTGTCCAGAATTTATCATTTGCAAGAACGTTAGCTTTTAACTTTAATTGATTTGATTCTGATAACTTATAAACTTTTATGTCCATTGTCATGGACATGTGTGACTTTTGTCACGTTTACACTAAAAAAAGAAACTTATTGATTTTATTCTTTATAAATCCTAATTTTGTTTTGACATTTATTTTTATGAAAATGATAACTATTTATATATATGTGTGTGTGTGTGTGTGTATATATATATATATATATATATATATATATATATATGACTTATAATAATATATATCTTTGTTGCTGAACATGGATTTTTTTTTCCTGTTTTGTTTCAGTATTTTCCCAGTTTTACCGAAACCTTCCATGGTTTCGGTATTCTTAATAAGTTTCGGTACTTTTATTAGGCTATGGTCTCGGTAACTTATTTTGTGTATAGTTTCGGTTACCTTATGTAGGTTTCGGTATATACCGAAACCTTTCATAGGTTTCGGTATTCTTCAATTTCATCACCTGGTTTCGGTAGTTTTAATGTTTCGGGAACTTGTGGGTTTCAGTTCATTATCGAAACCTTTGAGGTTTCGGTACCCCTTTATGGTCTCGGTATACAAAATCAACAACTCACACACACACACACACACACACACACACACACACATATATGTTTCGGTAGTGTGGTATTACCGAAACCTTTAAGGTTTCGGTAAACCCACATCTGGGTTTCGGTACTTGCAAATACACACACAACACGCACTGCTTCGTTTCTTTTCCATTCTGTTTTCTTTTAAACAACAATTACAACAATTTATACACTTAATTCTTACATGCATGTGTATTATTTCAAATCTTTGAACACTAAACTTGCTTAATTTTTGCATATTTGAAATTGATTTTTGGGTTCATAAAACCCATATAAACCGTGAACTTCAATATGCAACAAGAATAAATTTGTGATGAATATTTACCTTAATCTTTGTGGAAATCTTGTTGCTTGATGGATGATTGTTGATAATCTTGGCTTTAAATCTGAATTTGTTGTAATTTTGATGAGCTTTGATGAAGGGAAGAAGATGGAACTTTAGGTTAGAAGATGAGAGCAGGAGAGCTAATTTGGTGAAATGAGCATTAAAACTCATTTTGAGTTTATATAATTTCTTAAGTTTCTAAAATTCTCATTTTGGGTACTAAACTTTGTTTTATCTCTTTTTTTTTAATATTTGAACTTTATAATTTAACATAATTATATATTTCTCATTACTTTTAAATAAATTATATAACAGTTCAATTCCAATATTTTATTTGTGTGCCATAATTATGATTCGTATCAAATATGTTGCTATAATTTATAATTTTTAACTTAATTAAATAATTTCATTATATAATTAAATTACAATACAAATAATGTAAATAAAATTACATTATTAGGTCAAATACGGAAATTAAAAGTTCGATTAAAACTAGGTTGTTACACAAAAGCAAATCTGCAAGGACGTGGAACAATTTTATGCAATCAGGTCTAGGAGGATCTGTATTGTCCAATGTATTCCGTATGGCATATATAAAATCAAAAGCTAGTGGTCTAAACCGAGATAATTATCTGAAAAATAAGAGATTTCTGTAAAATAAAATAAAAAATAACTAATATTATTAAAATGTAATAGTTTAAGTAAAAGAAATGCAAACCTTAAATGATATGATATCGCCGGAAAAATGGAGGTTACCTGCCAGAAAACGAGAGAATTGTGCGGAGAACGAGAATGCATGGCCGGATGAAAAGGGGAGAGGAGCTCGGAAGCCCACAGTGACGTCAGAGATCGAGAAGGAGAGAGATAGAAAGAGTTGATAGATTGAAGAAATTAATCAAAAGAGAAAATTTAATTAAATTCGCTTAATCTTCTATTAGGGTGTCTAGTTGATTTCGGAGGCCCTCTTGAGCCGGCTATGCCTTCTATGGCGACAGCTGAGTCGTTGCTGTGAAAACTATTTGCAGTGACATGTCTTCCAGAAGCTTATATATATCATCGCAAATTACCATAAAAATGTGGATGTTTCACCGTAAAAAAAATTAATTTTTGTGCCAGAAAAATTCATTTTTATCTACCGCGACAATGTCGTCGCAAAAGCTGAACCTTGATTTTTTCACAATCAAGGTAAAAAAAGTAGCTAGGTTTGGCCTTCTGCGACGATACATGTCGTCGCTAAAGGACTCCCTTGCTTTTACGTTTTTTTCTCGAAGTGTGCTTCATGCCTTCATTCTTGGAGTTGATCCTATCCTCTATGCGTCGGAAAAGAATGAATTATTTAGGGGAGTGACGATGGTGGAGTTATGGTTAATTTGGAAATGACAGAACAATATTATGTATGTCGATAAAAATAGAGTGGAAAGGATTAAGACGGAGGACCTCTTTTCAAGTGTGTAACTTATTTCAGGTCTATGGTTAAAAAATCGTATTCAAGTAAATTGGAGATGTTGTTCAAGCTTGAAGTAGAAGCAAAGTTGGTTACTATCGACTGATATGTTAGGTAATAACTAATAAGTCTGATACCCTTTTTATAAGAACAATTTTGTCTCAGCTCCTCTAGTCAGGGTCGGTCCTTAGTATTTTCATGCACAGGACGTGATAGAAGAAAATGTATTTTTAAAAAATGCAACATGCTATTTTTAAACGGATTTGACCAAGATTGAAAAATAATATCTTTTTAACAATACAACATACTATTTATTAAAGGATTTTTTCATTTATAGGGCTGAAAAATTAAAAAATACACATCTCTGCCTATCGGGCTTAAAAAATTATGCCCCTACATGATATGATGCCCTGGACGGTAGCCCGTGTGGTCTAGGGAAGGCCCTGCCTCCAGTTTGGAAACTTTGAAAAGATAATAAGTCTGCTTTTTGAAAAATAAAAAAAAAACGAAGGAATATGCAGTCTGGATTTACTCATTTACAATAAAAATGATCGTGGTTGGACTAATTAGTGTGTACTTATTAATTTATGTTGACATTATTAGTATGTAGTAATGTCTTTTTTATGCTATAACACTTTCTTTAGTTGTTTATTATAGTTTGCTATTTATTTCATTTCAACTAATTATTTCCATTTTTTTTGGTAATTTAGGTGGCCTATCTGGACATAAACAAGTCGTTACATCTATTTTTGGTAATTAAAATGGCCCACAAAACATAAAACTCTACAAAACCTTACAAACGAAAAAGCAAAACCAAACCACTACCTTGGAAGAGAACAAACATTTCCTAGACGTCTCAACCTTAAACGGTTAAACCCACTGAGGTAGAACAGAAGCAACAATAACCAGTAGCAAGGTAACCGCAAAAACGAAACAACCAGCAACAACAGTACTATAGCCAATATTAAACAAAAACACCAGCAAATGCCGAGCGCAACTAGGACCAGCAACAACAACACAATAGAAATAACACACGAGACATAAAAAAACACACCAAAAAAAGCTAGCAACAGATGGGTATGAATACAGCCCGGTGCGACCAGTTTGATAACAAAATTCTCGGCTAAACCGTTAGTCTCAGTTTGAAAATTTCTCAAACTAAATCGGCCAAACCGTAATGATTCAGTTTGGTTCGGCCAGGTTTCACGGTTTCGGCCAAAGACTATTTATTTTACGTATTACAAGTTTAGTGAAATACCTAAAACATTCAAATAAATTTAACAATGTAAACACACAAAATGGAAAAAAAAAAATATTAATCAAATACAATAATTTATTATTAAAGAGTACGTATTAAACTTATATGATAAAATATACTTAATTTTCAAACTAAAATTTATGACCAAGAATTTATAAACAAAATTTATCTTATTGTTACTTTTTATTTTTTATAAATTAAATTTCTATAAAACAAAAAATCAATATGCAAAATATATTCTAATTATATATATGAATAAAAATATAAACTCGGCCGGTTGGTCTAAATGGCTGGTATAAAGTTGCAAACTGTCGGCCGGCCAATAACCTCATCTTGAATAATTCTCAAACCGGTTGGCCAAGAAGTACTCTTCTAACCCGGTAATGTCGACCAACTACCTTCGGTTCGACCGGTTTGGTCGGTTTCGACCAAACTATGTTCACTCCTAGCAACAGACGAAGCAGTATACAAAAGCCTAAGCAGTAGCAATACGACGAACCACTAACTGATGAAACCATCAAAAGCACATCAAGCCAAGAATACATTGGCATTTTTCACTGTAGAACTTGACCACAATAGCAGACAATAAACGTAGAGCAGATTACTACCCCATTTCATCAAGAAAGAAAAGACAACAACACAAACGTTGTAAGGCAGCTTCAAACCCAACAGAACGAACAACTATGAACCATATATAGACATGTTAGCCATTTTACCTATTAAACATCAAGCTTTCTGTCATGCTTAGAGATCCATGAATAAGTAAATACAGTGCATCTCGTAAAGATGATCCACACATACATTTTTCCCATTGAAGATATCTGGTTTCGCCATCTCTAAAGGAAATACAGACTAGTGTAGCCTAAATAGAGGCTTGCAAAAGGGATTTCCTCGAAGACAGCCCATGAAACGGAAGGTTAACTTTGATCAATCGTGATGATAAACAATGATATCGCTTGACATGCCCCACCACAGAGACTTAACAAATCGACAATAAAGAAAGCAGTGGTTGATTGATTCCACTTGTTCATCACACAAAGGATACAACAAAGAGTGAAGATCAATATCAAAGCCATTAAGAACCACACTAACCAGAACTTAATAAAGAAGTCGTTGGATGAATACACAAATTTCAACGCATCAATGACATCCCATTTGCCTCCAAAGAGATCCTATCACCTGCTAAAACAATCTTATCCTTTCTAATCTAAATAATATTGGAACCTATCTTTAGTTCGAAGTTACCTAGCCTTCCCGAAGTACACACGAATGACCAATCCACCTTAATCCCAAAAGACCCCCAAAATTAATACCACATTTCTCAGATGCAACTTAACCTTTAAAATGGAACCCCACACCCTACTAACACTCCTCCCCTCCCCTCCCCACCATACGATTCCATTTTTACACTTGCCCATGCATAACCACCACTTTCCCAAAAGCCCCTAGTTGGAAGCCTGTAGGCTTCCAATGTTAAGCCCTCCTAAATGAAAGTTATAAGAACAATATTCATTTAATTCAAACAAGTTTCTTTTTAGATGAGGAAGCCTCATCCGACCCCACCCTATTCCCACCCTAGAAAAACTCTTTCCTTATCCTCTCAAGAATATGAATATCACGAGAAGTGAGTTCGAAAAATGGAAAAGTAGTACAAAGGCAAGCTGTTAAGAACGAATTTAACCAAAGTAAGACGACTTCTAGAGGATATCAATCTCGCCTTCCATCTCTCAAGAGCTTGTTTTTGAATTTATCAATAATGGGATACAACTATCAACCCGGCCTGGACGTATTTGCACCCATGGGGATACCAATATAAAAGGAAGAGAAAACACCAACCCGACAATTTAAACATCTAGCAATGAAGGTAAGTTTGGAATGATTTATCTCAATTGTACATTTTACTTTTATGAAAATTTATTCACAACCCTGAAGCTACAATTGGAAGCATATCAAAATCCCCAGTAGATTATTTAATTTTAAATTTTTTTTAATGTTTTCAAGACATGTAAGGCTGAATTTATTAATATTTATTTTAAAATCGTAAAAAAAAAAAAATACAAAATATGATTTAAATAAAATCATAACTATTTAATCATTGAATGTAGAAAAAAGAAGTATAGTGATAGGTTACATCAAAGGCGTAAGCCAATCAGGAGTTAACAAAAGGTGCACATATCATCTTCTACTACTAATAAATTACTATATAAACTCGATCTCAAGTCTCATCAAACTTTTATTTAATATTTATCGCCATTCAATTCGTCACCCTAAATATGATTATTCCTCAAGTGGGAAACCAAGTTCAATTTTATGTCACAGTGGCCATTCCCCACATAATTTAAGTAAATAACATAATAGTATGATAATGATAATGATAATGTAACAATAATAATAATAATAATAATATACATCGTTGTTATTGCTGTAGTCGTTGTTATTGAAATGTTGTTATCGATCTTTACAAAAAGAAATAATTGCGTCATCACTTACGTATATATATGATTGACCTTTTATGGATGAAATGACATGAAATCATATTAATTCGAATTAATAGAGCTTTATAAAATATTCGTTAACACGTCACATATATATATGTTAAGTTATTTACGATAAACAACTTCACGTACGTACTCTTAGTTATATTGATTAATTAAGTAGTTTGGATTGTTAGTTAATATATTTTATTGGAGAGATCAACACTAATTAAGTGACACTCTTGACGTTTTTATTAGCTTGAAGTCGGTATATATATATATACATATATATATATATATATATATGTGTGTGTGTGTGTATTATATTTTATATATATATATATATATATATATATATATATATATATATATATATATATATATATATATATATATACATACATACATACATACATACATACATACATATATATATATATGTAGTGTTGGGATCATTGCAGAACCTTAATTTAGTGTAGAACTATAGAACCAATCTAAACCATTGGATTATAATATAACACTAGGGATAAGATGGTAATTATGCAATTAACATTGAATTAATAGTAGCCTACCAAGTTTGACTGCACATTTTGACCATTTTTTACTCTTTTAATATCGAAGGTACATGCAGTGTTGAATGTGTGATATAAACTGTAATTCGACATTGAATGATCTCTATATAATATATTGAATGAAGGTCTAGGTAAAAAAAAAATTTTTACGAAAAATAAACACGTAAAATTTTTTCGAAAAAAATATATCATTACTATTCTCATTAAATCAACCAACTTTTTGACTACTAATTTTGACTATTATTTTGGTTCTGTTAATTTTGAATCTACATGCAGTGTTGCATCGACGTTGGATATACGACATCAAGTGTTCATTCGACATTGAATTATATCGGTCATGCTACATTGCATCGTGGTCTGGGTAATTTTTTTTACGAAAAATAAACACATAAAATTTTTCCGAAAAAAATATATCATTAATGTTCTCATTAAATCAACCAACTTTTGAATACTAGTTTTGACCATTATTTATTAACGGACTTTTATAAATATTGGTTATTTAGTATTTTGGGTTGAGGTCCATTATTCCTTTTGTATTTATATGTTAGTTGATAATGAAAAGAGGACAAGAGAGTCATTATACCACCATGTAATTTGGTATAATGACTCTCTTGTCCTCTTTTCATTATCAACTAACATATAAATACAAAAGGAATAATGGGCCTCAACCCAAAATACTAAATAACCAATATTTATAAAAGTCCGTTAATAGTCCCCCGCAGTTTGAGGGGGAGAACGAACACTCAAACTGGAACGAAAATCTGCAAATAGCTGATACGGAAGCCCCTTAGTGAATATATCGGCATACTGAAATCTAGACGGCACGTGTAAAACGCGAACATGACCGGTAGCGACTTTATCACGAACAAAATGAATGTCAATCTCAATGTGCTTGGTTCGCTGATGTTGTACCGGATTTGCTGACATGTATACGGCACTGATATTGTCACAGTAGACTATGGAAGCCGTTTGGAGGGGAAAGTGAAGTTCGCAAAGAAGATTTCATACCCAAGAGAGTTCAGCAACAACATTAGCAACACCTCTGTATTCTGCTTCGGCACTAGATCTGGATGTGGTATCTTGACGTTTGGTGGACCAAGAGAGAAGATTATCACCTAAGAACACGCAATAACCAGATGTGGATCGACGAGTGGCCGGACAGCCTGCCCAGTCAGCATCAGTGTAAGCGGTTATAGCTGGGAGGTGGTGGAACGGAAAAGCTGAAGCCCAAGATCAATTGGTCCACGTATGTAGCGCAAGACACGTTTCATAGCATTAAGATGTGGTTCACGAGGGTCATGCATGTAGAGGCATAGCTGCTGAACTGAATAAGCAATATCCGGTCTGGTGAATGTGAGGTACTGAAGGGCCCCGGCAAGGCTACGATAAAGAACTGGATCAGACACGGGGGGGACGTCAGGTCCTAGTTTGCTGTCACTATCAACCGGTGTGCGACACGGGTTGCAGTTAGCCATGTGAGCCCGTTCTAAAATTTCCAAAGCATACTTGGATTGAGACAAGAAGAGATCTGAAGCTGAACGTACCACTGAAATTCCAAGAAAGTAGTTAAGTGGACCAAGATCGGTCATAGAAAACTCACGATGAAGTAAAGCAATAACTTTCTGTAAGAGAGGCGAGGAGGAAGCAGTGAGAATGACATCATCAACATAGATGAGCAAGTATGCAATATCTGATCCCTGACGAAAAATAAACAGAGAGGTATCGGTTTTGTTGTGAGAGAAGCCAATGCGAGTGGCAAAATTCGTAAATCGTTGAAACCATGCCCGTGGGGCCTGTTTGAGGCCGTATAATGATTTCTGTAACAGACAGACATGATCAGGATGTGTGATGTCTTTGAATACCGGGGGTTGATGCATGTATACAGTTTCGGATAAATACCCGTTGAGAAATGCATTTTTCACGTCAAGTTGGTGAATGGGCCAGTTGTGACATACCACAATGCTCAGAACAGTACGTATGGTGGCTGGTTTGGCAACAGGACTAAATGTTTCGTGGCAATCAATACCCTGTTGTTGACTTCGACCATTGGCTACCAACCGAGCCTTGTAGCGATTAAGGGAGCCATCTGCATTGAATTTATGTCGAAATAACCACATGGAGCGAACTATATGAACACCTTTTGGTCGTGGTACAAGTTTCCACGTACTGTTTTTAATTAATGCATTAAATTCATATGTCATAGCATTGTGCGAATCGGGAATTTGAGGAGCTTGAATATGAGATGTAGGAAGGGGAGCAATGTGAGAAGCAAGGAGGTTCAGACGCTGAACGGGTTTATGAATGCCGGATCGAGAGCGGGTTACCATGGGTTGAGAGGGGTTTGCGAGAGGTGGGGGTAGGGTGGTTTCAGGTTGAGCAGATGAAGAAGGGGAAGTTGGGTTGAGTTGAGGTTGAGTTGGAGAGTGATTGAGAGAATTGGTGGGAGGTGGAGCAGCGTTAGGGGATGTAGAAGGTTGTATGACTGTGGGAGGTGGAGGTGGAGTGCTTTGAGGAGACGTGAGAATGGTACGAGCAATAGGGGAAGGACTATCGAGAAATAAGTACGATGGGGGGGGGTAGAGGTAAGTGAGGTGTATGGAAATTGAGATTCATCAAAGGTTACGTGACGAGAGATTATGACTTTGTTGGTGGTAGGTTGAAAGCAGCGATAACCACGATGATCAATGGGGTAGCGGAGAAAGATGCAAGGGGTGGAGCGAGGTTGTAATTTATGAGAGGGGAAGGTGTGCGGGTAACATAGACAGCCGAAAATTCGAAGATGGTTAAAGGTTGGTTGTTTGTTGAATAGTTTAGTGAAGGGGATGTCATTATGTATTGCAGAGGAGGGTAGAATGTTTAGTAAGTGAACAGCCATAAATAGGGCTTCAACCCAGAAATTAGGAGGCAGGGAGGCTTGGAAGAGGAGGGTGCGGATATGATTGTTAATTGTGCAAATCATGCGTTCAGATTTCCCATTTTGTTGAGAAGTTTTTGGGCATGAAAAACGAAATTGGATGCCATTATTTTTGAACAAGGTGTGTTGTTTGGAGTTATCAAATTCACCGCCATGGTCACATTGGAAAGCTTTTATTTGTTTATTGAATTGGGTTTGCACATATGCTCGAAATTGAACAAATTTTGAAAACGCATCTGATTTTTGCTTAAGAGGATAAACCCAAAGAAAATGAGAATAATGATCAAGAAAAAGAACATAATAGTTAAAACCACCAACACTTGAAATAGGAGAAGTCCATAAATCCGAATGAATAATATCAAAAGCATTATCAACCACAGTACTAGAAGAAATAAACGGAAGCTTAACATGTTTGCCAAGTTGACAAGCATGGCACAAAGTCAAAGACTTTGTATTATTACAACGAATTAAATTGCAAGAAACAAGGCGACGTAGCACGTCCTCGCCGGGATGACCGAGTCGTTGGTGCCACGTGGAATGACTGAAGGAAAGAAAAGCAAGCTGGGTATTGGTGGTGAACGGGTACAGATCTCCATTGCTATCACAGCGGTGGAGTTACTTCTTGGTCAGGTAATCCTTCACAGAAAAACCAAACTCATCAAATTCAACTGTACAGTTATTGTCACGAGTAAAACGACGAACAGATATAAGGTTTTTGACTATTTGGGGAGTGACAAGAACATGTTTTAAGTGAAGGGGACGAGGGGAGGATGACAAGATGCTATGACCAGTATTAGTAACAGGAATGGATGCTCCGTTGCCAACAAATATAGATGAAATTAATGCATTATTATTAAAAACAGTAGTAAGATTACTTGTACCTGACGAGAGATGTGAAGTAGCGCCCGTATCCATGTACCATCCAGAGTCCTCACCCGGGGAGGGTGGCTGCAATGTCATCGTGCTAAAGGCTTGTGGGAGAGTAGTGGGCTGAGGAGTGTAGGGAACAAAGGTCTAGTAACCATGTTGGGAGGGTGGTGGTGCAGATGAGGGAGGCAATGGGGGTCGTCGGGTAAGTGGCGTGGGGCCGAGAAGACCAGGGGTATAAGCCGCAGAGGGTGGGGGTTGGGGCCGTGCGGTATGTGGACGTGGGTGGGTGTTATGTGGTGAGTATGATGGTGAGTATGATGGGTTGGCTTTAATATGGAGAAACCGACACTTGTCACCAAAACGACACGAGCCACGTTGGTAGTTTCGACATATTTGTTTCGGAGCCGGGTTAGGGGATGATGAGGCGAGTAGAACTGTTGGAGCGGAAGGGGTATCATGGTGGTTGGCTCGAGTTTGTTTGCGGTTTAGGCGGGATTCTTCTAGCTAGGGTGAGCATGGAGCGGGTTTCAAGAAGCGAGGGTGGGGATTTGCTGTGACGAATAATACTTGCAACATTATCGTATTTATCTCCTAAACCAACCACAACATACATAACCAAGGTTTTTTCTTCTACGGGTTGGTCAGTATTTGCAAGAAGATCAGCAGCTATTTTAATTTTCTTAAAGTACTCAGCAATAGATTGATTACCCAGTTCGAGAGAGCGGAGTTCTTCTTGAATTTCCATGGCACGAGCTTCCTTGTTGTCGTGAAAAAGGTTGTGTAGATCTGTCCAAACAGAGTGGGAGGTCGCGTTCCTTTTCAAGACCGTTTGCAGTAGGGAGGTGGAGATCGAGCCATAAATCCAGACTTTCACCAGGGAATCCAAACGTTTCCATTCAGCAAGTGTTTCGGGGCTGCTAATAATAGTGCCATCAAGAAAACCCAGAACTCCAAAACTATCACAGTGAGAGGTAAAAAGTTCACACCAAGCATCATAATTGAGTTGATCAAGATCCAAGACTAGGGGAACATGAGTTTTGATGTTGGTAACGCCAAATGCTTTGTCGGCATTGAACACCGAAGTATGGGGCTGGGCGTCCGACATATTAATAATGTTTTAGGGAAGGGTTATTACCGGTGAGGGATAAAAAGAGTGGCGGAGAGTTTTCAGGTTGAATAGAAGACAAACCGGTGGAGGTGGTGGTCGCCCAACACAGAGTCAGCGGCGGCGGTGGTGTTGTTCTCGCAAGACAGAGACAGCGGCGGCAGAGGAGGTGTTCGCACAAGACAGAAGACAGAAGGAGCGGCAGTGGCGGTTTAGGGTTTTCAGGCGACGGCAGCGGGCACTAGACAAAAGCAGCGGCGGTGGCGGGTTAGGGTTTTCAGGCGACGGCGGCGAGCACAAGACAGAAGCAGCGGCGGTGGCGGTTAATCGCTGCAGTCGACGGTTTAGGTGTTCATTCAGGCGGCGGCAGTTTAGGGGTTTCTCTGCGGCGGTTTAGGGTTGTTTTAGGCGGCGGTTTTAGGTTTTCATTCAGGCGGCGGCAGTTTAGGGGAGATGCAGTTTAGGGTTGTTTTTAGGGTTGTTTTTGCGGTGGAGATGTAGCGGCGGCGGCGGCAGGTCGCTGACCGGTAGGGAAGAATTAGGGTTAGGAGAGGAGAAGAGGATTAGGGTTAAGAGGGGATTAGGGTTTCTCTGATACCATGTAATTTGGTATAATGACTCTCTTGTCCTCTTTTCATTATCAACTAACATATAAATACAAAAGGAATAATGGGCCTCAACCCAAAATACTAAATAACCAATATTTATAAAAGTCCGTTAATATTATTTTTGTTCTGTTAATTTTGAATATACATGCAGTGTTGCATCGACGTTGAATATACGATATCAAGTGGTCATTCGACATTGAATGATACCGGCCATGTTACATTGCATGGTGGTCTGGGTAATTTTTTTTTACGAAAAATAAACACGTAAAATTTTTTCGAAAAAAATATATCATGACCGGTCTCGTTTTAAAGAGTATAAAATTCTCGTTTTTATGGTATAAGTTTTTTGATTTAACAATTAATCATATTAATGTTATTTTAATTTAAAGAAAAAGGATATTTATTTTACTAATGCCAATCTTTTTGCTATTTCCAATATATTCCTTTTTTACCCTGTTAATATTAAAAAATCACTAATGCCAATCTTTTTTTCACTAATTTCAAACTTTATGATTTTAATCAAGACCATTAGATTAATCTAATCTATGGACGATGTTGGTTCTACGGTTCTACAATAAATTTAGGTTTTACAATGATCCCATATATATATATATATATATATATATATATATATATATATATATATATATATATATATATATATATATATATATATAACATCAGCTCATATTATAAGTGACAAAAGCTTAAAGCTATACGGAGAATAGGTTAAGTGATAAAAAGATGTTATCTTACCGTTTGTGGAATTTGTGCAACTTCTCTTCTTTGCTTAGATTCTAAGTAAGTAAATAATTTCACCACTTTAGCTTTCAAGTTATGTAATTAAAATTTAATAGTTTTCAAGATATGAATTTAATGAGTGAAATATCATAAAAATAAAGTAGCACGTTAAATTATGCAAGATTTGTTTGAACTTTAATTAGTTGTAAAACGTTATGTTAACCATTTTTTTATCAACTTGGAGTGTATTTAAATATTTTAATAAGAGAGCGTTATGTATGATTGTATCAATTATAAAACTAAAGTGACACTATTCACTTTAATTTATCATAATTCCTCATGATATTTTAATAACATTTCTTATCTTTATGTTTTACATTATTTCATGATATATGTATCATTACATCAAACTGATCAAAGACTCATCATGTCTCAATAACGTACTATTCATAATTCATTAATATTAAATCTATCTTAAACCAACTTTATAACAATCAAACTCATGAGATTAAGATTACTTTAAAATATTTATAATTCCAGATTTTAAACATAAAACACACTGATTTAATTTTCAAACTAAAATTGTTTAGAAAAATTAGTATTGCAGATAACATAAAATTTAAAGTAAAAATTCTTTAAAACTCAGCTAAATATATATGTTGTATATGATTGATGATACATAACAATGTTAATCATATATATATATATATATATATATATATATATATATATATATATATATATATATATATATATATATATATATATATATATATATATATATATATATATATATATATATAGATAGAATCAGGTTCATCAGCGTACCTATAATATTCCAGCGTACCCAGCTTACCTTAATGTGAATGATCATTCACATATATTTTTTTTGAATAGACATGTATAAGACAACATTATAAGACTTTTTTTCAAAAGAAGCAACATCATAAATCTTGTGAATGATAAAAAAAAATCATGTGAATGGTCATTCACACCATTCACATGATGTGAAATGATCATTCACACGGATGACCATTCACATAAATATGTATTGAGCATTCACATAATTTTTAAGGACACAGAAATTGTGAATGTATGTGAAATTCATATATCATGCATATGACATTAAATTAAACATGGTTATGAGAAAAAAAATTTAAAAAAAGTTTTTTAAGGTTGGTACCTTCGGGTGCACTTGATTTCGAGAGGTACCTTTTTGAACCTGAATCTTATACATGTGCGGTTTTCACAAGTTTTCAGGGTCATTGTGGTTTTCCATTGAACCCATATATATATATATATATATATATATATATATATATATATATATATATATATATATATATATATATATATATATATATATATACATATATATATATATATATGTATATGTATATCTATATATGTATATATACATAGTACAGGTTAATCAACATACCTTATGAGATTCCAGCGTACCCTAATGTGAATGATCATTCACATATATTTATTTAATAGACATGTATAATAAAACATTATAAGACTTTTTTTTAAGGAGCAACATCATAAATCATGTGAATCATAAAAAAGATCATGTGAATGGTGTGAATGATCATTCACATAAATATGTATTGAACATTTACATAATTTTTAAGGACACAGAAAGTGTGAATGTATGTCAAATTCATATATTATGCATTATAACATTAATTTAAACATGGTTACGAGAAAAAAAAATTTTTAAAAGTTTTTTTAAGGTTGGTATCTTCGGGTGCACTTGATTTCGAGAGTTACTTTTTTGAACCTGAATATATATATATATATATATATATATATATATATATATATATATATATATATATATATATATATATATATATATATATATATATATATATATATATAGATGGGTTCAATGGAAACCACATGTATCGAAAAATCTCAAGAAACCACATGCACTATGCCTCATGCATCTGGTTGTGCACCACATCATATGCATTTAGCATTTAGTGAATGGTAGTTTGGATAAAAAAATATAAGTAGTGAAATCCATTTAAATTTTATATTAATTAAATATTCCATCAAATAAATAAAAAATAAATACTTAAATAAATTTAATTAATACACTTCTAAATTCAACAAATACAATTTAAAAAAATATGCATTAATGGTCCATAAAAAAAAATCCACATTTAATTTGATGATGTCCAAAAGATTTTCATCAACAAAATGTTTATACATCAGTAGTATCAACCAAAACTGCACTCATCAAATTTTCATCTTTAATATTGTAGTTGATAGAGAATGACATTTTTAAATGTGAAAAAAAATTGGACATGTTTATAATTAAAACTAAAATATTCTTCTTCTTTATAACTAATAAAAATATCATAAACATATATAACAAATTAACTACGTCACAATTCATAAGTATTCATATTTTATAACAAATATTTTAGATTAATCTATCTACAAAACTTATCTAACAAACTAAACTATAAGTTTTCAAATATTTTATGATATTTATGGATGTAAAATCACTCATGAATCGAGTTTGAGCTTTTTCTAATATAAATGAGTAAGGTTTGGCCTCGACTCAGCTTCTTTATGTCCTAACATGCACACACGTATGTGTATATATATGTTTATTTCCTTCCATGTGAAAGTGTTCTCAAATTAAAGACAATTAAATCTGGATTTATATAAAAACGATCCAACAATATTTATTTAATTGGATTGTAAGTTTTTTTTTTTTAAAGTCTATGTTTCAACATTGGTGTGTTTGACTAGATAATTAACCCATGTATTTATAGTTTAGAATTGTAGATAAGCTGGTTTTGGTTGTCGGATGAATTTTTAATCTTTTCTATGTCATTGTATGGGCTTGTCAATATGCATAACAATATTACAGTTGTTCTAAAGATCAATAAAGTCTAGTAGTAAAGTCAATACGAAAAATAAACAAAATTTTACAAAATTCACTTAAGTTTATATGCACTAGACTTAAATATCACAACAGGAAGAAGGCATATAGCACATCATTTAATTTAATTAACATCTCTAAATTATCATTTATGCTTTGTATGATCCTCCAAGGAGCCAGGGCTTAAATGATTTCTAGGATTCTATCATTGTGTTCCTTTAATGGATCATAATGATACTCTAGTAATTAATTAAATCCAAAGAGATTAAAGTGTTTAACTTTTGTAGCATGCAAGTCGCCTCATTAAAGAAATAAAGTGACCTTGTTAAACATGATTGCTTTCCTTTAATCCCTTATCTCATTACTTTCAATCTCAATAGTTAACTATGGTTGAAACTTGGTTAACACAACCAAGACCTCATCTTTTTCGGTTACATATGCTAAGGAATGATCCGACCCCGACCCATATTCGCAATGTTTAGTAGCGTCAGAGCTTGTTCATATGGGAAGTTCAAAAGGATTAAAACCTTTTAAAATGTCACACCTTTTATAAATAAGAGAGTATTTATTCACGGTTTCACACCCACCTCTATGGCGTCACATTCCAAGCTTCGTATTGATTTGACTTTTCTTAGGCAGGGTTTGTTACACCGTATTGGAAGATGGAATGAAATGAATTATTACGATGGAATGAAAAAAATTGTTTGTTTACCCCGTGGTAATGGAACGAATCATTAATGTGATTACTTCACCTTTCTTGATTTTCATTCTTGAGGATGAGGTGTTTTTTTTCATTCCCTCAAGGAATAGAATGGAATATTTAATAAGTTTAGAGTTGTTATGGATGAAAATTTTCTTTCTCCTCTACCAAGAAAAGAAGCAACATAAAACAATAAATGCATTAAATGTAGAATAGTAAATTTTGTGTATAAATAGATTCATCGTTCTTACGAATGTAGATAGAAAAATATATGCATTAAAAGTTTCTTTACAACTCTTGGTGGTTTATTGATATCTGAATTCTGTTATATTATAACACGTTATCAGCACGAAGAGCTCTGCAATTAAATCAAGAATCGAACGAGGTATGGTTACTGAAATTATAAAATATAATCAAAAGATAATTAATATAATAATTGACAAAAAAAAATCTTATGGACAATTATGGACGACTAACATTTACCTTATGTATACTAATATTTATTTATTGTTACTAACATTTTACTTATGTTTACTAATCTCATACTTATACTAACATTTAACTAATGTTACTAACATTTTACTTATGTCTACTAACATTTATTTATGTATACTAACTTTTATTTATACAATCTAATATTCTAACATTTATTTATGCTTACTAGTATTATTAATGTTACTAACATTTATTTATGCACACTAACATTTATTTATAAATAACTATGATTATTGATCCAAGCTTTTATTCTTATAGTATTTTTTTTCCTTAATTTAGTTATTAGTTTACATTAAACAAGATTAATCTTATAATCATCTTATTTTTTTTATAAAACTTTTAAACGGTCACATAACCGTTTACAACGGTTATAATTTTCAACCGTTCGACGGTCGATTTTTCCTATAAATACCCAAATAACTAAAACTCATCATTCCACAAAATCATTCTTCTTCTTCTCTGAAAGATTTCTTAACTGACTGAAGAATGAAAATGCCTCTCTCGTTTTTAATTTTTCTTATTGTATTGCTTTTAATACTTTTCTATTCTTTATTACAACTTCCATTCGATGAGATGTATCCTTTTCTGGTTCTGTTTTCATTTACGATTCTCCCATTGTTATGTGTTGCCATTCTTATTGAAATAAATTAATGCTAATTTTATATTGTTTAAAATTTTGTTGATAGTAATAAAATGGCAAACCTTGTAAAGCTTGAATTTGCTGCACTAGACGTTAACGGGAAGAACTACATGTCATGGACAATTGATGTAAATATACATCTCGAATCAATGGGAATTTTGGATACTATAAGTGAGAACAATAATTGTTCTTCACAAGAAAAGGCTAAATCAAATGTGTTTCTACGCAAACATATTGATGATATGCTAAAATTTGAATATTTGAACACAAATGATCCAAGCATTCTCAAGAAAGATTTGAAAGAAAGGTTTGATCATTAAAGGGAAGTTTTACTTCCAGCTGCCAGAGATGAGTGGAGAAATTTGAGGTTCCAAGACTTTAAAAAGGTTAATGAGTATACCTCAGCTTTGTTCAGGATATGTTCACAGTTAAGATTTTGTGGACAAGTTGTTACTGATGTAGACATGTTGGAGAAAACTTACTCCACGTTTCATGCGTCAAACATTACTCTGCAACAACAATATCGCATGCAGAAATTTACAAGATATTCTGAACTCAATTCAGTCATCCTTGTTGCTGAACAAAATAATGAGCTTCTGATGAAAAATCATCAGTCTCGTCCTACAGGATCAGTAGCGTTTCCTGAAGCAAATGCTACGAATAAAAGTGATCCTAAAGATTATACACGTGGACAAGGACGAGGGCGAGGATTTGGCCGTGGACGAGGTCGTGGTCGTGGCTATAATAAAAACCATAATTATAGGAATAATCATTGCTATGGTTACAACTATAAATATGGAAAAAGTCATTCTTGGGGCCGTGGACGTGGACGTGGACATGGTTATAACAATGCTCCACGAGATAATAAATCTCAATCACATGGAAAACCCAAGAACAATGAAGCAAAAACTAATACTTCTCAGGGTCCTGAAGATCCTTGCTTCAGATGTGGAATGATAGGCCACTGGTCAAGAACTTGTCGAACAGCACCACATCTCTGTCAGCTGTATCAAGATTCTCTTAAAGGAAAAGAGAAAGAAGTAAATTTTAATGATTTCCCTAATGATTCGGTACCTGAACTAAATGCTTCAGATTTCTTTGATGATTTAGATATATAATAGTGTGACTATGTTTCATTTTCTAGATATGTTTTATTTCATCTTATCATGTAATGCACTTCCTAATCTTATAATAATATAACATATTTCTACTTAACAATTTTTATCTTACATAATCATTAATTTATTATTTTTCTTATTTATTTTTTAGAAGTTTAAAATGAATTTCATCGAAGAACTGCATGAAGCAAACTTTGGATATATCCGTATACCAGACAGTGGTGCCACACACACAATTCTTAAAACGAAGAAATATTTTTCTGAACTAAAGCCAACTAAAGCAACCATACATACCATTTCAGGTCCTGTAGATCTAATTGAAGGAACCGGAAAGGCTCATTTTATATTACCAAATGGTACAAAGTTTTTAATAGATAATGCTCTATTTTCTCCAAAATCTAAAAGAAATTTGCTGAGTTTCAATGACGTACACCGAAATGGATACGGTACTCAGACTGTGACAATAGAGAATAAGAAATTTATGCATATAACCGATAAAAACCATGTACTGGAAAAACTGCCAACACTCAATTCTGGTTTGCATTATACATATATAAGTATGGTTGAATCCAACATGGTAGTAAAAGAAAAATATTGTGATCCTGGAGTTTTGAGTTTGTGGCATGACAGATTAGGCCATCCAGGAACAACCATGATGAAAAGAATAATTGAAGGTACCAATGGACATCCACTGAAAAGCCTGAAGATCTCTCAAACAGGTAACTTGGCTCCATGTACATCTTGTTCTCTTGGAAAACTTATTGTGAAACATTCACCAAAAAAAATTGAAAAGGAAAATCCTATGTTTCTTGAAAGAATTCAAGGTGATATATGTGGACCAATTCATCCACCATGTGGACCTTTCAGATACTTCATGGTATTAATAGATGCATCAAGTCGATGGTCTCACGTTTGTTTATTATCGACTCGTAATGTGGCATTTGCAAAATTTCTGGCTCAGATCATTAAATTAAGGGCGCATTTTCCTGATTATACCATTAAAAGGGTGAGACTTGATAATGCTGGTGAATTTACGTCTCAAGCTTTTAATGACTATTGCATGTCTATTGGAATTAGTGTTGAACATCCAGTTGCTCATGTTCATACATAAAATGGTTTAGCTGAATCATTAATTAAACGTCTTCAGCTAATAGCTAGACCATTAATAATGAAAACAAAACTCTCTGAATCTGTTTGGGGACATGCAATTTGACATGCTGCATCATTGATTCGTCTAAGACCAAGTGCATATCATAAATTTTCTCCTCTACAACTTGCTTTTGGTCAAGAACCAAACATTTCCCATCTTCGAATTTTTGGGTGCGCAGTATATGTTCCTATTGCAACACCACAATGTACAAAAATGGGTCCTCAAAGAAGATTGGGTATATATGTTGGGTATGAAACACCTTCTATTATAAGATATCTTGAACCGCTAACCGGTGATGTTTTCACAGCACGTTTTGCTGATTGCCACTTTAATGAGACAATTTTTCCAGTATTAGGGGGAGAAAAGAAAAACAAAGAAAAAGATGTTTCATGGTGTGAACCATCATTGATTCATCTTGATCCTCGGACAAAACAATGTGAACTAGAAGTTCAGAAAATAATGCATTTGCAAGAAATTGCAAATCAACTGCCTGATGCATTTACTGATTCTAAAAGAGTGACTAAATCATATGTGCAGCAGCTAATGCACCTGCTCGAATTGAAATCCAAGCGAGAAAATTGATGACAAAGTCACTCAAGAATCAAAGGCACGCCTGAAGCGTGGAAGACCGTTTGGTTCCAAGGATAAGAATCCTAGAAAAAGAAAGAGCTCTGAAAATACAATTGATAATGAGAAAGGTGTTCCTGGAGAAACACAAAATAATAATATCTCCAAAGAAGGAGAAATTGATGATACTAATACAGAGATTGCAATCAATTATGTCCATACAAATATTATATGGAACAGTTCTGAAATGAAAGATATTGATGAAAGGTTTTCTTTTGCTATTGCATATGATATTATTAATGGAAGTGATGATCCAGAACCAAAGTCTATTATTGAATGTCAAAATAGACATGATTGGGATAAATGGAAAGAAGCTATGCAAGCTGAATTAGATTCTTTAAACAAACGAAAGGTTTTTGGATCCATTATCCTCACGCCTGAAGCCGTGAAACCTGTAGGATACAAATGGGTATTCATACGAAAGAGAAATGAGAAAAATGAGATTATAAGATACAAAGCTAGACTTGTGGCTCAAGGTTTTTCTCAATGGCCTGGAATTGATTATGATCAAACGTATTCTCCTGTTATGGATGCAATAACGTTTAGATATTTAATCAGTCTTGCAGTTTCTAAAAATTTAGAAATGCGTCTAATGGATGTTGTTACAGCTTATTTATATGGATCATTAGATAGTGATATTTATATGAAAATCCCTGAAGGATTTAAAATGCCTGAAGCATTAAGCAATAAACCCAAAGAAATGTATTCAATCAAATTACAAAGATCTTTATATGGGTTGAAACAATCTCGACGCATGTGGTATAAGCGTTTGAGTGATTATTTGATATATAAAGGATATACAAATAATCAAATTTGTCCATGCGTGTTTATAAAGAAGACAAATGGTGGATATGTTATTATAGCTGTCTATGTTGATGATCTAAATATCATCGGCACAATAAATGAGATAAATGAAGTCATTGTGCTACTAAAGAAGGAATTTGAAATGAAAGACCTTGGTAAAACCAAATATTGTCTTGGTTTACAAATAGAACACATGCATAATGACATACTTGTGCATCAATCAAATTATACGGAGAAGGTCTTAAAACGTTTCAATATGGATAAAGCAAAATATTTAAGCACGCCAATGGTAGTTAGATCACTTAATATTGACAAAGACCCATTTTGTCCTCAAGAAGAAAATGAAGATTTACTCGGTCCAGAAGTGTCGTATCTTAGTGCAATTGGAGCCCTAATGTATCTTACTAACTGTACAAGACCTGACATTTCTTTTGTAGTAAATTTGTTGGCTAGATTTAGTTCAGCCCCCACCAAACGACATTGGATGGGAATCAAACACATTTTACGATACCTTCGAGGAACTGTTGATTTGTGATTATTTTATTCAAACAATACAAAAGAAGGTTTGATTGGTTATGTAGATGCAGGTTATTTGTCCGATCCTTACAAAGCAAGATCTCAAACAGGATACGTATTTTTGAATGGAGGCACTGCAATATCTTGGCGTTCTCAGAAGCAAACACTTGTTACAACATCCTCAAATCATGCTGAAGTTATTGCACTACATGAAGCCAGCAGAGAGTGTGTATGGCTGAGATCAATGACACAACTCATCTTGTCTTCTTGTGGACTTGAGAAAGGCAAAAGTCCTACATTGATTTATGAAGACAATGCAGCTTGCGTGTCACAAATGAAAGAAGGGTATATCAAAAGTGACAGGACCAAACATATCCCTCCAAGATTTTTCTCCTATACACAAGATCTTATAAAGGACAATGAAATTGAAATGAAATACGTTCAATCTAGCAATAACTCAGCTGATCTTTTCACGAAGGCTCTTCGCGATTTTCAGAAAACACGTTCACAACATTGGAATGCGACATGTACAAAACATGTGATGACTTTCAGATGACAATATGAGGGGGAGTCAACCAATCGCTGTACTCTTTTTCCCTTGACTAAAATTTTTTCCCACTGAGTTTTTCTTTAGCAATGTTTTTAATGAGGCAACATTTCGTGGTTGAACTCTTACTAAATATATCATCCAATGAGAGTGTTATAAAAGGACAAATGATGGATGAAAATTTTCTTTCTCCTTTACCAAGAAAAGAAGCAACATAAAACAGTAAATGCATGTAGAATAGTAAATTTTGTGTATAAATAGATTCATCGTTCTTACGAATGGAGATAGAAAAATATATGCATTAAAAGTTTCTTTACAACTCTTAGTGGTTTATTGATATCTGAATTCTGTTATATTATAACAAGAGTTTTTTTTTCAATTTCATTCTATTCCTTTTAATATTTCTAAACAACAGATAGTAATAAATCATTTGATTCCAATGATATATACAAACACGACAAGAAATCGTAATGATTCATTTCATTACGTTGTTCATTAAATTACTTTGTCAATTTCA